>JAEMOT010001562.1:220187-240166 GCA_019297695.1 Apostasia ramifera | reverse complement strand
CAAAAAAAAAAAAAAAAAAAAAAAAAATCATGGTCTCACCTGTTTTAATCCTGCGAAGTTTCAAATTAAGTAATTCAACTACACCGATATTATAAATTTTTTCAACTTCAAATTATATTTAGTTTCGATCATGAATATAGGGGCTCATAGTGGTTGAAAGTATCTTTGAATTCCTTTATACTGACAATCTAATTGATTTGAACAATGATGAATTTGAAATGAGGAACTTAGTTGCGGCGGATGCCACGTTAATCCATCGAAAATGTTGAGAAGTATGATGGACTTTTTGATTGGGAGAAAGACAGAGAGCTGTAATAAGTAGTCCAACTTTAGTTCTGATTTGAAAAAAATATTATAATAAAGGTTAAATCTTATGTCAAAGATTCTTTGAGTAGAATTTAATGTTAGGACCAAACAGAAAAAAATACAAATATACGATTTGAAAAATTTCACTAATAGCATAGTAATTGTGTTGTTCACTCATGAGGTATTGTGATAGGGACATCAAATTGAGAGACAATCCAGACCAGATCATAATCTAGGATGCTATGGATAAATAAAGATTGATGCAAATTATCTCTATTTTATTTTATTTTATTATCTAGAATGTTTATTATGTGTTTGAACTAGTCCAATTCATTTTTATTTATTTATTTATTTATTTTTAATTTTTTTTATTTTAAGATGGGATTAACCTCTCAATATATTGAGTTTGTATTTGAATATTTTAAAGGACATTTGATTAATGAACAATTGCTTTGTGTACAATCGACCTTGGAATAAGTTAGTGTAGGAATTCAGAAAAGGATCAATATCCTAGAAGAAAAGTCAAAAGGACTTAAGTGAGAATCTTTGAAATCATAATAATCATTTGTTCTCCCAATTTTCTCTCTTCCACCTTCCAAAACGTAACAGTTGATGTCCTGCATCAACTTTAATATTAAAGCGCTGTCCCGCATCAATTTTGATGTCAGAGTGTTTTGTCCCTCATCATATTGTTAATAGTGGCCTAATTCTAAACTAATGAATCGGTACACCGTACTTCAATACATCTAAATTCAAACTACATAGGGTCATCTACATGGATTTCTCCTCCCCATTCAACTTTATGTAAAGTTATGATCTTCATAAGGTCAAGTGATTCAAGGTGACATTTTATGACCCTATCGTAGGTTATTTTAGTCTAACTCTTGCTTTTATGTTTATGTCAAAAGGCTCTCTAAGTCATAGATGGATATGGCCAACCCTCTTTAACATCGTTCCCTTATCCTTAATGCTGAGACAATTGTTTCCAATAACATTAACTCTAGTGTGATCACTCATCATTTTTTGGATACGCATCTTAACTACTACAAATTTTGTAGATTTTTTTTTTTACTTAAGTACCCGACATGCACTCATATATAACTATATAAGACAAATAATATGACATCGAGAAATATAAGGAATCAAATTTAATATTGGATTGAAGGATGGTGTTTTTGTAATCTCATTTTTTCATGATTTTATATTCAAACAAGTTTACCTTCACACCAACTCTACCATAAAAAAAAAAAGAAAAAAAAAACTTCACACCAACTCCTTTTTTTCAAAAAAAAAAAAGAAATATTCAAGTTTATTTCAAATCATACGTTTAAAGTTTAACTTTAAACAAAGTTAACTTCAAACCAACACCAACCTGGTCAACACACGCAAAAGTCATCAAAACACATATGCTGTGCAGGTCTTCTGTCCTCTTTTGATTCATCTTGCTGAATAACATATCAAATACCCTTGGAGAACACTAATTACTCCTGTGTATGTGTGTCAAAAATGACTTCTATTCCAAATTGCTATCAACTCTTTTAAGTAAAAGCAGTTAATTATTTGGTAGATTGGAATATTTCCCTTTACTTTTTTTTATTTTGGTGCTTTTGAGCTAGAAGAAAAGTATTATCAGGATATTATGGAATGGCGTGCAACTAGACCCAGGTTTGGCTTTATCCTGGTTTAGCTAGCCCAATTAGGCTTTAGGGTCTGATTGACAAATGTGGTTGATTCTACAAGGAAGAAGCTGTCTGTTAACAAAAAGAAATAGTAAACTCGTCTGAATTGGAGAGTAATTTAACCATGGTTCACCCTAAACTCAAACAGGCACTAAATTTAGAGCTTTGATAAGTCATGCAAACATTTTTGCCAAGAAAAGATTTATAAAACCAACATAAATAACTAGTTTCAGGCTACTAATCCCGTTAACGAGATTTTCAAGTACCAAGTCTAATTTAGATGGATGACTCATGTTTATTGAATGGATAGCCTGCTAACCAGCGAATGTACATTTCTTCTCTGTGTACATAATGAATGTTCAAAGTTGGGCAAGAATGTCAAGAAGTTTCCTTATCCAAGTTAATACAGAATATTAATTTTTACCTGATAGGCAGCAAGTGGCAACGAAGAGTTATCTCGAAGCAGTCGAATTATATCCAAGTAAGGAAGACCTGGTTTTACCTACAATAAAAGTAAAATTAAAACTAATCACAAAAAAAGTTGCCAAAGTCAAGCACCAGTTGACATGATGGAATGTAAAAATGTGTTACCAAGAGAATATCAGCTCCTTCATCTACATCCGCTTCCAATTCAACAATGGCTTCTCGATAATTTGCTGGGTCCATTTGATAACTTTTGTGAAATAAGCCACACAAACAATTATAGGTCATATTTTATCAAAAAAAAAAAAAACAATTATAGGTCATACAACAGAAGACGACTGATTGAATAAACCCAAATTATTTATGTACTCACGTCTTCTTGTCTCCAAATCTTGGATTTGAATCCAGTGCTTCACGAAATGGACCATAAAACGAACTAGCATACCTATAGGAAATATGAAAGAAAAATGGAACACTTAACCCAAACTTTTTAAACTTCACAAGTTCCCTAGAATACTTTTGGTTCTATCATTGTGCAAGAATGTTTGCAGAACTGAAATAAAGCATAAGAAAATACTTTGCAGTGTAAGACATAATAGAAACTTCCTGAAAGCCCTCTGCATCAAGTGCAGCTCGAATTGCTCCCACACGACCATCCATCATATCACTAGGACTAACAACGTCAGCACCTGCCCGAGCCTACATACAAGAACAAACTGCATCAAATTCAGACTGGACAGGTTGAAGAGAGTTCAAGCACCTGCTTGAGCCTACATACCTGGGAAACCGCCTGTTTACACAACTGGTAGACCGTTTCATCGTTCATTATGACCCCTGTTAGTCAGTAGAACAAAGAACTTTAACAATTGAAATATTCATTTAACCCATAATCTTTAATATAAGTCCCTTCATTAATTATAATAAGATATTGCATGTCAATTCTTTGATAAATCAATGCAAACACTACGGCCTTGTTTGATTCATGGCTCAAAAAAGTCAAACTAATATTTTATTAATATTTCAAATTTATTATAAATTTCAATAACATTATTTCACATTCAACATAAATTTTAACTTTAAGATCAACTTTAGTTCACATCTTACACACCTTCCAATATTAAAATGAATTTATTTCTTATCAAACATATAAACTAATAAAATTATTCTCTTGCCTAAAAATAACCCTACAACATCATTCCCTAAGGGATACTAGCACAATTATCATAAATAATTTACCATTAGACCATGTATCACCTTTAACAATTATGATTCACTATATGTCTTTTTATGGCCAGGTAAATGATTCAAAAGTGACTTCAAAAGTTTAAAATAGACATCACTTACTAACCATACTCATAATATTCAATAAAATTCAAACGAAGACATGGCTGTTAATTCCCAATTAACTTAGCTTTATTAGAAAAACATACAATGAACATAATAAATAAAATAGCAATATTCAAGCAAAAGCATAAATATAAAAAAAGATCGAACTTGTTGGGTAGTCTTAAAATATGAGATGGTCCCAAAAAGTTATAAAGATGTCTGCAAATAGATTTTTAGTAATATATGAAAAGATTATAAAGATGTCTGGAAATAAATTTTCAGTAGTATATGAAAAATAGAAAGCCTCTCAAATAGAATTACATCACAAATTTAGTGAAAAAAAAACTTCTATGTGCTTAGTACACATGATTAAGACTAGTGGTAATACAAATGGCATCTTGATTGTTGCAATGCATAATCATGGCAAGAGAAACTGAAAAGAAAATCTCTCCTTTGAAAGGTTTAAGCCACATCAACTCTCGGCTTCAATACTTGACCCAACATTCTATTTCTTACTATTCGAAGTGGCCACATTTCATCTCATGACGATACAAGGGAAACTAAAATAAATCTCCTCCAATGAAAACCCTTTACTCACTATGAATTTCTTGAATAAATTCATCCAAGTCATCCTAAAACTCATGCTTAATGATTCCTGCTAGATTCACTTAAGAACATAAGCACTAATGAAAAATAACTTCTACACCAAGAACTAATTTTACCAAAATACTTCTGCATCTCATTCTCCTGAACACCACTACATCGTCTTTTCCACAAAAAATACTACTCCATTTCAATAATTCTATAAGCTTGTGTACCACAATTTATATCTTGAATTTTAAATTTCTCTAACTTCCTCACAAGTCCAATTCATTTCTTGAAGGCTAGTCACACTACCAACACCATCATCTTCTCTATTAATGAGTCAATATTTCCAACTTTCGAACCAAACTTTACTCACTTGAACCGGCTTCTTTACCCGCACCTGTATATTAAAGTGCAACAATTCATGTTGTTTTGATACCATAACTAGGATTTGATATGGCATGAAAATAAACCCCCCCTAATTTTCTATTATTTAAATAAACCCTTGTAAAATTTTCAAAACTTGTTGAGCAAATAATATTGAAAGACAAGATCATATGTGCATTACCATCTTCCCTCACAATACCATCATGCCCATCAGAAGAATATGGATCCAAAGCTACATCAGTGTAGATAACCTGCACATATAGTGTGCTTCAGTAAGTTCAAAGTTAATATAGAAACAACAGTAAGAAAATTGCAAGATCGAGAAAGCTAACAATGTCGGGATATTTGTCCTTTAATATACGTATTGCTCGTGGGACCAAACCATTGTCATTAAATGCTTCATCTCCTGTTGGAGACTATATACAAAAAATGGGAGCAGTCTATAACCTCCATGGGAAAGATAATATAATCCTGAACTGCGATACATGATACATACCTTCAATGCATCAGGGATCTTTGGGAAAAGTACAAAGCTGTTAACACCTACATCTTTGGCCTTGTAGACCTGAAGAAGATGACAGATAGTAAATTTGATTTGTTGAACAGTCCGTTGAAAGCCAGAAAAAATTTCAGACTGAACAGCTAAATGAACTAATGCTTAGTAAACTTTAGAACTCACAAGATAACGTCAAACAATATGATATCACAAAAAAGAGAAAAAGAAGAACATAAGAATGTGCAAGTTCAATGTCCATTGAGTGAAAAAGATCGTCAGAGAGGGAAGAACCACCTCATCAAGAAGGCCATGTCTCCATCCCAACCTAAAACAACCAGGCATAGCCCCAATTGGAACATCTTCTTCACCTATAGAAAATAACAGCTGCATTAAGTAAATTATTTCAAACACAATTGCTGGATTTAATAGGAGTACTAGGCTGTTGTGGTCTCGAGAAGAAAGCTCCAAGGCAGAAATAAATGCCAACTAAAGGCTCCATTTTCATTGCCGACCTTCATGAATAAACAAAGGGAGAACAAAATTTGATGATGATATTGTAGTTTCCTGAACAGCAGACCTCAGAAATGGAGACTTCCGATTTCGTCGTGGGCGTCTACAAAGTTCCTTGAAGAAAATAATGGACATAAATTAGCAATTGAAAAGCATGAACAGAATAACTCACTTCCAGAATCACCTGAATTTAAGTAAGAATTATTAGAATAAGCACTCCCTCCTTAGTATCTACAAATTTACAAATACTTCATCAACCGAACTTTGAATGTTTAAAATGAAACCAAAAGGTTAGATAAGCATACAAGTGGTTTCACAACCGGTGTTCCTTTGGGACCGGCTGGCCAAACATGAGGTGGAGGACTAGGGAAAATCCCTGCCACAGCATTGGCTTCACATTCCTCAATGCTTAAGCCAACGATCCTTTCTGGTATCGCTTGATCACTGCTTGCTCTGACAATTGTGAGGTCTTGAGTTCTTCGAAATGTAGATGGACTCACACGAAAGTACCGCTGTTCGTTAATTCTTCGTAAACCTTGAACATAACTTGGCGTTATAGAGAGCATGGTTGACATTTTTGCTACACAGAAAAAAGAGATGCATAAGGAAAATAAGATCAGCAAGAAGAAGATGTAAGGAGTCCAGATGGGGCTTGGAAGAGAGTACATATTCAGCGAGGAGGAAGACACCTTGATCAATGAAAGATGAACGAGGAGAAGAAAAAAGACGAAAGTTGAAGGCTTTACCAGACACTGAAGCTCGTCACAGTGCTTCGGTAGATCCGGATCTTCCTCAGTAGCTGCGGCCCTTCCTCCGGCGACCTATCGGCGGCACGCAGATAAACAGAGACTGGGGACAGCTTAATTGGGTAGAATCAGGGATGTGGACCGAAGGATGCCGATGGCGATAAGGTGCTTTGTCTTTTTCTGGGTTAATTACTGCCGAGTCTATAAGGCCAATTGCAAATAAGTCTTAAAATTTTATATTATTTTAGTTCAGTCACAATCAATAGTACAATCACATTTTTTAAAATTGAAATAAAAGACATATTTGCCTTTTTTTATTGCTTTATTTGCCAACTTGGTAATAGATCATTTAATCTTGCATTTGAAATTTTAGGTGTACCTTGAGATTAATACAATGAAAAATAAAATTAATCAAACTAGATATGGAAGAGTTGCGCAAAGCTATTATTATGCTTGTTGTTAGTGGAAAGCTCTCATTTAGATTTGTTGAATGACCTGCATTTAGATATTTGATGAATATTGTATGCCCTTAATTTAAGCCAATTAGTAGACATACACTTAGAAGACATATCATGATGCACTATGTTCAAGAAAGATAATTTGCCATAGATAAGATACTGAAAAGTAATTGTCGAATCTCTTTAACTTCTGATAATTGACATAATGAAGGAAAGAAAGACGAGTTTATTCATATAACAGCTCATTGGATTGACAAAAATTGGAAGCTACAAAAAAGGATTATAATTTTTAAAGATTTTAACTATTTCAGATGAGATTGCTTCATTTTTGGTTCAGTGGAAGATCGAAGATAGGTTGTTATGCATTTCTTTGGATAATGCCTCTTATAATAATTATGTGTGGGGAAGATTAGAGATGGATTTAAGTACTTGAATAAGTCTATTCCTAAGTTAAAAAGATTTTATGACATAGCTAGTACTACTTTTCACTTGGATACACGTAAAATACTTCGTGTTGACATGCGTGTTCGATGGAATAACACTTTTACTATACTTGATCGTGCATTATACTACAAAGAAGGTTTTGCTTTTTGGAAACAACATGATAAAGACTTTGAAATTTTTAAACTTACAACTTTTGAATGGCAAAAAGTGGAGTGTCTTCATGTTTTCTTGAAGCTTTTTTATGAGGTGACATGCTTATTTCAGCAACAAAAAATCCAACAGCAAATATATATTTTAGAGGAGTGTAGAAAGTACAAATGCATTTGTTAAAGTACATCATGTGTCATCCACATTTTATGGGTCAGGTGGTCTTTGTTATGCAAAAAAAAATTGACAAATATTTGTCAGAGTATAATTTATTATTATCTTGTGCTGCTGTTTTAGATTAAAGATTCAAACTTGAGTATTTGAAATTTTGTTACTTAAGTCTTTACGAAAATGATGCTAGTTCATAGGTTCAGAAGGTTAAAGAAGTTCGTTACTCTTTGTATGAGACTTACAAGAACAATCAACAAGATTTGGCAATGACAAGTGATGTTTGTAAAGGAGAAAATCAGAACTTCATTGTACTAGTTCTACTGAAATTGAGTTTAAGGAGTATTTGAAAAGAAAATCAAAAGAGAACACTACAAAATCACAACTCGATTTTTATTTAGAAAAGCCTATGATGAATCCTGACATGCATATTAATATTTTGGATTACTGGAGCAAGTATTCTTCTCGATTTTCTGGGTTATCTGTTATGGCTAGAGATATTTTATCTATCCTAATTTTTACGGTTACATCTGAGTCTATTTTCAGTATGAGTAAGAAATTAATTAATTTAATTAGATATTCATTAAGTACCAAAATAATTTAGGTATTAGCATGCTATGAATATTGACTTCGTGTCAAAGGTTTTTTTATAGGTATATTGAATTTTTTAATTATTTTTTTGTTCTTCTCAGCCGTAGCCGGAAGTGTCGTCCACTCATCAAGCGCTTCCTGCAGATTACTCATCGAGTGCTTCATCGACGGTACCCCGCCGTAGCTCATCTTCAACCTCCTGCTCCACACGCCAATGTCTCCAAGGCTCCATCACTCCATGAGCTAGCTCCCATCCAGCCTCTGCTCCATTACTTAACAATGATTGTCGCCTCCGCCCCCTCGTGTTCTCCTCTCTGCCTGCACCCGAAGCCCCTTCTATCCTCCGCCACCCGATTCGCATCGCCAACCCTAGTCCTCCCGACCTCTTGTAAGAAGAAGAGCCTGCGGTTTCCTTGCATCTTTGCAGCCAAGCAGCAGCAGCATGGTGCGGAGAAGTCTGTGAAGACGAAACCGGGGAGACGGAGGCCACTGGAAAAGTTGCCGCCAGGCGGCGCTGACGTCGCCTTTAAGATGGAGGGCGCTGCATCGGGAAGCCGGGGCGACGTCCCCTCGCCTCTCCCGAAACCTCCCGCAGGTTTCGTGCTCGACGGACATGGCAGGATCCTCTTGGCCTCCAACAAGCGGATAGCCACCATAGTAAGTTATTTCCTGTGGGATCGTTTCAAAGTTTCATGGTTCAACGGGGTAAATGATAAACCTGCAATCCAGCTCATGTTCATCGTTTCTTTGCGGAAAAGAGGCTACTGTAACAAAAGCAGCAAGTTTTGATTAATATTGCAATGAAAGGGAAATTGTTGTATTTAATCCATAAACAGGACTTGTTTGAAACCTTCTGGTTTAAGCATCTTCATTCCAACTGCTGAGGACTTTATTTTAGAAGAATTACTAATCTACTTGAGCAGCTGCGAGTTGCCTTTTGTCTTAAGATGAAATTATCACTGAAGTATAAGAAAGTTATATATCAAGGTGCCTGTACTGTTACATGTGTCGCTGTTGTGCTACTTCTAACATTTATATTTGTGCTAAATAAATGCAGGTTGATGCTACCAATAATTTGCCTTTGGAGTGTGTTATTAGGAGAGTATTTCAAAGCTCTGAAGGGGACGAGTGCATGTTGCTTTGCCCAGTTGATACGTGAGTTTTTCTCCTTCATATTAGATCTTTACTTCACAATCCCATTTTGTGAAGACTTTAAAGCGTCCCTTTTAGCTTTCAAAAAAAAGTCCCTTTTACAGGCCAGTGCAGATCTTGAAGAGCACAAATTTCAATGGCTGGTCAGCTGTATGATTCCCCTTCACTCTGCTATCCAATTTTCCTTTATTATTCAATTCAATTAGGATTATGTACTCATTTGTGTTCTATTTATTGTCCTTGTAAGTCCATGTAAATTACAATATACTTGGAAGTGTACCTTATTTACTCTCCTTGCCATCAACATATTAGTTATTTGTCATCAAAAGCTTTATGCCAACTACTTTTGTATGTTCTACAAATCTGTCTTTGTTGATTAATTCTATTCAGTATTGTATTTGATGTTAATCTTGGCTTATGCAAGCTTTTTTTTGTAATATTTAATTAATTTAATTCCAATTTACACATCTTTTTTGTACATTTCTTTCGTGATGGATATATTCTCATCTCAAATTGTCCATTCTCTAGTCTATATGCTTAAACTAGCTTAACAAAATTGCTATTATCTTATCCTCAATGAATGCTACTTTCACAATTTCCACAATAAAGATCTTTTCTAGTCTTACCATACATATAACTCCACATTGTCTTTTTGTCCTTTTTTGATAGAACCACATTGTCATTTGTGCGACACTCTATATATGAATAATATCATGCCTCCTATTAAAACAGAAGTAACAATCAACTTTGCCACCTTTCACTTGGTGGCGCTTTCTAAAGTTTATGAAATCTCATATTCCCAGAGTCTGAATGAACTCATATGGATTGGGTCAGTCCTTTACATGTTGGGTTTGTTTTCAATTTTAAATGATCATATGGCTCATGTGATGACTGAAACGCACAAATCAGTGTTCTCTAACATATAAGTTATGACTTTTGAAGCATCCATTAAGTTTCGTTTCTTTGCATTGTTTCTTTCGCAGAAAATCAGTTAAATTTTTATTCTATGAGTGTTATTGGCTTATTTTTATCAGTGCCTTATAACCACGTCTGATCTATCACACCAAGTTGTCAATTGTCAGCATTTTACTTTTGTTACCCACGTTTTGTTATTATCTGTGTTATATTACAGTATGTACAATACTTACAGATGACAGTTACGTATTATAACTCATTTAGCATGTTGCTGATATAGCATCTCACGGGAATTAAGTAGATATTGCACAAGGGCTGAATACACCAATGGCATGTTGTATGCTTTTCAATATTTTTTGTTGTAATCATCTGTTTCAGCCCTTGTGTAATATCTACTTAAGTCTTGTGAGATGCTATATCAGCTACATGCTAAATGAGTTATTTTTGACTATTGCGCATCATTGAACTAGTTCTATTTGTTCAAAAGTATGTCATGCTTCTGACAACTAGCTCATCAGTTCACCAATTATGGATCATTTGCATGATTGATCACCTTTATTTTGATTTTTTCTTGTAAACCAGATATCTTAACTAAGTGTGACATAAGATAGTTGAGTTGTTTATGGTTACAACATTTTTAATTATATCGGCACACTCTTTCATTTGGTTTTAACAAAAATTCTTCATTCCATTTTGAAGGTAAATGATGATGAAGTCGAAGATATCTTACCTTCAGTTGCATATGCCCTTGCCAAAATACATATGCATCTTGTAATTAGTGGGTAAAGGTTATTTCTTTATTGCTAAGTTTATTACTGGCATCATTTGAGGCCCTTCCTTTGAAGTTATGCTATAGTGCAAATTTTTTGGTTACGTTCTGTGATATGGTTATCAGTCCTCTGCAAAGTAATAATGCATCCTTATGTCTCTCTTTTCCTTAAATCTTCAGGTTTTGCTATACTGCAAGGGGAGGGTTTTGTTATTCAGAAGACGACATAATTGAATTCCGTACAGGCAATTTCTTCATAACTTTAGCATCAATGTTAGAGAATTTATGACAATTCAATCACTTGAAGATCTCAAAGATCAAGAAAAATTATGTTCAGTATAGCTAACTTTGAAGAATGATAATAGAGCCCACTTAGGAGTGATTGTGGATATTAATGTAATCCTGAAGTTTCAACAAGCTCTGAACTGTTTACACATTTGTCAACCAACACACACACATACACACACACTTGTTTGTGGCTAAACAATGATAAGGTTATTAGCTATATAACACACCGTGACATCTCTAAATAAAGAAACACCTTTTTTGTAACCTTGTTGCTGGTATCTCACCCTTCCCTTTGCAATTGAATGTTTTTCAGATTTTGTTGAAGCAAATGATTGCGTCAAAATACCTTTAACAGATTGTTACGTGGCATTTATGCATGTTGAATAATTTTGTGTTTGTAAAAGAAACTAGTAGTTATAAATGTGTTCATAGAAACTAAATGTTGTGGTACTTATGCCATAGTTGGTGCACATGGATAATGAAAGTTGTTGATCCAGTCTTTTTCAAGGTGATGGCCATTTGCATGATATAATGCCTTAATGTTGGTCTTTTTGTACGTGATGGCCATTTGCATGATGATATAAACTACTTATGCTTTTTTGGACACATTTGATGTGGTTTTTGCATAGTTTTATTTCTTTTTTATTGTCGACTTTCATTGAATGAGGACTAAATAAAATCAACAAACGTTGGAATTTATATGAAGAAAGTGACTCGAAAACGAATCAAGTTGAATGGTTGTAAAATTATTAAACTACATTGGGGACTCAAACATAACTTAACATGGGATCTTGGTTGTTTCAATTATGTTATATATATGCTGGGCTAGTTTATATTGCCTTCTTTGTTTTAGGGGCTTTGAGGTCTTTCATACTATGTAACAGGTCGCTTATCATTTTGATAATATAAGTTTTCATATGATCAGTTTACAGTTTAATTTATAAGAGATGAGAATTTGGATGTCATAATTAACATTAATTGTTTATGTTCTCTTTTAATTTTTTCAAAAGCATTATAGATCACCTTTGACAACTCTAAGAAATTATATATGCATATGAGTACTGCATCTTATGATGCTTGTTGATCAATCAGTTAAGTGCATAGCTTCTCGTGGAGGTTAATTCTATATTTATTTTTATGTTTTGATGGGTATTTCTTTTGGAACTTGCAGATGATAGCCAAGAGATTGACGGATTGCCTTCTGAAGGTGTAGAGATAACATGTTTCAACCTGGTCTGATGTGTGTTCCTTGAGATTTTTTTCTCTTGTTTTCATGAGTGGGAAGATTTTATATTTCAATTTGTCTGTGCTATATTCTTGATATTTTTTGTTTATTGAGACTTGCATATTACTGCAAAGGATTAGGAAGATATATGTACTTTGAGGCTGATAGGTGCAGATTTGGATCTGTAAGAATACAAGGCAATTTGGGGGTGCCTTCAACTCCAGAAATAGGGATTAAGGAAAGAAGAAGAAGATTAGGGTAAATTTAGGATACCCCTTTCAATTACGTTGTATCCTATTTTTAAACTAAACTACTCACATTTGACCCATAAGAATCTAGCACATTAATTGACTTGTAAACCTACTGACTCCTATTTAACCTATTTTAAACCTAAGATTTTGTATATCATTTGAAACTTACATGATTAGATAATGCTTAGAAGGCTCAAGAAGATTCCAGAGGTTGAAATGGTCATTTTTCCATGCTGCTCATGAGCTCCCTAGCAGTTTCTCCTCTTTCCATTTCTTCTTTGTTTCATCCATCATCATCTTCTCGGATGCACCGATCTGGCCAAACATCTCCGCTTGGACGACATCAACACCCCTTCAGCCAGGACGACTTTGTCTTCCCATTCACGGGTCATCTCCAATGCCGTCATCGCTGCACCATGCCGACAGTCATTTCCTCCGGCTTTGCTAGAGTCGTATCAAAGGCATTTTTCATTTATTACCTTAACTTCTACGCTCTAGGTCTATTCGATGTAAGAGTAAGGATAATAATACAGGAACCCTTGATAGGACACCCACAAAGCAAAAAATGAAAATGATTAGGATTCCTTGCTGGTGAACCAAGAAAGCAACTAAGCTTCATGCTTAGTTTTTGTTTTCTCATTTGCTTCTGTCATGGTCAAATGTTACTTATTTTCCACATTTGACTTATTGTTAGCATGTTTGTGATATCAGACTGCTTTTTGTTATTGAAGATTTGTGTAAATTATAATTGACAACACATATGGTACTCATCTGGAATCATCAGTGGAAAAGATTTATATGCTGAGTGCAAGTAGTTGTCATACTTCTGATGGTGATGATATATCAAATACCTTGATTTTAATGCTTTATTGTGGCAATTTATTTCTTTTCAGGATGGAGCGCATTACATGATATATACACCATCAGATCCACTTCTTTTCGTTGCCATTAGGGTATGCTTTTATATGTGTGCCTTAAGAGAATATTTGTGCCAAGTTCAAGTTTGAAATTAGCTTCCTGTCTTTTATTCGTGAAGTTGTTACTTTCCTTCTAGAATTTTGTCACCGGGATATTATTTCATATTATACTTTCTTTCTATTTCTTTGCTAAATATGGATTCTTCTGAACAACTGCAAATTTGCACTTTCAGGATAAGAATGGGATGCTGCGAATTGCTGATGATGTAAGCAATACATTCCAAATTCTAATATTTTATGTAAAAATAAAATAAAAAAATCTTTTTGTTTACTTATTATTGATAGTTTGTTTTGATGGGCAGTTCTGAAGTTGTTAGCTTCATACAAAATTTCTTTCTCTTGTTTTATGTCCATTCAATAAATATTTAAATTTTTACATTTCAATCCTCACCAGTGTTTTACCGTAGTGATTGAAAAAGTGGTCTTATGCAGAGGTAATTGTGTAAATGTGACATTTCTATATGAAACACCACTAACAAAGGAAGAAACCAAGTTAGAGATGTCATGAAACTAAGTAATAGCTTTTTAACTTTATAATGGGTTTTCATTTATATCTAATATGAAATGTGAACCATAATTCATTGTTAGGTGATGATACATACAAAATCTGATTTATGGAACTTGGAAAAGTAGGTTCCTCACCTCACTCCTCCAAATTTTTGTATATAGCCCCCCTCCCCCCCCCCCCCCATCCCATCGCAAATATTCCCCGCTCTCTTTCTTACTAAATTCTCTCTCTAATGCACACACACACACTCTCTCTCACATTCTCTCTAATTTGCAGAAATTTTTAACATCTCTAAACTAGCGTCTAGACGTGGAGGTTCTAGTGCTCGGATCACGATGGAGGGGACTTACACAATGTGTACGTTCCCGATTTACAACCTATGGTGACAACACAAAGAGAAAGCTAGACCATTCTTCATACCTTCACAGTCATCAACAGTCGCCATCGCCATTATCGGCGTTGCATTTCAAGCCTTCTACAAAAAAGGAAGTCACCATGCTTATTAGTCTGGACTTGGGTCCAGTTGGAAGAGGATTGGTTCAGTTCGATCCACAATTTGTTCTGGACCCAAATCAGAACCAGTTGTGGATTCCTTAAATTGAGTCGAATCTAGTCTGGTTTAAGGTTTTGGACCGGATTTGGTTTCAGATTTTTTTCATTTTTTTTATCAAATTTCAAATATATATAAGTTATTTGGAATTTTATTTGAACTAAGTATTGTTTGAAGTTTACAAATATTGCATTTTTTGTTGATAGTTCAACTTTTACAATAAAAGTACATTAGCATGTAAAATTACAATATATTAAATAAGGTCATTAAAGATTAAAAAAAAAAAATTCAGCTTTCATAATTGCAAAGAACTCTTCTCGCGGAGTCCCCTTATTTCAAGTTGTTATCCTTAAACACATTCACAAAAATTGCATTGTTGGTTTCTTGACTTGGCTACAAATTAATATTGTAGACAAGTATGTATAGAGTATTCATAAAAAATATATATATTTAGACTGGCAGTAGATAAATTACTTTTGTAATTTTCTTTTCATGGAGAAAATCAATTCAGATACCACAATTGATGCTTATGCTACAGGACTTCGCGAGCCAAGGTGGATAGAATGGGGTATTATTTTGATGATCCCTTCCACCACTCCAAGAGGCTCATGTCGTCGCTGAATTTTTCTCTTGGGTGTAGGTAGCATTGAAGTTCATTTAGATTTGTTGGGGTTTGACTTAGGTTGGTGGACTGCACCTACAAATGTTTTTCCCTTTTCTGAAAATAATGATCTCTTCGCCACTGTCGGTCTAAGAATATTAAAAATGCTAATTTTTTTTTTCTGAATTCTTGCTCGTGCCTCCACACGTTCTATGTTTCTATTCAACGTTTGTTCGTTGTAATACAAAGAAAATATAAATTGATGCTTTGGTGGGAACACCACACGATCGACAGTCAATTTATTCCTACTAGAGTTTATCGCCAACAATTGAGATGTAATCACATTGCTTTGATATGGATTCTCTTATGGTTGAAAGATAGATTTGAGAAGTTGATGCTGAGGATTATTGACATGGGTAAATGAATATTCCCTCATATCAAGATGACTTTTAGTAAGGGGATATTCTTTTTTGAATTGATTTTTATTTATTTATTTATAGAAGTTATATTGCATTAGTTATTTCTATTTCATTTGTATTATTTTAGATATGATGTTCAGTGTTTTCTCATTTGTGTAAAGAAATTATGATATTATGTATTTTTCTTTTATTAAGATAGTTTGTATGGAGGTTTATATAAATATCTCAATATCATCATTTATTCCTTAATTTTGAATTTATTAAAATTTGTATTCTCCCTTCGGATTGTTTGATTTTGAATTAAATCGATATCTCAGAAACTTGGGCTTTAGGTAAAAATCCCTAAATCCACCCTCTCAAACTTGTCTCCTTCGAATCGATTTCTTCCTCCCCCACTCCCTCTCAGTATTCACTCAATTCCACCATGCCCGCATTCTTCTGCACAGCCTCTGCTCATGTTGCCCACCTACATCCTAACTGAGGTGTAAGCCTGACAACTTGATTCGTTGGGCCTAGAGGGCCTAGTCCCGTCATCTTCCCTGATCCTTTGCATAGTCACTACATGCTCGCGCTAGCCTTTCACGCATTCTTGGATCTACCTTGTCATGCCCAAGTTTGCTGGTCTAATCTCATCGAGAATCTTACCTACGTGGCTCACTCATCCACGCAACACAAGTTGTGTGAGCTGGAATTGCCAGCGACTCATTCATTCTATCTCGTCACCATGAAACACCTCAAGCCAGGTGTCGCCCAACCCATTCGTGTGAAGCACCATGAGCCAAGTGTCGTCTGACCTATCCATGCGATGTGAATCACTACGAGCAAGCCGGATCCCTCAAAACTTGTTTATAAGAATGTCTATTTTTACAATGCCTATGAGAATGTCTATTTTTACAATGTCGATGGGTTTAGAGGTGTATTGGGCACCTTTAGAATACATTTACTGAAGTCCTCACAAATTTTATTTGAATATTTGTCAACAGATGGTAGTTAAGATCATCCAAATCCAAATAAATTCGTAAAGTGGATTTCCACATTTCAACTTTTCAAACGGA
Source organism: Apostasia ramifera (assembly GCA_019297695.1). Taxonomy (NCBI): domain Eukaryota; kingdom Viridiplantae; phylum Streptophyta; class Magnoliopsida; order Asparagales; family Orchidaceae; genus Apostasia; species Apostasia ramifera. The sequence goes on along the minus strand of JAEMOT010001562.1, from coordinate 223,190 downwards.
AAAGCTTGAAGGGGTTTTGTATGGCATGCAATTTCAACTGAATTGTCTTTCGCATATTACAAAAAATATAATTATATTCATTTTGTATGTAATTGTTTACTTTTGAGTATAAATATAAATGACATTAGCACAAACTAAATGGCTGTGTGGTAAGTTGCCCAAATTCGAATGGGAGTAGTCGGGGGCGGTCGTGTGTTCCCTCCCGCCTCCCAACGGCCCTCTCTCTCACACACACAAACCACCCAAAAACAAGTAGTTGTAATATTTGTACCAAGTACTAATTTTCGTGGAGAATTGATAATGGCATCTTGTTTTTATTCTTTTCAATAGGTCAATACTAGTTTCTTCTTGAAATTTTGGTGCTAATAGCTGTGAATGTGATATTTCACTATTTCTGATGGTTATTAAATTCATGAGTGACTTCATATTGATGCCTTTGGAAACTTTCTTTGTGATTTGGCTTATTTCGTGGGTGATGATTTTCCTATCTACATAGGAATTGTTGGAGGACCCTGTTATTGTTGATGCTATAGATGAAGAGACGGAATTCAATGCTTTAGTGGTATGTGAATTTCTTTAAGAACTCATCTCTAATGCAAAACATTACATGCTGATTTAAAGTTCTCAATCTGTTCTATTTTTTTTTTCTTGAAAGGAATTTGTTCTAATATTCCATGGAATAAATAGTTCCCCTTGTTAAAGTTTTTGAATATTCTAAAATGTTACTATGATTGTTATAATCGTTTATTGTGACCTTTTTAGAGGTTTTATCAATTAATTCAAGGTTCAAGATTTTGTTGTAAATAAAAGGTGAATTTTCATTATAATTTATACCTATGCACTCGAGGCACCTTAACTATTATTTAGTTAAAGGCTAGATTGGCCATGGTTAAAAAATAAAATAAAAAATTATTTTTTTATTCTTAATATATAAATTTTAATATAAAATAATTCACTTTATATCACTTTCTACACATTTCTCAATATATCAATCAATTTTATTTCATATTTTACACTATAAAAAAAGTTGCGGCTAAAATGGCCGCCCTCAACCAAACAGTGGCATAGTTATTTGTGGAACCACCCGCATATATGTATACATATAATATAAAAAGGAATTTCAGATCACCTTTTTAATTCATGGAAAGAAACAAAAATTAAAGCATTGGTTTGAAAGCGCTGCGCAAGCCAACCTCTAGAGTACCACATTTCTTCGACTTCAGCTGTAATTGAAACTTCAGGACTTCAAACCTTAGTGAAAGTTGTAGGAGGCCGTTTTTATTTTGTTCAGAAACTGGAAGCAGCAATGCTAAGTGGGGAAGAATTTACCTTTTGTAATAATACTCTGTCAAGCAGTGAAGATAGTAAAACCCTTCATAGTATGACTTACGTTGCAATGGTTGCAAATGCTATTTTCTTTTTGTCCCCACGTTGATTTTGAACTTTTTTTTGAAGTTATGTAGATTTACTGGGGACATTCTGTCCTAATAATTATCTATAATTATTTGAAGTTAATGTTTTTTTTTTATTTGAAGTTAATGTTGTTTAACCCTTTTTTTTTCTTCTGACTTTGCATCTTTTGCAGGAAGAGGAAGCTGCGCTTCTTGAATCTGTATTGGGGGAACAGTGACCGATATTGTGGCCGGCGCATTGACAAGGTAAGTATCTTATTATAGATACTTCTGTCTTCTGAGTTTCATCAACAATGTAGTGGTGTGGTTATTAGAAATTATTAAAACTGCTAAATTTCTACCTTGTATATTTACTGTAACTGTGTTAGTTTCTGTTCAGAAAAATGACAGAACATACTTCCACTAAGGGTATTCACGGTTCAGAATGACCTCTTTTCTTTATATGTGTGCATATATATGTATGTATGTATGTATGTATGTATGTATGTATGTATGTATGTATGTATGTATGTATGTATGTATGTATATATATATATATGAAGGTATAAAAATCATTGATTGCATCGTCAGCCCTTCTATTCAGCCTTCAACTGAACGCCGATGAGTAGATAAAAGGTAGAAAACAGCATAGACCACGGAAAAATACTGGATGTTTTTTTCTTTAGTAGATTTTGGTAGCTAGCATGAAGGTTTGAGATGTAAATTACCATTTCAATTGATATTTGGGAGGCAGCCATGGCCTTTGGGAACCAACCTCTCTTCTCTCGAGATGGAAGGACCAGGAATAGAGCCTTAGCGCGCAGAAGAGAAACCATCTTGGTTCTCGCCCAAGAGGTACATTCCACCATTCTCCATGATTCACTTCAAAGGTGTTTGAGTTTAGGATTCGCCTGTTGTTCTCGTTTACTAGGAGTGTTAGCAGAATCATCTTATGGTAGAAAAATAGAAGAAAAAAAAAATGAAGTTATGGGCTACTGGAGGAAAGCTTGAATATAATGGATCTCTTGCGAGAATGAGTGCTAACTCTATGGGTAATCACTGGGATCTCAAGTACAGCCATGAACGCTATTATTGAGGACTATTGCACTAACTTCATCTTTATACTTGCTAAGTGAGTGATGATTTTCTTCCTTGACTCATGTCTACACATCGATTGACTTTCTTCATTTAGTTTCCATGTGAACTGAAGTGCAATTCCTTGTCTGTTGCTGACCCTAATACTTTTAGTTTGTTAAATTTTAAAACCTCCAATGAAGCTTATTTCGATGAACCTTATGAGAATTGCTGAAAGAACATTGGTAGAAGTTTTCTTGCCTGCTGGATCTTCCCATTTAAAAGGCCATAACTGTGTTATTGACAAGATTCTTTTAGGCCCTGTTTGGTGCGAGGACTAGATCGGGATCAAATCAGGACCAAAATGATACTAATTTAAAAAACAACAATAATAATGATAAATAAAATTTTTTAATCATTCTACACAAATTCTAATATAAAAAAAAATATTATTTTACTTCACATACTTAATAGTTTTCAATAAAAAAAATAATTTTATTTTACATCTTAGACCAAAATACTCGATTCGAATATTTTA
>JAEMOT010001562.1:193627-212578 GCA_019297695.1 Apostasia ramifera | reverse complement strand
AATCCGGACCAATGTGATACTAATTTAAAAAACAATAATAATAATAATAATAATAATAATAATAAATAAATTTTTTTAATCATTCTATACAAATTCTAATATAAAAAAATATTATTTTACTTCACATACTCAATAATTTTTAATAAAAATATATATTTTATTTCGCATTCTAGACTAAAATATTCGAATCGAGTATTTTGGTCTAAGATGTAAAATAAAATTATTTTTTTTATTGAAAACTATTAAGTATGTGAAGTAAAATAATATTTTTTTTTATATTAGAATTTGTGTAGAATGATTAAAAAATTTTATTTATCATTATTATTATTGTTTTTTAAATTAGTATCATTTTGGTCCTGATTTGGTCCCGATCTAGTCCTCGCACCAAACAGGGCCTAAAAGAATCTTGTCAATAACACAGTTATGGCCTTTTAAATGGGAAGATCCAGCAGGCAAGAAAACTTCTACCAATGTTCTTTCAGCAATTCTCATAAGGTTCATCGAAATAAGCTTCATTGGAGGTTTTAAAATTTAACAAACTAAAAGTATTAGGGTCAGCAACAGACAAGGAATTGCACTTCAGTTCACATGGAAACTAAATGAAGAAAGTCAATCGATGTGTAGACATGAGTCAAGGAAGAAAATCATCACTCACTTAGCAAGTATAAAGATGAAGTTAGTGCAATAGTCCTCAATAATAGCGTTCATGGCTGTACTTGAGATCCCAGTGATTACCCATAAAGTTAGCACTCATTCTCGCAAGAGATCCATTATATTCAAGCTTTCCTCCAGTAGCCCATAACTTCATTTTTTTTTTCTTCTATTTTTCTACCATAAGATGATTCTGCTAACACTCCTAGTAAACGGGAACAACAGGCGAATCCTAAACTCAAACACCTTTGTACATATATATGCACACATATAAAGAAAAGAGGTCATTCTGAACCGTGAATACCCTTAGTGGAAGTATGTTCTGTCATTTTTCTGAACAGAAACTAACACAGTTACAGTAAATATACAAGGTAGAAATTTAGCAGTTAATAATTTCTAATAACCACACCACTACATTGTTGATGAAACTCAGAAGAAAGAAGTATCTATAATAAGATACTTACCTTTGTCAATGCATGCCGGCCACAATATCGGTCACTGTTCCCCTAATACAGATTCAAGAAGCGCAGCTTCCTCTTCCTGCAAAAGATGCAAAATCAGAAGAAAAAAAAAAGGGTTAAACAACATTAACTTCAAATAAAAAAAAAACATTAACTTCAAATAATTATAGGTAATTATTAGAACAGAATGTCCCCAGTAAATCTACATAACTTCAAAAAGAAGTTCAAAATCAACGTGGGGACAAAAAGAAAATAGCATTTGCAACCATTGCAACGTAAGTCATACTATGAAGGGTTTTACTATCTTCACTGCTTGACAGAGTATTATTACAAAAGGTAAATTCTTCCCCACTTAGCATTGCTGCTTCCAGTTTCTGAACAAAATAAAACGGCCTCCTACAACTTTCACTGAGGTTTGAAGTCCTGAAGTTTCAATTACAGCCGAAGTCGAAGAAATGTGGTACTCTAGAGGTTGGCTTGCGCAGCGCTTTCAAACTAATGCTTTAATTTTTGTTTCTTTCCATGAATTAAAAAAGTGATCTGAAATTCCTTTTTATATTATATGTATATATATATATATATATATATATATGCGGGTGATTCCACAAATAAACACACTGTTTGGTTGAGGACAGCCATTTTAGCCGCAACTTTTTTTTATAGTGTAAAATATGAAATAAAATTGATTGATATATTGAGAAATGTGTAGAAAGTGATATAAAGTGAATAATTTTATATTAAAATTTATATATTAAGAATAAAAAAATAATTTTTTATTTCATTTTTTAACTATGGCCAATCTAGCCTTTAACTAAATAATAGTTAAGGTGCCTCGAGTGCATAGGTATAAGTTATAATGAAAATTCACCTTTTATTTACAACAAAATCTTGAACCTTGAACCAATTGATAAAACCTCTAAAAAGGTCACAATAAACGATTCTAACAATCATAGTAACATTTTAGAATATTCAACAACTTTAACAAGGGGAACTATTTTATTCCATGGAATATTAGAACAAATTCCTTTCAAGAAAAAAAAAATAGAACAGATTGAGAACTTTAAATCAGCATGTAATGTTTTGCATTAGAGATGAGTTCTTAAAGAAATTCACATACCACTAAAGCATTGAATTCCGTCTCTTCATCTATAGCATCAACAATAACAGGGTCCTCCAACAATTCCTATGTAGATAGGAAAATCATCACCCACGAAATAAGTCAAATCACAAAGAAGGTTTCCAAAGGCATCAATATGAAGTCCCTCATAAATTCAATAACCATCAGAAATAGTGAAATATCACATCCACTGCTATTAGCACCAAAATTTCAAGAAGAAACTAGTATTGACCTATTGAAAAGAATAAAAACAAGATGTCATTATCAATTCTCCATGAAAATTAGTACTTGGTACAAATATTACAACTACTTGTTCTTGGGTGGTTTGTGTGTGTGAGAGAGAGGGCCGTTGAGGGGCGGGAGGGAACACACGACCGCCCCCGACTACTCCCATTCGAATTTGGGCAACTTACCACTCAGCCAATTAGTTTGTGCTAATGTCATTTATATTTATACTCAAAAGTAAACAATTACATACAAAATGAATATAATTGTATTTTTTTATAATATGCGAAAGACAATTCAATTGAAATTGCATGCCATACAAAACCCCTTCAAGCTTTTCCGTTTGAAAAGTTGAAATGTGGAAATCCACGTTACGAATTTATTTGGATTTGGATGATCTTAACTATCATCGGTTGACAAATATTCAAATAAAATTTGTGAGGACTTCAATAAATGTATTCTAAAGGTGCCCAATACACCTCTAAACCCATCGACATTGTAATAATAGACATTCTCATAGGCATTGTAAAAATAGACATTCTTATAAACAAGTTTTGAGGGATCGGGCTTGCTCGTAGTGCTTCACATCGCATGGACAGGTCAGACGACACTTGGCTCGTGGTGCTTCACACGGATGGGTTGGGCGACACCTGGCTTGAGTGTGTTTCATGGTGACGAGATAGAACGAACGAGTCGCTGGCAATCCCAGCTCACACAACTTGTGTTGCGTGGATGAGTGAGCCACGTAGGTAAGATTCTCGATGAGATTAGACCAGCAAACTTGGGCATGACAAGGTAGATTCAGGAATGCATGAAAAGCTAGTGCGAGCATGTAGTGACTATGCTAAGGATCAGGGAAGACGACGGGGGCTAGGTCCTCTAGGCTCGACGAATCAAGTTGTCAGGCTTACACCTCAGTTAGGATGTAGGTGGGCAACATGAGCAAAGGCTGTGCAGAAGAATGCGAGCATGGTGGAATTGAGTGAATACTGAGAGGGAGTGGGGGAGGAAGAAATCGATTCGAAGGAGACAAGCTTGAGAGGGTGGATTTAGGGATTTTTACCCAAAGCCCAAGTTTCCGAGATATCGATTTAATTCAAAATCAAACAATCCGAAGGGAGAATACAAATTTTAATAAATTCAAAATTAAGGAATAAATGATGATATTGAGATATTTATATAAACCTCCATACAAACTATCTTAATAAAAGAAAAGTACATAATGTCATAATTTCTTTACACAAATGAGAAAATACTAAACATCATATCTAAAATAATACAAATGAAATAGAAATAACTAATGCAATATAACTTCTATAAATAAATAAATAAAAATCAATTCAAAAAAGAATATCCCCTTACTAAAAGCATCTTGATATAAGGGAATATTCATTTACCCATGTCAATAATCCTCAGCATCAACTTCCCAAATCTATCTTTCAACCATAAGAGAATCCATATCAAAGCAATGTGATCACATCTCAATTGTTGGCGATAAACTCTATAAATTGACTGTCAATCGTGTGGTGTTCCCACCAAAGCATCAATTTATGCAAATTTTTAAGATTTATTTTCTTTGTATTACAACGAACAAACGTTGAATAGAAACATAGAACGTGCGGAGGCACGAGAAAGAATTCAGAAAAAAAAACTAGCATTTTTAATATTCTTGGACCGGCAGTAACGAAGAGATCATTATCTTCAGAAAAGGGAAAAACATTTGTAGGTGAGCAGTCCACCAACCTAAGTCAAGCCCCAACAAATCTAAATGAACTTCAATGCTACCTACACCCAAGAGAAAAATTCAGCGACGACATGAGCCTCTTCAGTGGTGGAAGGGATCATCAAAATAATACCCCATTCTATCCACCTTGGCTCGCGAAGTCCTGTAGCATAAGCATCAATTGTGGGATCTGAATTGATTTTCTCCATGAAAAGAAAATTACAAAAGTAATTTATCTACTGCCAGTCTAAATATATATTTTTTTATGAATACTCTATACATACTTGTCTACAATATTGATTTGTAGCCAAGTCAAGAAACCAACAATGCAATTTTTGTGAATGTGTTTAAGGATAACAACTCGAAATAAGGGGACTACGCGAGAAGAGTTTGCAATTATGAAAGCTGAATTTTTTTTTAATCTTTAATGACCTTATTTAATATATTGTAATTTTACATGCTAATGTACTTTTTTTGTAAAAGTTGAATTATCAACAAAAAATGCAATATTTTTAAACTTCAAACAATACTTAGTTCAAATAAAATTCCAAATAACTTATATATATTTGAAATTTGATAAAAAAAATGAAAAAATAATCAAGCTGAAACCAAATCCGGTCCAAAACCTTAAACCAGACCAGATTCGACTTAATTTAAGGAATCCACAACTGGTTCTGATTTGGGTCCAAAACTAATTGTGGATCGAACTGAACCAATCCTCTTCCAACTGGACCCAAGTCCAGACTAATAAGCATGGTGACTTCCTTTTGTGTAGAAGGCTTGAAATGCAATGCCGATAATGGAGATGGCGACTGTTGATGACTATGAAGATATGAAGAATGGTCTAGCTTTCTCGTGTTGTCGCCATAGGTTGTAAATCGGGAACGTACACATTGTGTGAGTCCCCTCCATCGTGATCCGAGCACTAGAACCTCCACGTCTAGATGCTAGTTTAGAGATGTTAAACATTTCTGCAAATTAGAGAGAGTGTGTGTGTGCATTAAAGAGAGAATTTAGTAAGAGAGGGAGCGGGGAATATTTGCGAAGGGGTGGGGGGGCTATATACAAAAATTTGGAGGAGTGAGGTGAGGAACCTACTTTTCCAAGTTCCATAAATCAGATTTTGTATGTATCATCACCTAACAGTGAACTATGGTTCACATTTCATATTAGATATAAATGAAAACCCACTATAAAGTTAAAAAGCTATTACTTAGTTTCATGACATCTCTAACTTGGTTTCTTTCTTTGTTAATGGTGTTTCATATAGAAGTGCCACATTTACACAATTACCTCTGCATAAGACCACTTTTTCAATCACTACGCTAAAAACACTGGCGAGGATTGAAGTGTAAAAATTTAAATATTTATTGAATGGACATAAAACAAGAGAAAGAAATTTTTTATGAAACTAACAACTTCTGAACTGCCCATCAAAACAAACTATCAATAATAAGTAAACAAAAGATTTTTTTATTTTATTTTTACATAAAATATTAGAGTTTAGAATGTATTGCTTACATCATCAGTAATTCGCAGCATCCCATTCTTATCCTGCAAGTGCAAATTTACGGCTGTTCAGAAGAATCCATATTTAGCAAAGAAATAGAAAGAAAGTATAATATGAAATAATATCTCGGTGACAAAATTCTAGAAGGAAAGTAACATCTTCACGAATAAAAGACAGGAAGCTAATTTCAAACTTGAACTTGGCACAAATATTCACTTAAGGCACACATATAAAAGCATACCCTGATTGCAACAAAAAGAAGTGGATCTGATGCTGTATATATCATGTAATGCGCTCCATCCTGAAAAGAAATAAATTGCCACAATAAAGCATTAAAATCAAGGTATTTGATATATCATCACCATCAGAAGTATGACGACTACTTGCACTCAGCATATAAATCTTTTCAACTGATGATTCCAGATGAGTACCATATGTGTTGTCAACTATAATTTACACAAATCTTCAATAACAAAAAACGGTTTGATATCACAAACATGCTAACAATAAGTCAAATGTGGAAAATAAGTAACATTTGATCATGACAGAAGCAAATGAGAAAACAAAAACTAAGCATGAAGCTTAGTTGCTTTGTGGGTTCACCAGCAAGGAATCCTAATCATTTTCATTTTTTGCTTTGTGGGTGTCCTATCAAGGGTTCCTATATTATTATCCTTACTCTTACATCGAATAGACCTAGAGCGTAGAAGTTAAGGTAATAAATGAAAAATGCCTTTGATACGACTCTAGCAAAGCCGGAGGAGATGACTGTCGGCATGGTGCAGCGATGACGGCATTGGAGATGACCCGTGAATGGGAAGACAAAGTCGTCCTGGCTGAAGGGGTGTTGATGTCGTCCAAGCGGAGATGTTTGGCCAGATCGGTGCATCCGAGAAGATGCTGATGGATGAAACAAAGAAGAAATGGAAAGAGGAGAAACTGCTAGGGAGCTCATGAGCAGCATGGAAAAATGACCATTTCAACCTCTGGAATCTTCTTGAGCCTTCTAAGCATTATCTAGTCATGTAAGTTTCAAATGATATACAAAATCTTAGGTTTAAAATAGGTTAAATAGGAGTCAGTAGGTTTACAAGTCAATTAATGTGCTAGATTCTTATGGGTCAAATGTGAGTAGATTAGTTTAAAAATAGGATACAACGTAATTGAAAGGGGTATCCTAAATTTACCCTAATCTTCTTCTTCTTTCCTTAATCCCTATTTCTGGAGTTGAAGGCACCCTCAAATTGCCTTGTATCCTTGCAGATCCAAATCTGCACCTATCAGCCTCAAAGTATGTATATCTTCCTAATCCTTTGCAGTAATATGAAAGTTTCAATAAACAAAAAATATCAAGAATATAGCACAGACAAATTGAAATATAAAATCTTCCCAATCATGAAAACAAGAGAAAAAAATCTCAAGGAACACACATCAGACCAGGTTGAAACAGGTTATCTCTACACCTTCAGAAGGCAATCCGTCAATCTCTTGGCTATCATCTGCAAGTTCCAAAAGAAATACCCATCAAAACATAAAAATGAATATAGAATTAACCACCAAATCCTTTAATAAATGTAACCACTATATACTACACGAGAAGCTATGCCCTTAACTGATTGATCAACAAGCATCATAAGATGCAGTGCTCGTATGCATATATAATTTCTTAGAGTTGTCAAAGGTGATCTATAATGCTTTTGAAAAAATTAAAAGAGAACATAAACAATTAATGTTAATTATGACATCCAAATTCTCATCTCTTATAAATTAAACTGTAAACTGATCATATGAAAACTTATATTATCAAAATGATAAGCGACCTGTTACATAGTATGAAAGACCTCAAAGCCCCTAAAACAAAGAAGGCAATATAAACTAGCCCAGCACATATATAACATAATTGAAACAACCAAGATCCCATGTTAAGTTATGTTTGAGTCCCCAATGTAGTTTAATAATTTTAAAACCATTCAACTTGATTCGTTTTCGAGTCACTTTCTTCATATAAATTCCCATGTTTGTTGATTTTATTTAGTCTTCATTCAATGAAAGTCGACAATAAAAAAAATAAAACTATGCAAAAACCACATCAAATGTATCCAAAAAAGCATAAGTAGTTTATATCATCATGCAAATGGCCATCACGTACAAAAAGACCAACATTAAGGCATTATATCATGCAAATGGCCATCACCTTGAAAAAGACTGGATCAACAACTTTCATTATCCATGTGCACCAACTATGGCATAAGTACCACAACATTTAGTTTCTATGAACACATTTATAACTACTAGTTTCTTTTACAAGCAACAAAATTATTCAACATGCATAAATGCCATGTAACAATCTGTTAAAGGTATTTTGACGCAATCATTTGCTTCAACAAAATATGAAAAACATTCAATTGCAAAGGGAAGGGTGAGATACCAGCAACAAGGTTACAAAAAAGGTGTTGTTTCTTTATTTAGAGATGTCACGGTGTGATATATAGCTAATAACCTTATCATTGTTTAGCCACAAACAAGTGTGTGTATGTGTGTGTTGGTTGACAAATGTGTAAACAGTTCAGAGCTTGTTGAAACTTCAGGATTACATTAATATCCACAATCACTCCTAAGTGGGCTCTACTATCATTCTTCAAAGTTAGCTATACTGAATATAATTTTTCTTGATCTTTGAGATCTTCAAGTGATTGAATTGTCATAAATTCTCTAACATTGATGCTAAAGTTATGAAGAAATTGCCTGTACGGAATTCAATTATGTCGTCTTCTGAATAACAAAACCCTCCCCTTGCAGTATAGCAAAACCTGAAGATTTAAGGAAAAGAGAGACATAAGGATGCATTATTACTTTGCAGAGGACTGATAACCATATCACAGAACGTAACCAAAAAATTTGCACTATAGCATAACTTCAAAGGAAGGGCCTCAAATGATGCCAGTAATAAACTTAGCAATAAAGAAATAACCTTTACCCACTAATTACAAGATGCATATGTATTTTGGCAAGGGCATATGCAACTGAAGGTAAGATATCTTCGACTTCATCATCATTTACCTTCAAAATGGAATGAAGAATTTTTGTTAAAACCAAATGAAAGAGTGTGCCAATATAATTAAAAATGTTGTAACCATAAACAACTCAACTATCTTATGACACACTTAGTTAAGATATCTGGTTTACAAGAAAAAAACAAAATAAAGGTGATCAATCATGCAAATGATCCATAATTGTTGAACTAATGAGCTAGTTGTCAGAAGCATGACATACTTTTGAACAAATAGAACTAGTTCAATGATGCGCAGTAGTAAAAAATAACTCATTTAGCATGTAGCTAATATAGCATCTCACAAGACTTAAGTAGATATTACACAAGGGTTGAAACAGATGATTACAACAAAAACTATTCCAATAGCATAGAATAGAAAAGCATACAACATGCCATTGGTGTATTCAGCCCTTGTGCAATATCTACTTAATTCCCGTGAGATGCTATATCAGCAACATGCTAAATGAGTTATAACACGTAACTGTCTTCTGTAAGTATAGTAGTAACATACTGTAATAAAACACAGATAACAATAAAACGTGGGTAACAAAAGTAAAATGCTGACAATTGACAACTTGGTGTGATAGATCAGATGTGATTATAAGGCACTGATAAAAATAAGTCAATAACACTTATAGAATAAAAACTTAACTGATTTTCTGCGAAAGAAACAATGCAAAGAAAGGAAACTTAATGGATGCTTCAAAAGTCATAACTTATAAAAGAAGAAGAGTGAACATATTATAGTTAGAGAACACTGATTTGTGCGTTTCAGTCATCACATGAGCCATATCATCATTTAAAATTGAAAACAAACCCAACATGTAAAGGACTGACCCAATCCATATGAGTTCATTCAGACGCTGGGAATATGAGATTTCATAAACTTTAGAAAGCGCCACCAAGTGAAAGGTGGCAAAGTTGATTGTTACTTCTGTTTTAATAGGAGGCATGATATTATTCATATATAGAGTGTCACACAAATGACAATGTGGTTCTATCAAAAAAGGACAAAAAGACAATGTGGAGTTATATGTATTGTAAGAGTAGAAAAGATTTTTATTGCGGAAATTGTGAAAGTAGCATTCATTGAGGATAAGATAATAGCAATTTTGTTAAGCTAGTTTAAGCATATAGACTGGAGAACGGACAATTTGAGATGAAAATATATCCATCACGAAAGAAATGTACAAAAAAGATGTGTAAATTGGAATTAAATTAATTAAATATTACAAAAAAAAACTTGCATAAGCCAAGATTAACATCAAATACAATACTGAATAGAATTAATCAACAAAGAAAGATTTGTAGAACATACAAAAGTTAGTTGGCATAAAGCTTTTGATGACAAATAACTAATATGTTGATGGCAAGGAGAGTAAATAAGGAACACTTCCAAGTATATTGAAATTTACATGGACTTACAAGGACAATAAATAAAACACAAATGAGTACATAATCCTAATTGAATTGAATAATAAAGGAAAATTGGATAGTAGAGTGAAGGGGAATCATACAGCTGACCAGCCATTCAAATTTGTGCTCTTCAAGATCTGCACTGGCCTGTAAAAGGGACTTTTTTTTGAAATCTAAAAGGGACGCTTTAAAGTCTTCACAAAATGGGATTGTGAAGTAGAGATCTAATATGAAGGAGAAAAACTCACGTATCAACTGGGCAAAGCAACATGCACTCGTCCCCTTCAGAGCTTTGAAATACTCTCCTAATAACACACTCCAAAGGCAAATTATTGGTAGCATCAACCTGCATTTATTTAGCACAAATATAAATGTTAGAAGTAGCACAACAGCGACACATGTAACAGTACAGGCACCTTGATATATAACTTTCTTATACTTCAGTGATAATTTCATCTTAAGACAAAAGGCAACTCGCAGCTGCTCAAGTAGATTAGTAATTCTTCTAAAATAAAGTCCTCAGCAGTTGGAATGAAGATGCTTAAACCAGAAGGTTTCAAACAAGTCCTGTTTATGGATTAAATACAACAATTTCCCTTTCATTGCAATATTAATCAAAACTTGCTGCTTTTGTTACAGTAGCCTCTTTTCCGCAAAGAAACGATGAACATGAGCTGGATTGCAGGTTTATCATTTACCCCGTTGAACCATGAAACTATGAAACGATCCCACAGGAAATAACTTACTATGGTAGCTATCCGCTTGTTGGAGGCCAAGAGGATCCTGCCATGTCCGTCGAGCACGAAACCTGCGGGAGGTTTCGGGAGAGGCGAGGGGACGTCGCCCCGGCTTCCCGATGCAGCGCCCTCCATCTTAAAGGCGACGTCAGCGCCGCCTGGCGGCAACTTTTCCAGTGGCCTCCGTCTCTCCGGTTTCGTCCTCACAGACTTCTCCGCACCATGCTGCTGCTGCTTGGCTGCAAAGATGCAAGGAAACCGCAGGCTCTTCTTCTTGCAAGAGGTCGGGAGGACTAGGGTTGGCGATGCGAATCGGGTGGCGGAGGATAGAAGGGGCTTCGGGTGCAGGCAGAGAGGAGAACACGAGGGGGCGGAGGCGACAATCATTGTTAAGTAATGGAGCAGAGGCTGGATGGGAGCTAGCTCATGGAGTGATGGAGCCTTGGAGACATTGGCGTGTGGAGCAGGAGGTTGAAGATGAGCTACGGCGGGGTACCGTCGATGAAGCACTCGATGAGTAATCTGCAGGAAGCGCTTGATGAGTGGACGACACTTCCGGGTACGGCTGAGAAGAACAAAAAAAACAATTAAAAAATTCAATATACCTATAAAAAAACCTTTTGACACGAAGCCAATATTCATAGTATGCTAATACCTGAATTATTTTGATACTTAATGAATATTTAGTTAAGTTAATTAACTTTTTATCCATACTAAAAATAGACTCAAATGCAACCGTAAAAACTGAGATAGATAAAATATCTCTAATCATAACAAATAACTCAGAAAATAAAAAAAAAATGACTTGCTCCAGTAATCCAAAATATTAATGTGCATGTTAGGATCCATCATAGGCTCTGCTAAGTAAAAATCGAGTTGTGATTTTATAGTATTCTCTTTTGCTTTTCTTTTCAAATACTCTTTAAACTTAATTTCAGTAGAACTAGTACAATGAGGTTCTGATTTTCTCCTTTACAAACATCACTTGTCATTGCCAAATCTTGTTGATTGTTCTTGTAAGTCTCGTACAAAGAGTAAAGAACTTCTTTAACCTTCTGAATCTATGAACTAGCATCATTTTCGTAAAGACTTAAGTAACAAAAATTCAAATACTCAAATTTGAATTTTGGATCTAAAACAGTAGCACAAGATAATAATAAATTATACTCAGACTAATATTTGTCAAATTTTTTTTGCATAGCAGAGACCATCTGACTCATAAAATGTGGAGGACATACAATGTACTTTAACAGATGCATTTGCACTTTCTATACTCCTCTAAAATATATATTTGCTGTTGGATTTTTTGTTGCTGAAAATAAGCATGTCACCTCATATAAAAGCTTCAAGAAAACATGAAGGCACTTCACCTTTTGCCATTCAAAAGTTGTAAGGTTGAAAATCTCAAAATCTTTATCACGTTGTTCCCAAAAAACAAAAACTTCTTTGTAGTATAATGCACGATCAAGCATAGTAAAAGTGCTATTCTATCGAACACACATGTCAACACGAAATTTTTTACGTGTATCCAAGTGAAAAGTAGTACTAGCTATGTCATAAAATCTTTTTAACTTAGGAATAGACTTATTCAAGTACTTACAGCCATCTCTAATCTTCCCTACAATGTCATCTATAAGCTTCAATCCAGCTTGAACGATAAGATTAATAATGTGACAACAACATCAAATTTGAAAAAATACACCATCACATAATAATGCCTTTTTAGCATTCAATCTCATCTTAAGCAAGTGACAATTGAATTATTATAAGAGGCATTATCCAAAGAAATGCATAACAACCCATCTTTGATCTTCCACTGGACCAAAGATAAAGCAATCTCATCTGAAATAGTTAATTCATCAAAAGGTAGAGTTAAAGCTTTAAAAATTATAATCCTTTTTTGTAGCTTCCAATTTTTGTCAATCCAATGAGCTGTTATACAAATAAAGAGATTCAATAATTTATGCCAATTATCAGAAGTTAAAAGTGATTTGACAATTACTTTTCAGTATCTCATCCATGATAAATTATCTTTCTTGAACACAGTGCATCATGAGATGTCTTCTAAGTGTACGTCTACTAATTAGCTTAAATTAAAGGCATGTAATATTCATCAAATATCTAAATGCAGGCCATTCAACAAATCTAAATGAGAGCTTTCCACTAACAACAAGCATAATAATAGCTTTGCGCAACTCTTCCATATCTAGTTTGATTAATTTTATTTTTCATTGTATTAATCTCAAGGTACACCTAAAATTTCAAATGCAAGATTAAATGATCCATTACCAAGTTGGCAAATAGGGCAATAAAAAAAAGGCAAATATGTCCTTTATTTCAATTTTAAAAAATGTGATTGTATTATTGATTGTGACTGAACTAAAATAATATGAAAATTTAAGACTTATTTGCAATTGGTCTTATAGACTCGGCAGTAATTAACCCAGAAAAAGACAAAGCACCTTATCGCCATCGGCATCCTTCGGTCCACATCCCTGATTCTACCCAATTAAGCTGTCCCCTGTCTCTGTTTATCTGCGTGCCGCCGATCGTTCGCCGGAGGAAGGGCCGCAGCTACTGAGGAAGATCCGGATCTACCGAAGCACTGTGACGAGCTCCAGTGTCTGGTAAAGCCTTCAACTTTCGTCTTTTTTCTTCTCCTCGTTCATCTTTCATTGATCAAGGTGTCTTCCTCCTCGCTGAATATGTACTCTCTTCCAAGCCCCATCTGGACTCCTTACATCTTCTTCTTGCTGTTCTTATTCTCCTTATGCATCTCTTTTTTCTGTGTAGCAAAAATGTCAACCATGCTCTCTATAACGCCAAGTTATGTTCAAGGTTTACGAAGAATTAACGATCAGCGGTACTTTCGTGTGAGTCCATCTACATTTCGAAGAACTCAAGACCTCACAATTATCAGAGCAAGCAGTGATCAAGTGATACCAGAAAGGATCGTTGGCTTAAGCATTGAGGAATGTGAGCCAATGCAGTGGCAGGGATTTTCCCTAGTCCTCCACCTCATGTTTGGCCAGCCGGTCCCAAAGGAACACCGGTTGTGAAACCACTTGTATGCTTATCTAACCTTTTGGTTTCATTTAAAACATTCAAAGTTCGGTTGATGAAGTATTTGTAAATTTGTAGATACTAAGGAGGGATTGCTTATTCTAATAATTCTTACTTAAATTCAGGTGATTCTGGAAGTGAGTTATTCTGTTCATGCTTTTCAATTGCTGATTTATGTCCATTATTTTCTTCAAGGAACTTGGTAGACGCCCACGACGAAATCGGAAGTCTCCGTTTCTGAGGTCTGCTGTTCAGGAAACTACAATATCATCATCAAATTTTGTTCTCCCTTTGTTTATTCATGAAGGTCGGGAATGAAAATGGAGCCTTTAGTTGGCATTTATTTCTGCCTTGGAGCTTTCTTCTCGAGACCACAACAGCCTAGTACTCCTATTAAATCCAGCAATTGTGTTTGAAATAATTTACTTAGGGGGCGTTTGGTTCAGTGTTATCTCAATGTCAATGTTATTTAGATGTCATGTTATCTAAATATTATTGTTATTCATCAATAGACATTTGTTTGGTTCAATGCTATGATATTAGAAAATATCAATGCTATCCAAATTATTTTTGTTTAGTTGAAAGTTATTGGCATTATAATGACAAATTGATGGTGTTATCTTGAGATGTCACCCAATTTGGAGTGACATCTAGATGTCATCATGTAATGGCATTTTTGTAATTAATTGTAATGTTATTTAAAGATGTCATTAAATCAAACAATTAATTTCTAAAGATAACATAACATAACATTGAGATAACATTGAACCAAACGCCCCCTTAATGTAGTTGTTATTTTCTATAGGTGAAGAAGATGTTCCAATTGGGGCTATGCGTGGTTGTTTTAGGTTGGGATGGAGACATGGCCTTCTTGATGTGGTGGTTCTTCCCTCTCTGACGATCTTTTTCACTCAATGGACATTGAACTTGCACATTCTTATGTTCTTCTTTTTCTCTTTTTTGTGATATCATATTGTTTGACGTTATCTTGTGAGTTCTAAAGTTTACTAAGCATTAGTTCATTTAGCTGTTCAGTCTGAAATTTTTTCTGGCTTTCAACGGACTGTTCAACAAATCAAATTTACTATCTGTCATCTTCTTCAGGTCTACAAGGCCAAAGATGTAGGTGTTAACAGCTTTGTACTTTTCCCAAAGATCCCTGATGCATTGAAGGTATGTATCATGTATCGCAGTTCAGGATTATATTATCTTTCCCATGGAGGTTATAGACTGCTCCCATTTTTTGTATATAGTCTCCAACAGGAGATGAAGCATTTAATGACAATGGTTTGGTCCCACGAGCAATACGTATATTAAAGGACAAATATCCCGACATTGTTAGCTTTCTCGATCTTGCAATTTTCTTACTGTTGTTTCTGTATTAACTTTGAACTTACTGAAGCACACTATATGTGCAGGTTATCTACACTGATGTAGCTTTGGATCCATATTCTTCTGATGGGCATGATGGTATTGTGAGGGAAGATGGTATTGTGAGGGAAGATGGTAATGCACATATGATCTTGTCTTTCAATATTTTTTGCTCAACAAGTTTTGAAAATTTTACAAGGGTTTATTTAAATAATAGAAAATTAGGGAGGGTTTGTTTTCATGCCATATCAAATCCTAGTTATGGTATCAAAACAACATGAATTGTTGCACTTTAATATACAGGTGCGGGTAAAGAAGCGGGTTCAAGTGAGTAAAGTTTGGTTCGAAAGTTGGAAATATTGACTCATTAATAGAGAAGATGATGGTGTTGGTAGTGTGACTAGCCTTCAAGAAATGAATTGGACTTGTGAGGAAGTTAGAGAAATTTAAAATTCAAGATATAAATTGTGGTACACAAGCTTATAGAATTATTGAAATGGAGTAGTATTTTTTGTGGAAAAGACGATGTAGTGGTGTTCAGGAGAATGAGATGCAGAAGTATTTTGGTAAAATTAGTTCTTGGTGTAGAAGTTATTTTTCATTAGTGCTTATGTTCTTAAGTGAATCTAGCAGGAATCATTAAGCATGAGTTTTAGGATGACTTGGATGAATTTATTCAAGAAATTCATAGTGAGTAAAGGGTTTTCATTGGAGGAGATTTATTTTAGTTTCCCTTGTATTTTCATGAGATGAAATGTGGCCACTTCGAATAGTAAAAAATAGAATGTTGGGTTAAGTATTGAAGCCGAGAGTTGATGTGGCTTAAACCTTTCAAAGGAGAGATTTTCTTTTCAGTTTCTCTTGCCATGATTATGCATTGCAACAATCAAGATGCCATTTGTATTGCCACTAGTCTTAATCATGTGTGCTAAGCACATAGAAGTTTTTTTTTTTCACTAAATTTGTGATGTAATTCTATTTGAGAGGCTTTCTATTTTTCATATACTACTGAAAATTTATTTCCAGACATCTTTATAATCTTTTCATATATTACTAAAAATCTATTTGCAGACATCTTTATAACTTTTTGGGACCATCTCATATTTTAAGACTACCCAACAAGTTTGATCTTTTTTTATATTTATGCTTTTGCTTGAATATTGCTATTTTATTTATTATGTTCACTGTTTGTTTTTCTAATAAAGCTAAGTTAATTGGAAATTAACAGCCATGTCTTCGTTTGAATTTTATTGAATATTATGAGTATGGTTAGTAAGTGTTGTCTATTTTAAACTTTTGAAGTCACTTTTGAATCATTTACCTGGCCATAAAAAGATATATAGTGAATCATAATTGTTAAAGGTGATACATGGTCCAACAGTAAATTATTTATGATAATTGTGCTAGTATCCCCTAGGGAATGATGTTGGAGGGTTATTTTGAGGCAAGAGAATAATTTTATTAGTTTATATGTTTGATTTTAATATTGGGAGGTGTGTAAGATGTGAACTAAAGTTGATCTTAAAATTAAAATTTACGTTGAATGTGAAATAATGTTATTGAAATTTATGATAAATTTAAAATATTAATAAAATATTAGTTTGACTTTTTTGAGTCATGAGTCAAACAAGGCCGTAGTGTTTGCATTGATTTATCAAAGAATTGACATGTAATATCTTATTATAATTAATGAAGGGACTTATATTAATGATTATGGGTTAAATGAATATTTCAATTGTTAAAGTTCTTTGTTCTACTGACTAACAGGGGTCATAATGAATGATGAAACAGTCTACCAGTTGTGTAAACAGGCGGTTTCTCAGGTATGTAGGCTCAGGCAGGTGCTTGAACTCTCTTCAACCTGTCCAGTCTGAATTTGATGCAGTTTGTTCTTGTATGTAGGCTCGGGCAGGTACTGACGTTGTTAGTCCTAGTGATATGATGGATGGTCGTGTCGGAGCAATTCGAGCTGCACTTGATGCGGAGGGCTTTCAGGAAGTTTCTATTATGTCTTACACTGCAAAGTATTTTCTTATGCTTTATTTCAGTTATGCAAACCTTCTTGCACAATGATAGAACCAAAAGTATTCTAGGGAGCTTGTGAAGTTTAAAAAGTTTGGGTTAAGTGTTCCATTTTTCTTTCATATTTCCTATAGGTATGCTAGTTCGTTTTATGGTCCATTTCGTGAAGCACTGGATTCAAATCCAAGATTTGGAGACAAGAAGACGTGAGTACATAAATAATTTGGGTTTATTCAATCAGTCGTCTTCTGTTGTATGACCTATAATTGTTTTTTTTTTTTTGATAAAATATGACCTATAATTGTTTGTGTGGCTTATTTCACAAAAGTTATCAAATGGACCCAGCAAATTATCGAGAAGCCATTGTTGAATTGGAAGCGGATGTAGATGAAGGAGCTGATATTCTCTTGGTAACACATTTTTACATTCCATCATGTCAACTGGTGCTTGACTTTGGCAACTTTTTTTGTGATTAGTTTTAATTTTACTTTTATTGTAGGTAAAACCAGGTCTTCCTTACTTGGATATAATTCGACTGCTTCGAGATAATTCTTCGTTGCCACTTGCTGCCTATCAGGTAAAAATTAATATTCTGTATTAACTTGGATAAGGAAACTTCTTGACATTCTTGCCCAACTTTGAACATTCATTATATACACAGAGAAGAAATGTACATTCGCCAGTTAGCAGGCTACAATAAACATGAGTCATCCATCTAAATTAGACTTGGTACTTGAAAATCTTGTTAACGGGATTAGTAGCCTGAAACTAGTTATTTATGTTGGTTTTATAAATCTTTTCTTGGCAAAAATGTTTGCATGACTTATCAAAGCTCTAAATTTAGTGCCTGTTTGAGTTTAGGGTGAACCATGGTTAAATTACTCTCCAATTCAGACGAGTTTACTATTTCTTTTTGTTAACAGACAGCTTCTTCCTTGTAGAATCAACCACATTTGTCAATCAGACCCTAAAGCCTAATTGGGCTAGCTAAACCAGGATAAGCCAAACCTGGGTCTAGTTGCACGCCATTCCATAATATCCTGATAATACTTTTCTTCTAGCTCAAAAGCACCAAAATAAAAAAAAAATAAAGGGAAATATTCCAATCTACCAAATGATTAACTGCTTTTACCTAAAAGAGTTGATAGCAATTTGGAATAGAAGTCATTTTTGACACATACACAGGAGTAATTAGTGTTCTCCAAGGGTATTTGATATGTAATTCAGCAAGATGAATCAAAAGAGGACAGAAGACCTGCACAGCATATGTGTTTTGATGACTTTTGCGTGTGTTGACCAGGTTGGTGTTGGTTTGAAGTTAAACTTTAAACGTATGATTTGAGATAAACTTGAATTATTTCTTTTTTTTTTTTGAAAAAAAGGAGTTGGTGTGAAGTTTTTTTTTTTCTTTTTTTTTGATGGTAGGTAGAGTTGGTGTGAAGGTAAACTTGTTTGAATATAAAATAATGAAAAGAGGAGATTACAAAAACACCATCCTTCAATCCAATATTAAATTTGATTCCTTATATTTCTCGTTGTCATATTATTTGTCTTATATAGTTATATATGAGTGCATGTCGGGTACTTAAGTAAAAAAAAAAAT
>JAEMOT010001562.1:134122-193011 GCA_019297695.1 Apostasia ramifera | reverse complement strand
CATATATTTGTATTTTTTTTTGTTTGGTCCTAACATTAAATTCTACTCAAAGAATCTTTGACATAAGGTTTAACCTTTATTATAATATTTTTTTCAAATCAGAACTAAAGTTGGACTACTTATTACAGCTCTCTGTCTTTCTCCCAATCAAAAAGGCCATCATACTTCTCAACATTTTCGATGGATTAACGTGGCATCTCGCCGCAACTAAGTTCCTCATTTCAAATTCATCATTGTTCAAATCAATTAGATTGTCAGTATAAAGGATTTCAAAGATACTTTCAGCCACTATGAGCCCCTATATTCATGATCGAAATTAAATATAATTTGAAGTTGAAGAAATTTATAATATCGGTGTAGTTGGATTACTTAATTTGAAACTTCGCAGGATTAAAACCGGTGAGACCATGTTACTTGTACATGTTTCGGACGCTTCATATTGTATGCACTGATTTAATCTTCATCATTTCCTATGTAAGGTTTCTGGTGAATATTCGATGATCAAAGCTGGCGGTGTGTTGAAAATGATTGATGAAGAGAAGGTCATGATGGAGTCGCTGCTGTGCATGAGAAGGGCTGGTGCAGACGTCATCCTAACATATTTTGCTCGCCGGGCAGCAACCGTGTTAGCAGGTTTGAAGTAGGACAATTCAGCTCTGGGCCTCTGGCTGCTGAACTCGTCCATAATCCATTTTTTTCGAAGATTAGTTGTGATTGTCATTCTGTGTGCTTCAAATCGAGTAAATGGAAATGGAAGTGCCACACTACCTACCTTCATTGTGAATGAATGGCATGTTCAACTTCACCAGTGACACTGTGAATTTGATGATCTATTTGGACTGCAAGAGACTAGCGGCTCATTAGCATCTACAGAAACCGTACTCTCCTCCAGTAATGTAATGGATGAAAATTTGTTTTCAAGTGCCAAAATAAGGTACACTTGTTTTTGTGTGTTCTTGTTCTTCATTGCTCAAAATTGTCTTTCTACTATTATGCATTTAAGGTTCAGGAGCTAAATCAATGAGCCATGCATTTTGATCTAGAAAATTTACTATGCTCTTTCTCACTGACACTGCCTATGTTTCTTACATGTTTATGATAATATTGTTTTCTGCTTCTCGCTTCTCGGTCCTTTAGTTATGTTTAAAGTGTCACTCTAAAAAATTATATTTTTAAAATTAATTAATATATATATTATCTTATAATCTTTAATATTACAATAATGACATTTGTTAATATTGTCACGGTTAACCTAAATACCTATTGCTGGTGGCACTTGGTGACCAGCGAAGGGCAGCATGGCTGTCAGTGGCGGGCGATGATCTGGTTATGGGTAGTGGCTAGCCGATAGCAATCACCAACATATGGTGGCTAGTGGTATTTGGATTACAATATCTAGGTGCTCAATAGGGTGCTTATGGGACGATGTTGGGCTGATGATGTAGTATTTTGAGCTAAAGTCAGATCGGCTCGCGATGAGATCATTAACAACTCTATTTGTATTCACATTTGTATCAATCAGCAGCAGAAAGACCAAATTATCTTTTGCTTGTTCATAGTCCCTGTTTGTGGTGGTGTTGTCTTGTATCTCAAATTTTGAACATTTATGAGATTTATTTTACAATTTTTTGAGTCTTATACTTCCAGAATCTGTGGCATGTTACCTGACATTAGTGAAAAGGTTGACATGCAGCAAGCTCTTCTAGGCCTTGAGGTATTGTGACATGCAGCAAGCACTAAATTGTATTAGATTCAAATCTAGGAGCAACGACAGCATCTTAGGAGAATTGAGCTTTATTAAGCTTTTAGGACTTCTGTATTCCCTGCTTCCTGCTGAATATATTCCAACTGATCTCTTATTAAGTCTGAATTTCCTATTTGTGTTCTTGCTATTTCAGTTCACTGCCCTTGCTTCTCTTACCGTTTGTCTTAGTTGACATGGGCAGTGCTGTTATTCGCTTCATCTTTTTAAATGAATTCTTGCTCTTGAAATCTGCTGCCGTTCTTGAAGTTTATTTGGTCCGAAAGTTTCGTCTATCTGAATGAAATCTTAATCTTGATCGAAGGCACAAGCTACGTTGTATGTTGACCCATTCTTATTTCTCTTTTGCTAAATGGTTTTCCCTATCCAATTAACTCACTAAGCCTTCAAGAGTCCATCTTGCAGTGCTGGATTTGATTTCATATTCCAATTCTGGTTTTGAAAGCCCTGTTGCATCTAATTTGGTGCATTCGCTCTAGGAACTTGATAGTTGTCTTCTCTCTTTTTTGCGAGAGTTTTGAATTTACATAATTGATCGACAATCTTCTTAGAATTTTTTATAAAACTCCATGTGAGTAAACTTACAAATTAAAGAAAATTTTACATCAATATAGAGCTGATCATCTAGGATATATAAGGCTTGTCATTTTCTCTCTATTTCATAGATGTAAAAATAAAGTTCAGAATGTTATTTCTTAGTAAAGTCTGATTCTTATTTCAGCTTTGTGTGGAGCTTAGTTGGTGAGCAGACATGCCAAGTTTGCTATTAAAGCACTAATTTGCAATCATGGTACAAACAGTAGAAGGAAAAACCACTGCCAGCAGAGACATAGTGACGATGATCGAGTAGGAATTTTTTTTTTTTTTTTTTTTTTTTTGCGTCCGGCATCTTGAACAGTTTGGGGCTCAATCACCAAACACGGTGTATGCACTAACATGTTTAGAGTGCCCACGTTGGTGTCCAATGATTGTCACTCGATGTGTGCTTGCTCTGGTAGCAAAAAAAATTCTCATTGAGTAGAGGTATAAGCGATAGATGATGAACGTGACTAGAATCAATGAGGCAGGAAAAGAGGATTTATTTGCGCCTAAATAATAGTTTGTTGAGTTGTTTTTTATTACAATTAAGGTAATTTTTGATTTTTATATATTTTTAAAAATTTATGAAATATTTAAATCAAAGGTAATTTTTTATTTCAAAAAAATATAAATTTTTTTTTTGAAATATATGTAAAATATGAAATAGTGTTATTATTTATTTGAATTTATTTATAATTTAATTTGTTATTATTTTAATATTAAAAATTATGGGATGTATTTTTTTTTGATAAAGTGGGAGATGTAATTAAAAAAATTAATTTAATACCTACTGAACTCTGTCAATGTTTATGCGAAATTATTCGGCTGGCATGCAGAATATGTCAGTTATTTGCAAGCGAATAATGATGTGCTTCTAGCTATTGATGGATCTCACTGTCGATGGTAAATAGATAGTAGATGGTTAGACAGTCTACTCATATCGGTTGGACCATCCAATCAGAATGGTGTGACCAGACAATCTAGCATGGTGGATTGTCTAGCCAGGCTAGATAATGCGGCCATGCTTGATGGTCCGACAATGCTAAATGATTCATTCAGTTCATGTTGTTGACGTGATCAGACAGTCTAACCGTCTATTTTGTCTGTTAGCTATCAACTGTAGAGTTCACCAATGACATGCGATGTTTCGCCATTCGCTTGCTAATGATTTCTCTGTTTACTTAGACCAGGTGAGTGTCCACGTGGCGTAACATTTTCATTGCCAGACAACAGAGTTCTCCTAATGCAATGACATTAAAGGACCTGGGTTTCCTAAATAATTCAAACTTTAAAATCAATATAAAAAAAGATTTAAAATCAACTTTTAAAGCTCATTATATTTGAGCTATATTTTTTGCCCAACACAAATTTTAACTATAAAATTTAATTTTATTTCACATCTAATATAAAATTAAATATTAGAATTAATTTTATTCTATATTTTACACATTTTCAAATACTAAACTAAATTTTTTTGTTATTAAATTGATAAAATAAATTATATTTTTTTTATAATTTAATGTTCGAACTAAATGAGGCTTTAAAGTTGATTCAGAAATTACTATATAAGAAAAGGTTGATTTAGAAATTTGATAAGACCTTCAATGCGAATAATTAAACAAGTTAAAATTTTGGAAAAATTACATTTAATCCATCTGAAAATAAGCTTTTTACAATCAAATCAATTTAAAATTATATTTGAACATTGTGTTGTTGTACAATAGGTTTCATAATTAAATTTTGAAGTCACATCTGAAATCTGAAAATTATATATGAAATTAATGATTAAGATCAGGAAAATTATTTAGGGTGCATTTGATTTATTGTTATTTTGGTGTTATGTTATGTAATTTAGATATCATGACATCTACATGTCATCTTTTGACTAATAATTTTATAATTTAATAGAAGATTATTTGTAGATATTATTAAACTAAATAATTACCTTCTCTGAATAACATAACATAATATCAAGATAACATTGAACCAAATGCCCCCTTAGTCTTCTCATAATGGTGGAGCTATTTGGGTTTGTTTATTTAAGCAATTATTTTTAATAAGGATGAACAATAATTTATAGTATAATTTATTTTTATGTTGATGAGATAGTAATTGATCTATAAGCAAGCTAACATTTTATTTGTAATCTTTCAAAACTTTCTATTATTATTTCTACGTCATCTTTTAGTCGTAAAATTATAAAAATGTCTAGTAAAATATATTTATTTTATAATATATTTAATGTTAAATGATTATATCAAATTTTATAAAAAAAATTAAAATCTGAATAATTTTTAATTAATATGATAAATTTTAATGAAATTTTAATTAGTATAATAATATATAAATATATTTTAATAATGAAATATTTATTAAAATTTTAATTAATAATAAAATATATTTATGTTTTAATTAATAATTAAGTATATTTATTTTAGTAGTATTTATTTTATTAAGTTAAATAAATTAGATTAAAAGGCTCAAAATTGTATTTAAAATTGTAAACTAAAATTACACAAAAATAAATAAAATAACTTGAACTTGCCGGTTTGATTAATCGAATTTTCTTTTTTTGGTTTTGATTGGGCAGTTCAGTTTTTGGATATTTTTGGCTTTCCACCCACTTGCTTCTCTTCGTGCAACAATATTTTACTTGTAGAGATTCTAAATGTTTTGTTGGAGCGGAGAAGAAGTATAACATTCTAAAATTTAATTTGAGGTTTAAAAATTAAAGCTGATCTGAACTGAAAATAAAGGATTTTAGATTTAAAAAGAATGATTGGGGATCTGTTTATAAGAAATTAGAAATAGGGAGACTAAATTGTAATTGTCCCATTAATGGGTTAACCTCAGCGGCGAACCGCCTTTCGCCCGTGCCGCCCCCTTTTTCCGCGTGTCGCCCGCGCCTGGTTCTTCTCTCTCTCACTCCCTCTCGGTTTCTCGCGCCCGCGCCTCTGTCCGCTTCCGCTGTTCCGCCGAGTCCAGAGAAGCAGCGAGTGCAGCTGCCGCAAGCTCCAGCAACAGGAGGAGGAGGAAAAAAAAGAAGAAGGAAGAGAAGAAGAAGAGAAAGGAAAAAGGGGAAAGCCAGAGTGGGATTTTCAAGCGGTGTTTAACGATTTTAATCGGTAGGTAATTTTTTTCCTTATGTTTATGAAAGTATGTTCTGCTGCTATGTATTTTTGTTACTTGAGCAAGGGAATGTGTATGATTTGATTATCTCTAAGGTGATGTGGTATTGATGAATTTTTGTATATCAATAACCGATGAGGGCGGAAAGCTTCCTATATATGTTATGTTGGGGAGCGTACGCCGGGTGATGTCCTGACGTAGAATCACTGATGCAAGGTGCAGCTCCTGTCAAGGCTTCTAGAATAACAAGCTATAGGAACTTTTGTCAGGCTTCACATCATTAAACAGATTATGAAATTTAGTGAGTTTATTGACATGGAGATTATGGTACTAATTTTTATGTGCAGCATGATGCATAATTTATTTTATGTACAATTATTGATTATTTCATGATATTATTTATGGTTGAATTTCACATTATGTTGGATATTGTTTTACCTATCGAGTTTGTTATGACATTTTTGGTGGCAGGTACTGCATAAGAAGGATCACGGAACATGGTGTGAGGTATCACAGGTTGCGGCAAGAAAAAGGATGTTTTAATTATATGAGATTAACGTTTAGGTTTGACGTCTCGGTTGCTGGTGGCTCGGGCCGGTGTATCAGGGCGGTCGGGTGCCGGCAGCTGGGACCTCGCAAGCAGCTTCCTTGATATGTGCTTAAAAGAGAAAGGAGCAATTCTTCTCATATTCTTCCTATCAAAAATGCAAGGTTTTACTTCGCAGATAGTAGCCAGAATCAGAAATTCATTTTCCTTACTTCCCACGATAGCGTCATTTCATTTAACTTCTGCCTCGCTCACTAAAAGGAAGGTCGGTTCTGATGCCAAGGTCAGCTTCGAATGAACCCTATTTTTATTTTGTTGAGCCATTTTAGGGCAGGCGAGCTGTAGCTTTACATTCTAAGAATAAAGTTACTGCTCTTTTTGTCTGTAAAAAGGGCCGAAGTATATAGGTTAAAGTATGCACAATGTACCACGAATTTTGGCTAAGGCTCACTTTTGATTGTTGCAAGTCCTATAATTTGCAGTGTTAGCCTGGTTGTCAATGTGCAATTTTTCATAGGATGGTGAGATCGCTGTGCTGATTACTTAGCGGAAGCCTGAGAAAAGAAAAGGCAAGCTGGGAAATGCTAGGGATTGTGAGAATTGCACTATAAACTGAATCTAGGATAAGTTAATTTACGCTTGTATTTTAATTCATCTATTTGCCTAAGATGCTTGTTGGAGCTTGTAACTCATGAACATCTTTTGATTCATTTCGTCCTTTTTAGTAAGATTTTGTATATTCTTTACAGTTTTTTATGGGTCATTTAGTTCCTCCAATTCAAAGGTGGGAAATGCAGCACAATTGTTTATAAGACTGACTAGAAGTGATTGAAGTACATTTATGTCCCTTAGGTCAAGTGCTACAGAAGTTGTTTTCTCTTGTTTTCAATGGCTTTATAAATTACATGGAGGCCACTGAAAGAAAGTCATACTTTAGATTGGTATAATATGATGTATCTTTTTCATTCAGGTTAGTGGTAAAAATTGTATTTCCACTGTGGCTGATAGATCAGGAATTCATAAGGCATATAAGAGATGGAGGATAGCATACAAAAATAATGGTTTGCACTTTATACTCAATGTATACACCCAGCGACCAAAGGTGGAGCGACCAAAGGTGGTCAATTTTCTCTTTGTTCAACTTGTGTTTAATTTTGAGAATATGAAGGCTACTGTTCTCCTATTCATCCATATGAGGATATTTTTTCATACACAAAATTAAGAAAATGAAGTGCAATTATGAAACTAACGTGGAGTACAAGCTGAAATTAGGATACCTAAAATCCTAAATTCAATTCTAGCCATTGATTTGCTTTGATGGACAAAAATTATCATTAGAGAGGAGGGAAGGGAAAATCCTACCCACTTTGAACGTGGAGAACAGCCGAAGATGCTTAATTGTGGTGGATGCTTGGTTAAGAATAGTTGTATGCATAGTATTAGATGCTTGCAGGAAGAATAATGCTTTGATTTGTGCATGAAACAGGAGGGTCTTTTGGAAATTCAACAATTTGGCGAGCTAGGGGATATTTTGATGAATTAGTTTGATTCAAAGTTGGTTTTAGCTCAAGTCTAACTCACGTGGGAGATTTACCTTATTTGTTGAAAATTTCTGCCTTGCTGAATTTTTTTCTCCAATTCACCAAACATGTGTTTGAGATTTGTTTTCAATTCTTTTGTGCCTCGAGTTTGATCAAATTTATCTCTAGATCGATGAAGATTGTCTTGTCTCTCTTTTATGAGTTATACAAAAATACGGTCCTTATGGATAGATAATACTTAAAAGCCACCTATAAAGATCTAGGAGGGAGTTATTGGATAATGATTTATAGGCCTTGTTTGGCATGAGCCCAAAAATGGGCAAAAAAATATCTTAATAATATTTTAAATTTATTATAAATTTTAATAACTTTATTTCACATCCAACACAAATTCCAACCTTAAAATCAACTTTATTTCACATCCTACACACCTCCCAATATTAAAATAAATTTCTTTCCCATCAACTTTATAAAATAAATTATTTTCTCTTTTCTCACCCAAATTCATCCTCCAACCAAACAAGCCCATAAGAGACACCACATAACAGAGAATCATTTTGGTTTTATGCTTGAAAGATTGACTATGGACATTATGCTTCTTGTAAGAAGCTTGCGTATGGAAATGTAAAGATGAGCCTCTTATTTGTTTTATTGATCTTGGAAAAATATATAATAGAGGGACGAGGGAGGTGTTGTGGTGGAGATTAGAAAGGAAAAGTTTTCCTTTCATATTTTGAATATTATAAGTGTTTGCTAGCACAATTTGTAGGTTTTTAGTATTATGATTGGTTGATGTCAAGTTTTTACTTTAATCCTTATCCTTTCACTTTGGTGATATATGGTTGTCTAAAAATTTATGGCTCCATGGTGCATTTTTTCTCTAGATATAGTTCTCATTGTTGAAACTTATGAAAAAGTTAATTAGCCTTGTTTGGCAAATGCCCAAAATTGGGCAAAAAAATATAATAATAATATTTTAAATTTATTATAAATTTCAATAACTTTATTTCACATCCAACACAAATTCCAATCTTAAAAATCAACTTTATTTCACATCCAACACAAATTCCAACCTTAAAATCAACTTTATTTCACATCCTACACACCTCCCAATATTAAAATAAATTTCTTTCCCATCAACTCTATAAAATAAAATATTTTCTCTTTTCTTACCCAAATTTATCCTCCAACCAAACAAGCCAAAGTTAAAATCTTAGAGAACTTAAGAGGAAAAGGGATTACAATGTGTAGGTTTGGTGATCTTGAAAAAGGAAATGATATTGTTGTGAGATTAGGTAGTGCAATAGTCTAATCATTTGAGAATTTCAAATGTCTTGAGTCTATTATCCATGATAAAGGGTGTATAAGGAAAATGTGAATTAGAGAATGAGTGGGGGTATTTATTAAATGAGTGCTCGACATAATATGCATATTAAGTGGAATGATGAAATTGTTATTTAGCTAGCTATCCTAAATGGAGGTGATTGCTGGATAGTTATGTGACAAATTTTATGAGATCAATGTAGTTGAGATGTGGATGTTTAGATACATGAGCGATCACTCTAGAATAACTACTTTAGAAATAATTTTATCATAAAAAGTGTGAGTGCATTACTTGTAGAGGATTAGATGAAAGAGGGATGTTTAAGAAGATTTTGCCATCCATTGTTGACTTACATAGGGTCCTGTACATAAATGTGATGGGGTCTTAGTCATATGATGTCAAAGAGTGGTAGGACAAGACCAAGAATCTCTTAGGTGATGATCATTAGAAATGACTTTACCTCTAGCTCATAGAGTGTTACTTTAAGTGGAGGCGAATAGAGGTGAAATCCATTTTGCTTACCCCAACTAGTTTATGATGAGGACTTTGTTGTTGGAGTTGTTGCTGACGATCAAGGTGATTATTGAGCCATGGAGGAACAATTGCTGCGAGCAACCAACCTAAGGAAAGTTCATGCTTACCAATCTTTCCTTGGATGAATATTAGCTTCTTTAGCACTAGCAATAAGATCAAATCCCTTTGTAATTTCTCTACAATAATAATGATGTTAGTAACAAGATTTTATAGATGGATGCATGTTTGATCTTTTCTTTTTTTTGATTTCACACCTTGGCATCACTATTTTTCCCACCCACTTGGAAATTCTAATGATAATGTGGTTCGAATTCAAGACTATTTAGTTCTCAAGCAAGCTCTTTTCCCATTGGTCTAGGAGAACACCACAATGCATGCTTGACTTGAGTCACTTATTTCTTCATCTTGTAAGCTTCATTAGAACAAGTGAAAGTTGCAAATATGACTCCTGACATTTGAAAAACCTTTCATTATTTGGATAGTATTTAGGTTTGCTAACATTTTAAACCTTTTACATGCAAAGTGTGAGTAGCTAGTTATGCTACAACAACAGTAACAACTAAGCCTTTTTCCTATTAGGTGGTGACTATATGAATCTTTTGTTTCTATTACACTATATTTAATAGTAGTTCCTCGTTTAGCTCCAAGTAAGTAAGATCATTTCTTATAGTTTCTTAACAGATTTTTTTTATCATTCTCTTTCTCTTCCTCTTTTACATAGGTAAGATTCAATAATCTAATTTTTCTTATTAGAGCTTATAGCAGTCTATGATTTATATGTCTAAACCATCTAAGCTGATTCTCTTTAAACTTATCTTCAATTAAGTTCATTTTAATCTTTTTGTGGTTTCATCGTACCCTTTTGTGTAACTTACTCTTTCATCTTAGCATTCTCATTTCTGTGATATTTATTTTATTTATATATTTTTATTTTATATGTTAGTATTTAGCACTATATAATATCATTAATCTTATTATTATTTTATATAATTTACCTTTAAGTCTGATTAGAATTTTTCTATCACACAATACACTAGATCTATTTCTTCACTTTATTCATCATACTTGGATTCTATTAATAACATTCCTATCTATTTTACCGTTATTTTGTATGATTGATTTGAGGTATTTAAACTACTTTTTATTATAATTTGATCACTAATTATCACTTCTTCAATACAAGTACTTGTACTTTGACTAAATTTGTACTTTGTATATTTTGTTTTTGATTAACTGTGATGATAACTTTTAAACTCTAATGTATTTCTCTATAACTCAAGTTTTACTTTCATCTCTAATCTAATTAACAAGAAGAATGTCATTTATGAAAAACATATATCAAGGCTCATTTGTTTGAATGTGCCTAGTCTTCCATAACTAATGCAAAATGATATAGACTTCAAGCTAAGCCATCATGTAAACTAACTGTAATAGAAAAAATTTTAGTCAAATCCTCCATGTCTGAATATAAGTAATAACCCCCCTTATACACATCTTGAATAACTTAAATGTACGCAAAGCAAATTCTTTTCTTTTTTAAAACTCCCCAAAGCATTTCTCTTGGGATCTTTTGATAAGATTTTCCTAAATCGATAAAAAATTAAATGCAAGTCTTTTTTTCTCTCCCTAAACTTCCCTACTAAATCTCTCAACAAATAAATAGATTTCATAGTGGATCTACCAAGCATTAATCAAATTACTTCTATGATACCATGCAAATAAGTAGCTAGTTATGCTACTAGAAAGAAAATTTGTTCTTCAATAGATGGGTAAAACAACTTTGGAACACATTGTGTACCTATGTTTTTGACCTGTATGTTCTAGTTGCTTCTATCATGCGTTAGTGTTCTTATATGTTCATTATTTCAAGCAAAAGTTATTTTAAACCAAGATTGGACAAAGATTGTTGATAAGGCACTTATAATACTGGAGAAATTTATAATTAAATAATTAAAGCTGCTCATTCTCTAACGTTTTGCATCACATTTGGACCTAAAATCAAATTAATTTATGTATTCTCTAACGGTATGTATACATCTTCATCTTTTAGGGTTAGCTAAAGTTGTCAAGGTAATGTTATTTTAGCAATATTGGGAAGCCGTAATCTGATGCATACCTATTTTAAACAGACAAACATAAGATATGCAGTTCGTTACAAGCGGGCAGATGCAAAAAGAGCCCTAAAAGACATTCTTCTCAATGGAAAAGACTGTAGTGACCGTTTTCTGGTAAGCATTGTAATTGTCCCCTGCTAACATAAAAACGCTGCAGTTTGGTGTTAATATTGCTATTCAATGTCCTTCAGACTTGGTGTTGTACTTCTATTGTCCTTTTCCTTGTTCTCTCTCACTGAATGCAAAAAGCAATGGGTTTCTCAACCTCATTTTATATGTAATTGATGATTATTAATTTTGGCCTAGTTTCATTAACTATTTTGAAACCACAGGGTGAAAAGAAGAATTCAGTAAGATCAAAATCACAAAAACTGCGTTCAGGAAAAGGCAAACAAAACAAGCGTGAGTTTTGTTACTTTGAACCTTTTGGTCTTGCTATCTGTCATCTTTCAGGGGTTTTTAAAGAAATTTCTCATTCATATTTTTCAAACCATTGTTTGGACAATTGTCAGCTAAAATCTGTGATAGTTTGATTTTTAGTTACTCAAATAATATTGATTCAGAACATTAAAAATTAATTTAATATTTGCATTTTTTTGGTTCTGCGTCACTCTCCTGCCTTAGAAGAGCCTAGCCCCATCAAGTTAAATTGTTGGTAACTATCTGGAAACAATAAAGTTCAACTATGAGTAAAGTATTCAATATAGGATAACCATGTTTACTATGACTAAAGTAAAAATAGATCTAAAATAACGAAAGGTGCCCCCCTGAAATTTTAGCAGATTATATTTTAATTCTCAATCCTTACATGCAAGCAATCTGATTAGGGCCTTCTCTTAACCCAAGAGTTATACCCTTTTGTGCTAAATTTTACCCTCCATTTCTGGATTGCTTAAGTGCAACTGTAAGCAAGCAATCTTAGTTAAGCACTCACAAGCCTCCTAATTTCTTTCACACAACAAAACAACACTAATGTTTTTTGTGGTGTTTAAAAAAAAATAGAGGTCTTGAATGTAGTATGAACAAAAAAGAATTGTTGGGCTTCCCCGTAGTGCAGTTTCAAACTTGGTTAAATTTGGGATAGAGACTTCAATCTTGAGTCTTGATCTCAAAGCTAATGCCCAGTGTTGGATCTTGATCTCGAGCTTTGTACTAAGAATGTTGAAGTCAAGATGTCAGTTTTGGTGTTGAGGCTTCAACATTTAGTCTTTTGTCATCGACATCATCTCACCATTTGTAAAATATTTTCGACATTGTTGAGGTTGCTCTCTGAGATGACACTAACGATATGCCAAGTCTTTTAATCGGAAGGATCTTACTGCTTATCTTAGATTGGATCTATAAATTAGTTTCCTAATGTTCCTTGCCATGTTGACTAGTTGCCACATAATAAATTGTTAACATCCATAATAAATTATTAACATCATTTTTATTGAACCAAATGAAATCAGATATGCCTCATATTCATTGGACTAGCTTTTGATCCGCACGCTCCATTGATCAAGACAATGGAATGTGCCAATGGTTATCTTGGTGCTGCTTGATACCATCTCCTTGCCATTCATATACCACGGGAAGAAATGTCTTTGCACCAATATAATATCAAAGACATTGGATTTTTTTTTTTTTTCAAAAAAAAAAAAGACATTGGACATAAGGATTATGAACATCTAAAAACCTATCTACATGATCATTCATAAGCAGGTGAAGGTGCTTTGTATCACTGGTTTACAGGTTAGACATGGCAATTTACCAACTTTTTGTTATTTGTGGGCAAACAAAAACTGTAGTTATACGTGGAGCCTTACCTAACAACTCTTTTCTAGACTTTCTTAAGGCACTGTTTTTGGTTATCCCTAAAATTTTTAGATAATACCATTCACAAATATTTTGTTTTGCCTATTCCCCTTTTGTTAGTTGTATTACATTTTGCTTAGACTAAATAGTAAAATAGCCATTTTCCTTGTGCTTTTATTAAAAAAAATTATTTGCACAGCATCTCGTCTGTCTGTCTGATTGATCTTTGTTACTTTGTGCTTAGACAATATGCTAAAATAGCCATATTCCTATGTTGTAATGCACTAACTTCGTAAAAAGACTCTGGATATGTGAACTTCATGCCCATTCTAGGTTGGCAGAAACATAAGTGCTTCTCTGATGATGGTGAAAATGAGCATCCTGAAGTGATCTTTACTGCTAACTTTGGTGGACAACGATCTTTCACATGGTCCTTCAATACATGGGAGAACAAAAATTTTGAAAGCTGTACAACTGGATTCCAATGGAAAGATGATGCCAAAACAGAGAGTAACAGAAAAAGGATATGGAGTGAAAGTGATATTGAAGAAGAAGAAGAAAGAAGCAATCTCGATCTGCATTATGATAGAATTGCTCTTGGATTGCCTGCTTCTGGGTGTTTGTGTTTAGATGATGTTAAAAAAGCGTAATTGTTCATTCGCTATAACATTTGTTACAATATGATACATATTTTATCAGCACATTTCATTTTGAAAACTTATGTTTCCGTCATGTATTGCAGATTTCGTGAATCTGCCATGAAGTGGCACCCTGACAAACATCGTGGCCTCGCGCAGGTTAGATATGACGTCATCCCTTTGAAATGCTTGAAATATTATTATTAATTAATGGTCACATTTCTCTGTCAAAGTGTATTGATTGTTCTTTCCTACATGCTTGCTTTTTTTTCATTTATCTTAAGTTTTCGTCATTTTTTAGAAACTCTAGAAAGTTACACGTTTGAATTATCACATATTTATTCCTATGTTGCTCCATAATAACAAAATATTAGGGTTAGTTTTTTACCAAAAATATGAGATGCAAAGGAATAGCCAATATAAAATGTTAAGAGTATGTATGTAATATGAAAACCACAAACCTCTCAAAAACACTTCTATCAATAATTTATGTTTATTTACATCATATATAAATTTAAATATTAAAAATTAACTTATTTCACATCTTACATAAATTCCAACATTAAAAATTAACGTTATTTCACATCCCGTACATACTTTAATAAAAATCAATTTTATTTCACATTCAATACAATCCGTGATAATGAAATAATTTTATTTCACATCATAACATTAAAATATATTTCCATAAACTATTGAACTTTGAAACGTAGGGCACACTTTAAGGGACGTAGGATCGAGAGTAAAGGTTCTGTTTTTAAATTAAAGATCTGCTGGTCAACATAGCATTTTCACTGGGAATATCACTTCCATGGTTTCCTCTGTGAGGTGCCATGGCACTAGCATAAACTTTGCACCTCTGGTTAGACGTGGATCTTTTGGACCATGGCACAATATCAAAGCAATTATCTAGTTTCTTGGTCATGCTGTTAAGTTTATGGTATTGTCCTTAATTAAGCATAAGGTACGGTAATATGGCCATACAGTTTTTTTTTTTTTTTGATAGCTATACAGTATTGTTGTAATCCAGCTGAACTGCAACTTTGATTTTCAGAATGACATCCATGGTTCCATATCTGAATCTTTTTACATAAAAGGCTCAACATTAACAATTGGATACCTGCTAAACCAAAGTTAAAGCTCAGTGACTATGGATACCATGTCAGGTTAACTCAATGGAATGTGCCTTGTAGCCCAACTTCTTGGGCGGCGAAGTTGTCTCGATAGTGTGCATTTGGCATCAACAAAGTTTATTCTAAATTGTTGGGAAGAGAAATTCATGGTGATGATGATGTTGGTATTGACTATTGAGTAGTTCCTTAAAACGTTATTGATTTTATTTTGATGCATTTGTGACATGGGATGGTTTATTTGTATAATGGATGGCCTATTTAAATGCAAAGCTGAACAAATTCCTTGGCAGAAGTTCTTAGCAAATCTTTAATTTTTATTTTGAAATTTAGCAAATCTTTAATTGGAAAGATATAGAGAGAAGTGGAAAACCATTAGAGAGATCTGTGAGAAGCCCAAAGCTGAAATTTGCCCATTCCTAATTTATGAAGATAAAAAGGAGTAATGAAACCCACATGCCATCATGGTTATTTCTAACTATGAAAACCAATGTTCTTTCAGCAAAGCTTTAACATTGAAAAATTGAAAGAACACTTTTGGCTGCCTGTCTTCCCTTTGGTTCTTAGGGTATTGCATCTCGGGTAGACATCTTTTTTTTTGTGAAATCTCCGATTACTTATTCTTGCTAAGATCTAGAAGAAAGTTGTTTAAATCTAAAAAGTAAATAGGAAAAGGGTAATGAGAGCAAATTGTTGGTCGCATCAATCACATCATGTATTCTTGCTAAGATCTAGAAGAAAGCTATTTAAATCTAAAAAGTAAATAGGAAAAGGGTAATGAGAGCAAATTGTTGGTCGCATCAATCACATCATTTTGGTCACTTAGGATTCTTCATTTTCTGAAACATAAAGGGTTAAACATCAATTAATACCTGACATTGAAGACAAAAAGCTCTCATTATAAGGGTATTATTATGCAAAAGAATCAAGAAGATTACCATGAACAGAAAGCCCAACTAACTAATTTAAGGAATGTTGTAGGGATTTAAGGATGTGTTTACTTGGATGGAATGACTATTCGAAATGATAATCTTCTTGATTAGCTATTCGTTGTGGAATAGTTATTTTCATATTTAATTTGGTGAAATAGTTATTTCATAGGGATTTCTATTTCACATTTTATAAAATAGTCATTCTTTCTTCCTACTTATGGAATAGCTATTCCTTGGCTATTTGTTGTAGGCTAAAAATATAATTTCAAAATTATCCTTGTTCACTTATATGTTCGTATACATATATACATGTACACATACTCATATGTATACTAGGTGTACATATATACTGATATAAGTTACATTCATCTAATTATTGTGTAAAATTAAATTTAATAATAATAAATAATATAAATTTTCATTAAGTTATATTCATGGGTATTTTTTCTACTTTTTTTTTTCATTTCTTATTCTACATTCTATTCCGTCTAGCAAAGGAATTGTCATTTCATTTTTCTTGGAATGACAATTTCATTCCAATATTATCTCATTTCATTGAAGTAAATGTACTGTGAAAGTCTGATGAGGCTACTTAATATTCTCAAATACGTGCACGGTGGTAGTTTCGCATCAAATTAGTCAAATCTATTTTTTATGGAATTCTACATTGTGATCATTGTGTTACTTGGACAGTATTTTATCTCCAAATTAATTCTGTAAAAATGGGCTGCAATGCAGGCTGTCGCTGCAGAGAAGTTCAAGCTCTGTGTTGATGCGTACAATAATCTTTGCAAAGCGTTGAAGTCTTCCTAGATGGTGCAGAAGAAAAAGTCGTGGTAAATGAATATATTTATGAAACAAGGTAAATGAGTATATTTAACTAGAGTATCCAATCTAACATTATTGAGCATTTGCATACATACATACCATATATTTGCATACTAAAGCATAGGTCACAGATTTAATATTGCTTAATTCAAAACTAGTAAACATCATTTTAACACAATTTTGTTGTCTTGGGGCTTGTTTGGTTGGAGGATGAATTTGGGTGAGAAAAGAGAAAATAATTTATTTTATAGAGTTGATGGGAAAGAAATTTATTTTAATATTGGGAGGTGTGTAGGATGTGAAATAAAGTTATTAAAATTTATAATAAATTTAAAATATTATTAAGATATTTTTTTGCCCATTTTTGGGCTCATGCCAAACAAGGCCTTGATACATATTTAGATATTACTTTAGCTGAGTTACTCCTAATCTGGGCATAATTTTTTTACTTTGAAAAATTTATATACATCACATCTGTGGGGAAGTGCTTAATCATTGAATATAAATTGCAATACCCTTTTTGAGCATGTACGATAGAGGTTATGTTATTTTGGATAATTAAATTTGCATTCTGCAGTGGCACGCATGTGAATTTTCTGAAATGATTTTGGCTGGTAGAGCAAAAACTATACTCATGGTTGCTTTTACTTACTAACAGCCATTTTATACCGGTGAAATTTTGATGGCTTTGGCACTTCCACTATTGAATTCTGCTTGACTAGTGAGGATTTAGAATTTAACCAATAGGTGTCAAAGTTGGGCTTGACCTGCTAACCTGGCCAAACTTAAATCTCGGGTTGCCTTTGGGTTGATCGATTAAGTTTTGTGTTAGGTTTGCGTTAAAGAATGTGCCCCTAAAAGTTTTGGGGGTTTGGGCAGGGTTTGAATCCACCCTTAAATTGAATCCAACTAAAGCATGTGCAAAATGATTTCTCAAGTTTTTTAATGCTTTTTATTTGTACATTATGCACCAAATTGGTGCATATCGACACATTTAACACCAATCTTCTATTATTTTTCTTATCCAATTACAAGTTATTAAAGAGTTTATAAATTCTCGAAGCAGAATTTGATTTGAATCAATTTTAGGTTGCATTTGAACTTGAATTGTGAACCCAAATTGACACCCTCAGGTCTATTTGCTTCCCCTTCTTAGAGAGAGGAGAGGAGTGGAATTACTCTGTGTTGCTATTTAGGTTATCTCTCCTTGTTAGGAAGTTCATCGACAAACGGTAGAGTCAAAGAAACTTGATTGAGATGAAGTCTTCAAAGATTATCCTGAACAGTCCTCTAAAAAGGTTATTCATCTCCAATGAAGAATGTTTGCTAAGAAAGATATTTTCGATAAAATTAGCAGCCGAAGAAAGTTCATTGAGGAAGTTGAACCTCAAATAAGGTTGGATTTGAAGAAAAAGCAGGTTAGAAACTTGAGGCTAGAAAGAATACATGAATTCAAAGAGGCTATAGAGAGAAAAAGCACTAGAGCATGTGAAGTTAGAAACTTCAATTGATTGATTTTTGGATGTTATGAATGAAGGGTTGAGTTCTATCCATAGGAGAAATTATTGAGTTTGGGCAATGTACATGTCAGTTTTTGAAGATCACACATTCCATGATGTGTCGCACATGAGACCCAACATTAGGCAAAAAGAGCAACGACATAAGAAAATGGCATCAACCTTGCTATGCATGTAACAAAAACTGCTACATATATGCTTTTTTTTTTGCTATGTGTAAGTCAAAAAGTAGTAGTACTTATGAGCTTTATCTTATTTATATGTAGCATTATATTTTTATATATTTCATTATAATGTATATGAAGCATTATATGCTTATATGTACCATTTTTTCTCTCAAAATATGTAATTAGAAACTTTTTTTGAAAGATATTTTTGAGAAAAGAAATGTTACATAAAATTTTTTAGAATCTTTCAAAGAAATGACACTGTATTCTTATATGTTACTTTTAAAATCTTTCAAAAAAAAAAAACTCCTAATGATATATTTTGAGAAAACAAATGGCACATATAGGCATATAATGCTACATATGTGTTATAATGTTGCATATAAGAATATGTATAAACAAGATGAAGCTTATAAGTACTATTTTTTTATTTGCACGTAGCAAAAAAATGTATATAAGTAGTGTTTTTATTTTTATAACTAACACTAACCAATTTTATATGTCGCTTACTTAGCAAGTAGTATTATCATGTTTGTAGATATATATTAAAAAAAGGCATATACTTGGTATTTTTATCTTACAGTTGGTAATACACATAGCAATAATGTCATGATTGTTGTTTCTTTTTATGTTTCCCAAACCCAATAAATTCTCCTATTTTAAATGTCCCCTCTTAGAGTGGACATTATAGATTGACTTAATCCAATGGTTGGGTTTGGAGTGGGATTTTAGAGTTTTATATAGGTGTGGTAATTTGTACCTATACCCATTTAATCGGCTCTAACCCGTCTCTAATGGAATGGTTGTGAATCTCAAAATTATGTTTGTGACACACTATATGCTCCAACCCTACTTGGGTCGAGATGGGTTAAAGTGTAACATAATTGTACCCTCCTCAACCTTTAACTTGTTATTTCAACTTTTTTCTTAAGATGAATTCTGAGAAGTTTGCAAACTTTATACTGTCTATTTTTTTATTATTTTTAATTAATTTTACTTAAGTTATTATGCAAATTATGATACGAGCCTCTTTGCCTTCTTCTTCATAGGAATTAAGCCAATTTCGGTAAGTTTGC
The DNA here is from genome assembly GCA_019297695.1 of Apostasia ramifera. Classification (NCBI taxonomy): domain Eukaryota; kingdom Viridiplantae; phylum Streptophyta; class Magnoliopsida; order Asparagales; family Orchidaceae; genus Apostasia; species Apostasia ramifera. The sequence continues at coordinate 173,396 of JAEMOT010001562.1, read as the reverse complement.
ATGCATGCTTGCTGGAAGGTCAACCTTTGGGCGCGTAGCTGACGTCGACCTTGGTCGACATCATGATTGAAGGGAACGAGGGGTGACGTCCTTACCCAAATGAGGAATTCTTTTGTGTAGGTTTTTGTTTTGTCTTCTAATTTTTTTTTTTAAGGAGTCTTCTACTATTTGCAATGCCATTCATGGAAGGTAGGTTTTACCTTCAGCCCTCTTTCAGTTCTCTTCCTTTTTGATAAGAGAATCATTTTAGAGATAGAGAAAAAAATAAAATTATTTTAATGTTATAATGTAAAAAAAAATATTGTTTTAATATTAAAATTTGTGTTGTTTGTGAAATAGAGTTGATTTTTTATTTAGATGAGTAAGGTAGTGAAATAAAGTTGATTTTTAAGGTTGAAATTTATATTAGATGTCACATAAAGTTGATTTTTTATTATTAAAATTTATATGTGATGTGAAATAAATATAAAAATTACTTGAATGTTTTTAAGAGAAGTTTTGGATGAATTTAGTCTGATTATTTGAAAAGCATTTTTCAAACCTTGAAATCGCTTTGGAAAGAATGAAGTTTATTGAATTGTTCGATTTCTTCTTTGGTTAATGATGGTCTTTATCGGCGAAGTCTGTCCAATTGTGTTTATTATCAGTACTGTAATGTTTTCTTTTGGATTCTTGCGTCGATCAAGATTAGGACAGCTAACGATTCAAATTTTTTGGTTCAACATTGATTCAAGATTGAATTGAAAGTTTTTGATTTATTCTTGATTTGATCCAAAGCATGAGTGAGAAAAATTTGACTGATCTCGATCTGAGCTAAGCCGGCCTTATTTATTATCGTTTCATGCTTGATTTAAGTTACAGTTGATCTAATTTTTTATTATTTTTTCACCATTTAATTAAAATTTTAGGTATAAATATTTTTATTTATTCAATTAGATGTTGGCTATCTCAATCTAATAGTGAGAAATAAAAATAAAAATTAATTTATAATTAATAGAATTTGAATAAAGATCATAAAAATAATTCAAATATAATCATTCATTAAGCTATCTATGAAAAATGAAGACAGTGAGCATGTTATATATTTGTATATATATTAAATTTTAATTAATCTAATTTCAATCTTACGTTGTTTCAAAGATTGAATTAATGAAAATTTTGAGTTAATTTTGATTTGATTTAATATTTGATTTTATTTTTGATTGATTTTTAATTGATTTTTATTTTTGCCTTAAAAGCATTATATTGAAGGACCCTTCACTAACATTAGCATATGTTATATTTCCGGAAATATCCACCCAATTTTCATTCTAAATAGTTTTTAAATTTAAAAATATAAATATAAAAAAAGGAACGTTTACATAGTGGACACAGAAATTAAGCTAATTTATGAATTTCACTATAAATCTTAAAATATTACAGATATTACATTTAAAATAGCTATTTTTTCGTTTTTCACATCCTGCGATAAATTCTATCAGAAGATTTAACCATAGTTAAATTTCAATAAAATTTCAGCCATTGATCGTATCTTTTAGCCATCGACCTTCATGTTAGGGCATCGCGGAGCTGCATTGGTTTCGGCGGTAGCATATTCACGCGAGGCGACAGCGTATTTACGCGAGCATTATTCTGCTATTTGCATCTTCTTCTTACACTGGCATCACGAGCGAGCATCAGACTTTTCTGAGATTTAATTATAATTAAATCTTCTAATAGAATTTACTGTCAGATGTGAAAAATAAAAAAATAGCTGTTTTAGATGTGATATCTGTAATATTTTGAGATTTATGGTGAAATTCGTAAATTAATCTAATTTCTGTGTCCATCATCTAAATGTTCAAAAAAAAAAAAACAGTGTTAAATTATTAATTCTCTTCTTCTGTTCTCTATAGCCATGCTTAGCCGAGCACAGCAATAATTTTTATCAGATAATGATCGAGAAAAAATCTGAATTAAAATAAAATATTTTTTAAGTTAAACATTATTATTACTATTATTCAATTATAATATTCAAGCATATCAACTTATCAACCGAAAATTACATATGAGTTTTCAATCCTAGACTTTTTAGATAAGGCCGTATTTGGTGCGAGGATCAAAATAAATCAGGACTAAAATGGTACTGATTTAAAAAATAATAATAATAATAATAATAATAAATAATTTTTTTAATTATTCTACCCAAATTTTAATATAAAAAATATTATTTTATTTCACATACTCAATAATTTTTAATAAAAATATCAAATTCTNCTCGTGCGCGTGCGCCGGATCGGGAGGAGAGAGATAACAGGGGTAAAACGATAATTTTAAAAAAATTTAATTATAAAAAAATAAAAAAGACCTATTTGATAATTTATTAAAACTCAGGGACCCCGATGTTATAATTTAAAAAACGTGGACCTGCGCTATATTAAGCGTTAAATTCAGGGACCTAGGCATAATTTGCCCTTAATTTTAACATATAAAAAATATTAAGGAATGAAAATGGGAAGAAAAAAAGAACTACAGACTACTGAAGATTATAAACCTCTTCTTCTATGACAAGTATTATTCAAACTACTTATACTAATGATTATTTGAAAAGTATATTCCAAATCATTAAAAAATATTAGTTGGAGATAAAAGAAAACGTTTCATAAAAAAAAAAACTAAAAATATCTGCACAGTTTATCAAATAAAAATTACATAATATATTTTATAAATATTATTATCTATGCATAATTAATGTTTCCTAAAAATTTATATTACTGTTAAATGGTAATTATTTATAGTATTTCACTGGGAGGGAGGGCTAGGTCCCCTTGTGTGGAAATCTGTATTGAGTGCAGACAGTACATCACTTGACTCGTGAGACACTCAATCAGTGTGCATTATGTGTGCGCGTAACCCCACAACGGTGAAAAAATATTATTTCGCATTATTTTTTCATATTTTTGTAAAAAATTTTAGATTATATTTTACTTGATATGTATTCATATACAAATTTCACTAAAGTGAATAAAGTTAAATTTGTATTACTGTTAAATGGTAATTATTTGTAGAATCTTACTGAGAGGGAGGGTTAGGTCTCCCTTGTGTGGGAATCTGTATTGGGTGCAGGCAGTACGTCACTTGACTCGTGAGATACCCAATCAGTGTGCGTCATGTGTGCGCGTAACCCCACAAGCAACGATGAAAAAATATTATTTTGCATTATTTTTTAATATTTTTGTAAATTTTTTTTAGATTATATTTTACTTGATATGTATTCATATACAAATTTCACTAAAGTGAATAAAGTTAAATTTGTATTACTGTTAAATGGTAATTATTTGTAGAATCTTACTGAGAGGGAGGGTTAGGTCTCCCTTGTGTGGGAATCTGTATTGGGTGCAGGCAGTACGTCACTTGACTCGTGAGACACCCAATCAGTGTGCGTCATGTGTGCGCGTAACCCCACAAGCAACGATGAAAAAATATTATTTTGCATTGTTTTTTAATATTTTTGTAATTTTTTTTTAGATTATATTTTACTTGATATGTATTCATATACAAATTTCACTAAAGTGAATAAAGTTAAATTTGTATTACTGTTAAATGGCAATTATTTGTAGAATCTCACTGAGAGGGAGGGTTAGGTCTCCCTTGTGTGGGAATCTGTATTGGGTGCAGGCAGTACGTCACTTGACTCGTGAGACACCCAATCAATGTGCGTCATGTGTGCGCGTAACCCCACATGCAACGGTGAAAAAAATATTATTTTGCATTATTTTTTAATATTTTTGTAATTTTTTTTAGATTATATTTTACTTGATATGTATTCATATACAAATTTCACTAAAGTGAATAAAGTTAAATTTGTATTACTGTTAAATGGCAATTATTTGTAGAATCTCACTGAGAGGGAGGGTTAGGTCTCCCTTGGGTGGGAATCTGTATTGGGTGCAGGCAGTACGTCACTTGACTCGTGAGACACCCAATCAATGTGCGTCATGTGTGCGCGTAACCCCACATGCAACGGTGAAAAAAATATTATTTTGCATTGTTTTTTAATATTTTTGTAATTTTTTTTTAGATTATATTTTACTTAATATGTATTCATATACAAATTTCACTAAAGTGAATAAAGTTAAATTTGTATTACTGTTAAATGGCAATTATTTGTAGAATCTCACTGGGAGGGAGGGTTAGGTCTCCCTTGTGTGGGAATCTGTATTGGGTGCAGGCAGTACGTCACTTGACTCGTGAGACACCCAATCAATGTGCGTCATGTGTGCGCGTAACCCCACATGCAACGGTAAAAAAATATTATTTTGCATTATTTTTTAATATTTTTGTAATTTTTTTTTAGATTATATTTTACTTGATATGTATTCATATACAAATTTCACTAAAGTGAATAAAGTGAAATAAGGTTAATATAAAATTAAATTGAGTTTACTGAGCCAACTCGAATGATTATGTTGACTCAACTGTGTCAATTCGATCATGTTGGGTCGAGTTGACCGAGTTGACTCAGTTAAGTTGAGTCAAGTCGACCCAGTAGAGTCGACCAAGTTAAGTGCAGTCGAGTCTGGTAAGCCGAGTTGAGTCGACTGAGTCGACGCGTTGCGAGTGTGCTGGTATTGCGCGTTAATTTTTATTTTTATTTTTTTCATATCGTATAAAGTTGTCTATTTCCGAATAATTCAAACCACGTCCCAGCCGCGTCGCCGACAGCGCTCATTTCGCGATCGAGAGTCCGCTGTCTTCAGTGCCACGCTGCCGCCGCCCGCCTGAACCCTAACGCTTGGAGATCCCGGCAGCTCGGCGTCCCCAAACCCTCGCTCGAAGGCAGGTTTTTGGCGCCGGTGCGGACTAGTTTGTTTTTGCCGGTAGTCTCGCGGTTCTCCCGGACATCTTTTTGTTACAGGTTTTTCATCATGATTCTTCTTTCTCTTCATTCTCCATCATTCTCCGTTTATCTTATTCTTTTTATCATTTTTGATGCGCCATACATTTACACTTTGTTACCTACTTCAACGTCATCCTTCTACCCTAATCTTCTCTGTTGAATCTCTCCGTCTCTTCTTCTGACACTGTTACTGCTGGAGAGGGAAGAGATTGGTAGTTAAAGATGTTAAGTGAAATGTGGAGGTTTGCGAAAAGTGAGAGATGGGAGATGAGATGTCGGGGAAGTTGTTGGGGGGTACGGGTTAGTAGAGAAATCAGAGAAAAGGGGAAGCGAAAGCAGTTACAGTTTTTCTGTTGTAGTTATTTTCAATTGATGTTTTTTTAAACCTTTTTCGTTTTCATGCACTGCCTTGGTTTTGGACGTCTTTCGGCTCTGTTGTTGCATGGATTGCTCGTGGTTAGACGTGGTAGTTCTAGAAGAAAATCCTATCCGTTTTTGCTTTTTTGACAACCAGTTCCAATTTGTTTCTGCTTCTGCATTTCTCTGTCTTCGTACTGAAATAGCATACCTTATGAGATCTTATCATATTCATGCATGGCAATGATTCATGGCTTGTTAAGCCATGTACCTGGATGCTGCATTAAAACTACCAGCGACTGTATCAGGCATGTCCGTGCCTGACAAGTGACAACTCATGAATTTTTGATGTAGACTTTATGGTTCTAAAATCTTCTGTTCAGCATGGAAACTAAGGTTGTTATTTAGATCTTTTAATACCCAGGACTAAGCTAGATTAACTGAGTGCGTGATGCCATATGTCGTGAGTTTGCATTTAGTTTGTGAATACCATGCAATTCTGACTGTTACCTACTTCCAACTCATTTTGGTAGGAAAAATGAAAGTTTGAAAGGTTCCTTTAAACCTTAAAATCACTGTATTCAGTTAATTTTGTTGATTTAAGCCTATTTCTGTTGATAACTTGCCTTTTTTTCCCCCTTTTTGCCTTGAGCTTAAGGTTGTTGTAGCTGGTCAGGCAAGATGAATACCCCATTTGCTGCATCGGTTCACAAGGAGAATGTGCACATTGGTGGAGGTATACTTGGTTTTAATTGCATTGCCAAATTAGTTGACTGTAATAGAAATCTCAGCATTACATTGACTGGTATTTCTAGGAAAAGCTACTGTTAGGACGAAACCTGAAATGCTGAAGCCAGCTAAGACTGCTGGCAAAGAGCGCAAGGCTTTGGCAGACCTTAAAAGTATGAAAGAACCTTCAGGTGGTATGTCAAAAGAAGTGGATTTGAAGCCAAAATCTGCAATGCATGGCAATCAAGTTAAAAGGATCCCCATGGAACAGGGGAAGGAGGCAAAAGCAGTGCCAAATCTTTGTCCTACTAAGGAACCTCTCCTTTCTGGGGTGTCAAAGGGTGCCAGCTTGAATAATAAGTCAGTGTTGCAAGGCAAAATTCCTATGGAAAACTTATTAGCCGATGAAGAAATAAACCTGTGTTATGAATGGGCTAAGGATGGAATAGAGGAAATGGAAGGCTATTTGTGGTCTGTCAAAGATGAACTTAATCTTTCAAAGAACCGAAGTTTATCAGACATAATGGCATCAGCCACTGGTGTGCCCATCTCGAAGTTGGAATCACCATTTATGGTATGCTGTGAATTTCTAGGCTGTGTTTTATATAATTAATCTATCTGAAAATTGCATATCATGCATTAAACATAATACTAATTTTTTGTCAGTGATGCTGTGCGTTCTGTTGTTATTCCTTTGAAGCTTGTAAGATAAAAAAGCATTCTATCAATTTCGAAAATCTGTTAAATGTTTATCATTCGTCCCTGTTTGTTTGACCATTGAAAATTAACCTTGTTTAATTTTAACCAGGCATATCGCATTACACATAAAATTTAATATTAAAAATTAATTTTGTTTCACATCTTACACACATTACTAAAATAATAACTAACTTATATCACATCCCTCATATATCCCAACATATTAATTAACTTTATATCACATTCCTCACATATCCTAATATAATAACTAATTTTATTTCACATATCTCTATTCGAGTTTAATTTTAACCTTATTAAATTTAACTTTACAAACAAACAAGCCATTGTTTGTATTGAAGAACGGAGGGCATGACTGTGTTAGCATGAATTCTTCCTTAAATAATCATATCTACTTCAATAATTTCTTGCCATTATAGTTGATGGAGGGTAATCTAGATTGTTTTGTCCGTACTTTACAAAGAGCTTATAACCGGATTCTCACTTGATATCTCTAACCTAATGTTCAGACCTGTTCTAAGGCCTGCCTTGTTTTCCTGCAGTAGGATGATGCGGAAATGTCTTATTTTGCTGATTTGTTTATCCTGTTATTTTGGTAGAGTGATGAGGAAGGTTATGAGACAGATGGAGTTCCAGATTTGCGCGCTTCTCCTTCATTTCCAGGTCTTACATCCCTTTCCCTGTATCATTTGTTTTAGGTTCATACAGTAGATTTCTGAATCTTTTGTTTATGGATTGTTTTGATGTTGCATCAATAATTATTGCTCAACAATATTATTTAGAACCGCACTATAATTTTTTTGTTTAGTATTTGCTACTATATTCAGGGTGCCTTTCATCAGTTCACACACCAGAAGAGCTATATGATCCCCTTGGTGTAGCTGGAATAGTCCTTGATGAATATCCACTGCCAGAATTGGAGCTCAAGGAAGATTATGAGGATGTTGATATAAATAGTGGGATTGATGGTAATGTTCCTAACAGAATCAGTTGATGATTGGCATATTCCTTCTGTTTTCCTGGGCTTTTGTTCACATTAGCTTTATGCTATTCATCTTCTATAATCAACTGATTTTTTTGCTCTTTAGGTGATACTTTAATCTGTTATTTTCATTATGTTGTGAAATGTTTAATTTAGTTTTGTAAAATAAACTATGATTGCGATGATGTATGTTTTGAAAATACAATTAGCTCAAACTCATATATAGTCAATCACATTACTAGGAGGTAGATTAGTTTATCGGATTTCACTTTAAAGGAATTACCCATAAGGTTTTAGATTCTGAGCACGTAGGCTTCCTATAGGCACAAGCCCCTATGATTAATTGCCTTTCCTATTAAGAAGAGAGTTTTCGATTAAAGGAGCTAAATGCTAACATTTGTTTGGTCAATGGATTAAGTTTTTTTTAGGGTTGAATTGGATTAACTATAGAATATATAGTTAACATTAACAATATGAAAAAAACCAACACAAATATCAGAAGTAAAGGCTCACAAGGTAGAGGATTTTAGATCGGTTATATGTAAAATTTGGATTTAAACTAGCCAAGATCAGTTCCACAATTTTAAGAACGAGAATAGAAAAAAATTGATTTGAGTCTGATACATATTTGGTTTTTGCTTATTGTTTGGCAACAAATTAATTGAATAACTATTAAAAAACAGATAAATTAAATACTTCTATACTTTATATTATATACAAAGGAATTTAAACTCTCTGAATTATGAATATTATCAGGAAATAGGTTCTATTAAATTTGGGTGAAATATTTATTATATATATTTATTTTAAAAAAAAAATTGGTTCAATAATATTAATAGAAATATAATGAAATTAATAAATCATAAAAATTATTTTTATTCAAAAAAATAATATATTTAACTAAGATATAAAAATATAATATAGATTGTACAAGTAAAATAGTTGTATTGATAGAAGAAAATAAAAAATTTCAATTTAATGCTAATTAATATAAGTAAAATATATAAAATAAAATTTTTATTTTTTCGTAATATTTAAAATTTGATATTTAAAAAAATTAAATTACTTCTATCTAAGCACATATTATAATAATATAAAAATTTTAATTTATTTATTTTAAAATTGATAAGCTTAATAATTAATAATTATTAAATTAATTATTCTATTAAATTTTAACTCTTGAATGTTAGAATTGAGAACTAAATCAAAATATTTAGGCCCCGTTTGTTTGAAATTAATTTGATTTAATTTTAATTGGGCATATCAAATCACACATAAAATTTAATTTAAAAAATTAATTTTATTTCACATCTTACATACATTACTAAAATAATAACTAATTTATATTACATCTTTCACATATTTTAATATAATAATTAACTTTATATTACATTTCTCATATACCCTAATATAATAATTAATTTTATTTTACATTATTCATAACTTTTAATAAAAAAATATCTCTATCTAAGTTTAATTTTAATCTTACAAATAAACAGACTATTAGTTCTAAAAATTTTAGAATCGAACCTAATTGGTTCATTCTGTTCGATTCTCAGTTTTTAGGGTGTTTTTGCACGCCAGTGTCACACAGCAAGAAATGCTTTTAAAAAATATTTAATTAAACTACCATGCATGTTATTTGTCATGCACTTAATTTCCCATTTTAAAGTACTTTTTGGGCACATTTTTGGATAAATGTGAATTAATAAAACTATATAACGAAAGACAATTGAATTTCAATTATTTGGCCTATATAGTTCTAATTTTTTTAAATAAGAAAAAAAATATTTTTTAAATTTAATATTACAAAAAATTATTTTAATATTAAAAAGTATATAAAATATGAAATAAAATTAATTTTAATATTCATATCAATATTTGTGTAATAAAATTAATTTTTATAATTAAAATTTATATTAAATTAAAAAAATACTTCAAATTAAATAAAGTCTTTTAAGTGCTTAACCCCTTCGAACCTTTTCATTTATATAAAAATTAAAAAAATTCAAATCTACTTATGGATTTATGCAGGTTTGAATATTCTCAACAGTAATTTATTGAAAATTATCATGACCAAATTTATGTATCTTAATATTTTTTTAAGGCGTCAATCCTACCTCCAAATTGCGTAGTTTTGTGGAATAAATATTTTTGTAAAGTTGACACATGATTTTAACTGAATTCAATTATTTAAATTAAAATAAATAATATTAAAATAATTTTATAACTTTTTTTTGGTAAAGTAAAATTTCTGCTGGCAGCACTTTTATAATTTTAGAAATTAAAATAAAAAATTTTAAAAAATTAAAATTAATTTGCAACGCTTTTCCAACTTAAGAAGCCCATTGCAGTTTACTTTGAAAAATATTAAAAGGCTCAACCCAAATACTATTTGGTTCAACCTTTTTGAATTGGCTTAAAAATTGCCTTTAAATCGATTTTCATATCGATTTTATGTAGAACTAAAACTACTATTTTGATTGAGTTATAGGCCTAGTAATGAGCATATTTGAGCTCAGTGATCAAAATTAAAACCCAAGTTACTATATGTTTCTTTTGTCCGTACCTTCTTCGGCCACGTTTCACTCATCTAGCTTCTTCATACCTATCCAATTCCCAACATGATCCGCCCCGAACAATAAATAGTAGTAGAAAAAGATGTTCTAAATATATATATATATATATATATTCAAATGTTGAGACAATTAGAATTTTTTTTTTATTAAATAATAGGTGTGAGTTAAGGACAGTTTAAATAAATATAAATATAAATTGTCATATGTTAGACTTGCTATTAGTTTAGAATAGGCGTGTGCATTTTGTTAGCAATTTGCTTGCATTCAACTTCAGTCAATTTGGTTTAACATAAAAATTGACTCAAAATTAAATAAAAATTAATTGATTTGAGTCAAATTTAATTTGAATTTAAAAAATTTGAGTTGGACTTAAATTCATTTTGCCCGAATCTGACCCATTATCACCCTCCAGAATCACTTTTAAATTTTATCTTATTATTATTAGTTTGGGTAAATTATATTCATGTTCCTAAATTTAAGATTTAATAACGGACTTGAGTTTATAATAAATTATCAAATAAATTTTTTTTATTTTTTTTGTTATTAATTTTTTTAAAAATTACTATTGTACCATCCCTCTCTTCTCCCCTCTTCTGTCAATCCTTGCCCGTGCGGAGCTTGAAAGAGAGAGAGAGGATGAGAGAGTGGTAGAAATAATGTTAATTTTAAAAAATTTTAATAATAATAATAAAAAATTATCTAATAATTAATTAAAAATTTTAAAATAAATATTATAATTTTAAAAATATAAATTTGTGTTTTATTAAGTGTTAAACGGATGTAATTTACCATAATATTTTTTACGGTACTTTCAATTTTATCAGGCTCTCGCTGCATTGTGCATGATGGCAGCGACCTTGAGCCCTCTATTCTGTTCCTTAGGTCACCCTGAGGCCGGAAGAATCGGCGACGGCGGCAGTCATGACGGAGGTTTCAGTCAGCTGTCTCCCCTCGGTATGGGGAGGAAGAAGCTCCCCGCGACGAGTTTATTGAGCCCTTCGAATCCGTTGATTAAGCACTGCGTTAAGCTCCGTCTCAGCTCTTCCTATCGCCGCGCCTGCAGTTCCGCCATCGTCATCGGCCTTATGCCCATCACGTAAGCCTAGAGTTTGCTATACAATTAATGGTAATATTGCAAGGTCGGCCGCTCTTTAATTTTATTCCAAAAAATTGTTGTTGTGCCGACGTAAGGGATGGTGTGCTCCCATTATAGTGTTTGTGTCTGTTGTTCAGTTCCTCCATTGTTTTCTTCCACCTGCAAAATCATTCATCTTTTTACTAATTGAAGATTATCACAACTGAGCTTTCTGCGCACACTGTCTTCTGCAGGATTTCTTCGTCTGAATGAGCCTAAATCTGCAAATTTCAACATTTTCATATAGACAAGCTTTAGCATCGCTTCTCTTTACTTGAGAATCGGAACTTTCCTGAGGTGAAGTGCTTCACGTACGGAAGGAATGGTTAGATTATGGGAATTATTGAACATATGAAATATAACAATTTTTAGGGAGTAGTTTTTTTTTGCTTAAAGTGAACCTTAATAACTGAGTTTGTGGTATGTGTTGTTGTCTGCCCTTAAATATCAAGTTATTTAATTGTGATTAAGGAAAAAGTTAGTACCTAAACAAATATTTGCTTTTCGGGATAGAAATTATTTGGTTTTCAACCAATGCTCTAGTAATTTTCATGAGAAATATATGAATTTTTCATGTTGTAGTTAAAATATGATAAAGTTTTTTCCATTCTTCTATGCAGGTTTTACCTTTCTTATACACACACACACATATAGCATAGAACTAGGCCTGTAAATGGGTCATATTTTGACCTGAATCGACCTAAGATTTTACTCAAAAATATAGTTGATTGGATACATTTTACTTTGTGTTAGTCGATTTGAAATTCAACCCAATCTGTTATTTTATTTTCTATGTTGGATTGCGAATTGAGCATGATCTAACCCATTTGTATCCGACCCTACCGAGACATATAACTTAAATTTTGCTGAAGGTTCATCCACATCTGTGTATACTTTCTTAAGTGTTTTCCCTAAAGTAAAGTGAAACGCCATATTTTCATATTATTCAAAGCATTCCTCTTCTTTTATATAAATTAGTAAATCATTGTAACTATTATGCTATACTACTCTTACTAAGGCATATCACTTTCCTAGTAGACATTGATTGCCGCACTCTTCAGTAATAAGTCAAAAATTCGGATACATCTTGAAAAAGAGATAAATAAATTTTTAAATACTAAAATAATATTAACTTCATATGTAACATCCTGTGATCCAAATGTAGAGGTATTGTCCGCTTTGACTTTAGGAAAACTACGTGACTTGAGTGCTTCCTAGGAGATCACTCATCCCAATGCTATTCTAACCCAAGCACGCTTAATTACGGAGTTTTTCATCATTAGCCTCACGGTTTTGCCTAAATTGACGTCTCTACTATTTTAGATCATGTTATCTACTTATACAACTCAGGATTTTCCTTTCTTTCCAATGTGGGTCGATTTATTCCTGTACCCCTCTTACCATTCATTATTAGACCTAGAAACCTGTCAGGAGTCGCACTCTATACCAGTGATTCTTCTCTCTTGAGAATTACCCAACGAATAGGCCACGGGCGTCACAGGCCGACCAGCTTCCGCCTAGTTCGTCCTCGAACTACATCGTACTATGAGAGGTCAGCTCTGATATCATATTGTGATATCCTATGATCTAAATATAGAGGTATTGTCCGCTTTGGCTTTAGGAAAACTGCGTGACTTGAGTGCTTCCCAGGAGGTTACCCATCCCAGTGTTACTCCAGCTCAAGCACGCTTAACTACGGAGTTTTTCATTATTAGCCTCACAGTTTTGCCTCAAAATGCGCCTCTACTATTTTAGATTACGTTATCTACTTACATAGCTCAGGATCTCTCTCCCTTTCTGATGTAGGTCAATTCATTCTTTTGCCCCTCTCACTATTTATTATTCGGCCTAGAAGCCTGTCAGGAGTCACACTCTACACCAGTGATTCCCCTCTCTTGGGAATCACCCGGCGAATACTCCCCTCCCTCATTAGCTACGGGCGTTACATCATATCTAATATATCAATCATTTACTTTGAAATAAATTGAGATTGTATATATGAAACCCTCTTTATACTTATACAGAGCACTAGTTTGATTCGACCTGACCTCGATTTGACCTGAGTTAGATCCAAGTTAAGGCTGATGATCCGAATTTAAATGGATCTAAATTTGGGTTAAGGTTAATCCAATTCAAAACCGACCTGTTCCTACATAGAATTACTATTTAAAGTTTTATGTTAAGATATTGCATAAATCTTAGCAATTTTTTTACTTCAATTTTTTTTCCTCACTCTTTTCCACTACTTAGGCTGAGCTTTACTGTTTATTTATGCACTACTAGTCCCGTGCTCGAAGAAGGGAGGGTTGTTGAGAGGCACCATAAAACTTGTCAATTCCTATGATTAGCCAACCCAGCTAAGTTGAAATTAAGGCATTGTTATTGTTGTTGTCCTAACTCTTTCTTACAAGTGATGTGTATCTTGCAGGATTTGTACTTCCTAAAGGACTTTGAACATGTTTGATTGTGAAGCCTGGTTAGGATGTAACTTATGCGCCACTATGTGTTTGATAATTGCACTTGTATTGGGATTACCAATGGTATACCTTTTTAGGTGGATTGAATCTACTTTTTGGGAACGTTGACACTTGGGAAAATTGATTGCAAAAAGCAATTTCAGACTTTATGTGGTAGAAAGAGCGTTGATCCTGCTGGCATGTTTAGAGGGTTAGAGAATTAATCTAACTGTTAGAATAGTTTTGCAAATTCAAGAGGCCCCACTCTAGAAAGGTAATCAGAGTAAGTCTAGATGTTTTTAGCAATTCTGAAATACATTCTCGGAGATAACATGAATGAAGCACCTGGTATTAATTACTAAAACAACAAAATGTCAAACAAGAGAATGATTAAGAAATATGAGAACTCTCTCAAAACCACTTTAATCTTTTTTTTTTAATAAAATCAAATAACTTTCCATAAACTAATGTTTAGCATCAGTTATCAAAAGTATGCAGAATTGATATATTTTGCTTTGAGGAATCTGCATAGAAGGCTTATGAAGTTGTGACCATGTGGGATATCTATTGAAATTTAGAGAGTTAAAGAAGTTATTCGAGTAAAAGGGTCCACAAGTATTTCAATGATGCTATAAATACATACAGGATGCCATATGATTGCAGAACTATGGCTGCGATGTTCACAATAGAAGGGGTCAACCTGGTCTCTCTTCTATGCATTCTTTTCCATGTTTTGTTCAAAGAGCTAAAAACCATAACTTATTAGTTATTAGTTTGCCAGGGTTTGGTTAAGTGTAAAACTTTTTACATCTTAGAAATGATTTATCTAATTCTTTGGTACTATCTTTCTACGAGTTAAGGAACAATATCAACAACTTATGTTTACCTATTTTTACTTGATCGAATAAACAATTACCTATTCAAAAATAAACAATTACCTGATGTTATTATCTCTTAGTTTTCTTCTTAAATTTGTTATCTGATGTTGGATGATTTAGCCTATGACTACTTGTTTGATGACATCTTATTGCACCAAATCAACCTAGATTTTTTTTTGTGTTTTTGGCATTTTCTGAAGAGTAAATAGTTCATATGTTCATTCATATGTATTCTTTCTTCTGCATAATCTTACGGTCTTGTACTATCTTTCTTATTTTTCTAAATTTCCTACAATCATCTTGGTGTAGTATAGTTTCATATGGATAGCTTAACTCGAACCAATTCACCATCCTACATCAGATTAAAATATATTGAAGCTTTTGTTGGAATAAAGTACAATATTGTACTGTGATATCATCCTTTTTCCTTGGGTATAGCTTTCTTGATGCAGAGCCAAATCATCAGCGACAGCGACGTCGTTATAATCTACGACCTCGAGCGTAGATTATAACAATGTATTTGCTTGTACATAGTTATCTTTATTTCTGCATTTTATTTGAGTTGTTTGGAGTCGTACATTATGTTTATATCAGTGGGAATGTCCACTTTGATGTCATGTATATATAGTGGGTCAGTCTGAGTCGTATGTATGGGTTGGATCAAGTTGGGTTCGAGATTAGTTCACCTTGAATCAATTTGATTCAAGATAGGGCAAGCTTGGGGCTTTTCATGAGGCAATTGGAGAATGGGGATGGGTGTAATTTCACCTTCAATTAAATTACACCCAACCCTAAAAAAATTGGATCGGGCACCTGCTTCTCTGCCGATGCTGCACCACGCCCGTTGCGCCCGTTTCGTCGACCGAGAAGGTGGCCGCGCCCACTTTGCCGAGCCCGAAGGTGGCCGCGCCCACTTCAGATCATGGTTGCGCCTGCTTCGCCGAGCCAGAGGGTGGCCGCGACTACTTCACCGAGCCCGACAGTAGTTGTTCTTCGCTCGGACGCTTCTGTTTCGCCGGTCGCGACCACGTCCAATAGATTCCACGCATTCCTTGGCACGTCGGCTACGTTCTCGCGTTTGGCCGGCAACTTCCATTCCATCTTCCTCTTCTACAAAAGGGGAACTCAGAGAGGGGGCGGGGATGATTTGATGAGATTTCCACCTTGTTGAGCTGAGCGAGCTTTCTCCTCTGTTGACCTGCGCAGGCGGCGCGGATTCGGTTTGGGAACGCAGAGGGGCTGCAGGTTTCCCTTGGTTTTTCTGTTCTGGTTTTAGATTCAATTCTATTTCCATTTGCCTTGGGTTTGATTTCATGTTTATATTCTGTTTTGTTGATCTTTCCTGCCAATCTGAAACTTTATTACTGCATTTGTTGTTGAACTTGAGCCTTCAATCTGAATCTCCATTAATTCTTGTTGGCTATAGTGCTATCCATTCCATGCTAATGCAGGGTTCAATTATTTCAGCTGTACAGAACCTAACTTCCTGTTAATGCCTAAGTTAGAAATATCATGGGATTTGATTTTCCATTGAAGTTGAAATATTTAACATTTTCTCTGTTTGCTAAAACCAAAGAATAAATTGTGACAAATTGAAAACTATTTGATTTCCCAAATTCCAGAGTTAAGTTTATTGTATGGTGGTTAATCTTTATTAATTTGATAGTTTCTTATTTTTCAATTGCTTAAATTTCGCTGAAGTTGCTTGGAATATTTTAATTTTCTTTAGAAAATCTATTAAAAGTTTATGTGGATATGTGGTTATTGCTGAATAGTATAATTTTATTTCGACTTAGTTTAATCTTCTCAAATTAACAGCATAACATTGCATTCATATGTTTTTGGTTTAAGTATCACAATTATAGTCTTTAAACGACATTATTACCTAAGCACGTATCCTTATTTGGTCGTGTGACTCGCTTTAGCGACTCTCCCGCGGCATCATTTCTGCTTATACTCAAAGCTATCCCACGCTCTATGCTGCTCAGATTTAAGATAGAACAGATAAACTTTATCTTTACGTACTTTCCTGATCTTAAACCCTGTGCTACTAAAATGGAAAAACTTTATCACATGCTCTGTTTCTTTGGAAGAATTAATTGTCTATTATGTAGTCAAAGTAATCTCAAACTAACTTTTCCATATATTTACTATTGCGAAGTTCTTATTATGACATTTTCTTGCTTCATGACTATGCTGTTGCATAAATGAGGATGTTAAAATAGATGATTAGGATGATTATAAATTACATTATTAGATATGGCTATAATATGAAAAACTTGTGATACAGAACGAAAAAAAAAATTGCAAATGATATTTTATATTTATATTCAGTAAAATTGATTAGCAAATTATTTTAATTAAGAGAAAAATATTTTTTAAATAAATTATATGATAAATAAGATTTTTGAATCCCGTAAATTAAGATATTTTAAAATTAAAATTAAACTAGATCGTATGAAAAATAAGAATTTATCAATTTAGATTAGGGTGTCAATTTAAATTTAATAAATCAGATCCAAGGTTCAGGAATTTAGGACAGACGCTTCACAGTTAAATCCAACAGTAATTGACACACAAAGAAATATCGGGTCACACATTTAGAGCCAAATAAATAACCCAAGTAATCCGCTTAGTTGGGTTCGGGAAAGAATTTACTAGTAATTTGAATCGAATAAGAGTCACTGGCGATGAGGGTTAACTGATCTGATCGCAGCCAGGCGGGTTGAAAACATCGTAGTCGATGTTATGGAGGGGGCCGTTGGCTTAAGCCTCGTGTTCGATGTTGCAGGAGATCGGCGGGATCGAAGTTTGGTCCAACGTCGTGCACAAGGTTGCAGAGGCCAAATGTCGGGCGAAGAAGGTTGCAGAAGGCCAAATGTCGTGCGCGAGAAGCTGCAGAAGGCCAAACATCGTGCACAAGATTTGAGATGACCGAACCAGTGTGCACGATGTTACAGAAGGCAGAACCAGCGGGATCGAGATCAGACGTCTTGGGCGATGACTGCTGGCCGGACGCGGGCAGTGGCTGGCTGCATGGCTGGAGCTGCAGCGACGGGGTTATCGGCTCTCGCGGGTAGCCGGCGGGTCAACGGAGGCGAAGGCAGTGCGAGCGGAGCGAGATTCAGAGGTAGGTGAGTGCGCAAAGTTTTTTTTTATCTCTTTTTTTTTTTGAAAAGTGAATAATTAGGCTGATTTGAGGATTCTCACCAAAAGCTAATCCTACTCTTTCCTTCACCGGAATATCGACCCCTTAACCCGAATCTAGGCTCTGAGAAAACTCAAATATAATTTCATTCATCAAATGCTATTTGTTTTTACAATGCAGGGCGACCTCTTTATATAGAGAGATTCCATGTAGAAATTTGAAAATATAAATATTAAATGCAAGAAATAAAATACCAAATAAATAAAAGCAAATATAAAACTAATTCTATTACAATAAAATAAAATCAGGTCCATATGTGGTGAGTCTTCAAACCTTCCAGATATGCTCTAAATCAAATCAAATCAAATTAAATCTAAATAAAACTAATATGGAAATCTCTAATGGCTCTAATTAATTTGAATTTGAATTTTGATTCAGCACATGACGTCATCCTAGCCATCCAATTCGATGCTGATCTGTGTCCCCACCAACTTGTTACTCTAGATTGATATGCAATGACTCAATAGGATCTCACAAAACATTAAAAACAAGTGTAAATATCATCTAGGTCCTTGTGGTTATGGGGTAATATCTATTAGGTCCACAGTTTCAAAAAATTTCACTTTGGTTCCTTAGTTTACTCTCAGGTCCAATTTTCAGAAATCTTTCACGGGGGACCCAGATGAGGTTTTTCAAATCGTGGATCTCAATGATATTACATTCTAACCTCAAGGACCCAGATGATATTTACCCTTAAAAATTATGTCGAATGATGAATCATCCACTAATGATACGAGGCTAGTGATTACTGACGAAATTTTAGAGATGAGCAAGTTCAATTAACAGATTACACTCAAGCAAACATAAAAATTATTAGTATTAATTTTGTGATAAGTTAGAAATTGTTTGATCCGATGAAATTAATCCCTCGAGTTTTTAAATAATTAGAATTATGGTAATTAAAAAATTAGAATGATGGGTATATCCGCGAGAAGGTAACCTCAGTTGAAAATAAGTTTAGAGAGAGTCGGCTTAAATAGTTTGGATATATAAATCGTAAGTCGATGAAAGCTCCAGTAAAGAGAGTTGAGTTATTAGATTTTGTCTGTATTAAAAGAGGAAGAGGAAGAACAAATAAGATATAATAATAAATTATCAGAAATAATTTTACATATTTGGAGATAAATGAGGATTTATTATTTAATAGAGTGTAATGAAATAAAAGATTTATGTAGCCCACCCCACCTAGTGGGATAAAGGCTTGGTAGTGGTGGTTGTTGTTGTTGATGGTAATTAAAAATTACTAATTCAGATCAAGGGAAAAAAATTCTATTTTTCAATAAATCAGATTAGGCGAATAACTTCTCACAAATTAACTAACATAGATTATGTTTTGCTCGAAAAATTAAGTTCGCACAAGTCAAAGCAAATGCCAAGTAAATTCTAGATAAACAATATTCTCACATGAATTGATTTAACCAAAATTAATAGAAAGAGGAATGATATACCTTGATTGGGAATACTAGGACCACCTTGTAATTGTTCACAAAAGCTTAGTTGGAAAATAGCTATGTGCAATTTTTTAATCATTGGAAGTTTCTTAGAATAGTGGGGTGAAGGGTGGCTAAAGGGATTGCGAATGGCCTTTGTGTGGCGGATTACGCAAAGGGGTGAAAGGATTTGCATGATTCGATCAAGCAAGGTTGCAGCTCGATCTTGTATAGGCAAAGTTTTGGGACTGGCTCTAGTCAGGCGTTGTGCGCATATCAGTTTCGATAGAGCCTGCGACTTAGACGAAGGGATTGTTTGTGCTTTGGCAAGGATCGAATGATGTAGAGTTACATGTCTTCGTGTCCATGGTTTGAGCTAGGTCAGTTTGTGTGCGAGCTTGCGAAAAGGGATGAATGGTACGGGCCACATGAAGGGTGCATTTTGGGTGTTGAGTTGGTGGTGCAGGGAATTAACGCAGCCATGAGGATGGTTTCTGGGGTGGTGTCTCAGCATGTCGTGGGAGTCGCTAGGTGGAATGAGTGCTAAGAGGAGAAAAAGGGAGGGAGGGGGGATTTAAGGAATCGGTTGCGAAGAGAAGCAAAATAAGGCAAATGGGGTTTAAGGTTTCTCATCTAAGGCCTTAGCCCTTTTGTATCTAGGGTATCGATTCACTCTAGAATCAAATAATCCTGATGGAGAAGGCAGTTTTTCAATTTTATTCAGCATTAGCCTCATACAATCTTCAAGAGGTTTTTTTTATAGACCTCTTTTATATAATGAACAAACAAAACCAAAAAAGGAAAATACAATCATGCCATTATATCCTCATACAAACAAGAAAATACAAACATCATGCTTATTACGACACACACATATTGGGAAGGAAATACTAATAAATAAAATCATTCCAAAATAAAATATGCCTTCAAAAGAACAAGTGAACCTAATATAAGGGATATCTTGTTAGTCAAATCAACAATTCTTAGCCACCAATTGTTCAAATATATTTCCAACCATTAAGCGATACAATCATGTGGGCAATATCTCGACTGTTGACAATCAAACTTTGTCTAAAATGAATCGACAATTAACAGTCATGATGTCCCCACCAACTAAAAAGGTTTTTTTTAGAAATCTAACATTTCATAATGATTCTCAGAAGGACCACAGAAAGGTGGAAGCAGAAGATATATAACTGAGCACAAAGTATCTTCTACTTATTTTTTCACAACTTGTGTTGCAGGGTGTCTTTTGTTATGGTTGCTTCTCAATTTGCAAAAATCATACTTCCAGACATATTCACACCTTCATCTTCTTAATCTAACAGAAATGTTCATATTTCTTGTCATTAAATTTACAATGATTATATTTTTTATATATTTTGCAGGGAGATTTGCAGATTTCAAGAATTGAAAGGTGGAGAACCCTCTATTGTGGAGTGCTTGCTCCTTCCGGATGGCACAGAACGGTCAGAAATATTCAATTTCTCTTCTACTTCTGTAGTGCATGTAAGCCACCACGTGATGAAGAAAATTTCGGGTGTCAAATCAGTTGAATCACTTGAAGCAATAGCCATAATGAAGATTCCCAAAAGTTTCTATGACATACCTAGGGAATACAAGGATGTTGTATATCCAAGTTGGTTTCCTTTTCCTTCTAGACTGATAGTCCTTGATGGCATACAGGTAAAATCATGGTAATGATTGCATGGATTATCATGGTGCGTTTAATCTCTTTAACTAGATGCAGTAAAGCAATCAATAAAGATATTTGATTAACCATTTTTATTTAAATAAACTTTTTTAGCATCTTCATGCTCCTACACTGGAGAAGAGTACATGCTTTTTTTTTTTTATAGAGGAGAAGAGTACATGCTTAAGCCACTCAATTACAGTACATATTGTATCATATTATATTTAATAGATGATAACCTCATTCTCTCTAATATTGTCATCACTCATTCAAATATTTTTTCTTAACATATACCTACCTTAGCATTTTTATTTATGCAATACTTAGTTTTATTTGTTGTGATGTCTTACCAAAGTATAACCAACTTAGAAAATTTTAGAAGTTAGAGACATTGTTTGGTAGAATATAGGAGTGATCAACTTTGGTTAATTGCTTTACATTATGAAAACCTAAACATAAATTGAATCCATCGATTTTTCATTATCAAAAATCTAAACCGAAATTGATCTAACGGTTTACCGACTATTTGGTTAATCTAATATTTGGATCAGTTAATCGCAATTATCGGTTTTTAATCATGACTATATTATCTCAAAAGTTATTATATAAATAATATTATGAATTGTATAAATTATTTATAAAAATCAATATATGATAAAAAAATATTTTGCATTAACTTACCGAAAAATACTCATAATAATGCTAAATATAATTATTATAAAAATATTAATGAAATATTTCATTCATATAAAAAGTCAAGTTTAAACTGTAAAAATAATATTATCTTTTACATTAAATAAAAGATATTTACTGTTAAATTTACAAATTTATCAATCTAAATTATTATTTTATTTTAGTTAAAAAAATTTATGCTAACATCTAATTATACAAAAAAAATATTCACATGATAATTGACTGTAATTTTTTTATATGTGTGTTAATGTGCGAGTGAATAGAAGAAATGAGAAATTTTGGTTTTATATTACCACTATTTACAAGTTTGTTATAATAATCTAAATATATATCTAATAAACTAATCTTGCACAATAAGTTAATATATTCAGCAAATGGTTTCAGTTAACCATTGGTTTTCGATATTAAAAATCTAACTCTAAACTGAAATCATCGGTTTCTACGAAATTAAAACCAAAATCAATCCTAAAAGTTCTGTTAATTGAAAATTTCGATTCAATTCATTTGGTCTCAATTTTTGCTTTTTTTTTTTTTTTACTCAGCCTTAGTAGAATGGTTAGATTGTGGCTTCTTAAATAATGCCTTAATAATTCTATATGACGTGAAATAAGGTTAATTTGTTATATTGAGATTTTGATGTGTTAGATGTATTGGAGCTTGTATAAGTTATGAAATAAATTAGTTTTTAACATTGGAGTTTGTTTAGGATTTGAAATATTATTATTTTTAGTATCAAAAAATTATGTTGGATATAAATGAATATCGATGAAGATGGTATGACTTTTATTTCGTAACTATCAAATAGAGCCTAAAAGGTGGGATTTTCTCTTGAGACATTTCCATACAGGACATGAATTTGTCTAAAAATTATGCTTTTCACTAAAATTCATGGAAAATTACATTCCATGAAGAAATTGCCGAGCTACTTTGCATTTTTGAAAGCTAAATATAGTGCCCTAAGAAAGAAAATATAAGATGTTAGATTTCACTGTATTAGCTTTGATTTGAATTGAACATTCAAGATAATTGAGTAAAGCATGCCTAATTAGAAATGCAACGATTGTCTCCAGCATGCTGTAATTCGTGCAAGCTGAACATAGAGTCTAAGCAGTAAAGCATTCCTATGATAGTGGAGTAAAGCATGCCTAAGCAGAAGTGCAACATTTAAACCTGCCACCATTTCATGAACAAAGGAAGAAATGCAATGATACGATCTCATCTAATGGTTTTCTTCGAGCAACAGTATTCTCTGAGGTGCATGAGATTTGTCAAAATTGCCAAGAACACCGAGGTTGCCTAGACCACTGGTTTGGGGCTGTAAATTAATGAAATTAAGAAACAAAACATTCTATTTTGTAAGAAGATGCTGACAGGATCCAACATAGATGTGAAACTTAAGGAATTGTGTGTGCTCTGCATAATTTTTTATGAATTCGGGTGAGTATGCAATTTTTAGACAAATCCGTGTTCTGTATAAAAAGTTATCCTTAAATTAGAGTATGACACATGTTACTTTGATTCATTCACCTTAACAAATTCATGACCTCTAGGAATCTCTTCTCAGTTATCAAATCAAACTATTTTTTACTTATAACCTATCCAAGAAAATTTTTCGTTTCTCATGCATAAACTTAATCTATTCGAATTGCCAATGATAGGATCCGGGTAACCTTGGAACACTACTACGATCAGCTATGGCTTTCAAATGGGTAAGAACATGTTAGATAGCTATATCTATCAAACTTAGATTGGTTTTATTTGTTAATTTAATCAATTCTCTATATATATTTTTCTTAAACATCTTGCAAACGTTTGTAAGAATGAAAATTGAGTTTTATATCTGTCGAGGTACTTTTGGTTGTGTACCATTTATAATGTGATTTGTGACTTTATTTGTCTTTGCATATCTTTATGAAATCTCTCTCTCTTTTCAAATAAGGTAATGTGTTAACTGCCAATGAGATGATTTGGGTGTGCTCAACTAAGAGGCTTGTGTAAGAGCTAGCACCACATTGAGCATTTGATGAAGAATTCATAAAATCAAGCCTTAGTTGTTATGGTTATTTATTGTGATTATAACCTCCACTGTATGTTTCCTATGTTCGAGGAAGTTAGATGGCTAGCTCTTGCTAAGGCCTGAAACGGTTATGGATGACCTTGCAACTTTACATAATATGTTTTTTTCACAAAAACTGTTGCTACTTTTATGACCACCACATAATTTTCTCTTTCCTAAGGATGAATAATTAAAATCAAACTGGATCTATTTATTAGTATTCAGCTGCATTGCCTATGAGGCACCAAAATGATTCCTAGGCTGTGGTTAAATCATGTAAAATCCGTATTTTCAGTCTCAAGGCATCTGGCTTTTTAAGCAACAAATAGCCACATGGTTCCCATTCATGGTTTACAGATGCCCGTAAAATTAGTGTGGTGACAAGCTTTCGAAAAAAAATAGCTTCAGAAAATTAGTGTGGTGATGGTTCTCCACTTACCTATTACTTTGATATTCGACTTTTTTGCTTTGTGCGAGTGCCTAAATGATTGAGAAAGATAATTTAAGTTTAAGCAACACAACGAATATAATTTACCTGGAGAACATGGATTCTATATTTAAGCCTCATTATTTATCAATTAATCAGCTATTCATGAGTGAAGTTATTAAGCTCTGGTAATTGAGGAAATCTCTCATCAAATGTACCCCTGAATCCAGGAGACACTGTCCAAATATGGACTTCTGCTATGCTTAGTGAAAGTCTGATAGAAGTTATGCTAGGATATATGCATAATTGATTTTGAAGAAACACATACTTCTGCTACTTTTATTTATTTTCTCCTTATTTCTCCTCTTAGATGTTTGCTGGCACTGCATGCCAGTTGTTCTTAAGCTAATTGCATACAAGTTCGCTATCTTAGTCTCCATGGAATATCTGAGACCAGAATGATCAACCTTGAAAATGATTTGGTCAGCTTTTAATTCTTGAGAGGTGCTAACATTTTAATGTGTAAAAAGCAAATTTTGGTCCCTATCTTTTGATGGTTCTCTGTAATTTTGTTCCTTTGTTTTCCTACTTCACCGTTTTGTTCCATATGTTTTGAAAAGTCAATTTGATTCATGTAATGCTTTTGCCGGGACTTCCAGTTAATTGCAAATCATGTGACCTTACAAAAAGCTGCTGTTTATATTTTGCCTTCTAGAAAAAAACACTTTTTGGACCCTTCTTTTGAGGGTTTTAATAGTTTAATTCCTTGGTTTACTGAATTAGCTGCTTTGGTCCCTATGGTGAAACCATAGTTTGACCAAATTGCTTAACATTTGAAATATTATTCATATTTACAAATCCTTTCCATTTATTTTCTCTTTATGTGTTGTTCGATTAGGTTAATATTTATGTTCTTTGTGAAGAAATCATTTCTTTTTATTGTTAGTTTTCTTTGTTTTCAATGAATCAGGTTTAACATAATATCAGTGGTTTTTGAACTCTTGTTGTTGCTCTCCCTCAGCTATCTGATGGCTGTTTTTTGCTGCATGCCAGCCTTCCGCCTTCTGCCCTCCCTAGTGCTACTTTCATGGATGCAACGTTGCTTTTAAGCTCCTTCTCATGAGCCTGTTGCAACTGATCTCAGCCAGTTTGTTGCTACTCCCACAACACCCTTCTTTCATGATCATGTGTCGTTGGTCTTACCAAATCTCTCGTTATCAACAGAAAGTTTTCTTTAACTAGTATCGCTACCTTCTCTCTCTCTTTTCTTTTTCTTTTTTTTTTTTCTAGGTCAGTAGTGAGCTTTTGAATTCTCGTAGGCATGACTTTCAGCAGTACAATGATTGAGCCAAAACTTTCTTCTACTATTGGTGCTACAATTAAGTTCAATGATATTTATTATCTCCATTGGTCAAGACTTCTCATTTTCTCATTGGTTCTCATGAAAAGTGATCATTTGGATTCTCCACATTTGGATAAACCGACGCATTTAGATATGCAAATGGAAAGCCTTGAACTATGTAGTTCGCTTCTAGACGTTGAATAGTTTGGAACCATCTATTGCATCTTCCTTATGTTTTGTGAATTAGCTAAATCTATGAGCGGACTTCCTTTCTCCATATACTCTCTGAAAGAAAAATATCTATATATATAGGAACATTTCATGGTTTTGTGAATTATCTTTTCATTATAGTAAGATGATTTATTAGTTTGAGAATGCTATAATACTTTACTCTTATGGATGCTGGTGGTATTGATCGTTCATCACATTATTTGGAAATTGATTTATTTGATAGTCACTGGAACTTTCATCTAAAAGGAAAACATTGGGAAGCTGTTATTAGCACTAGTGGATACTTGGAGAAGACACATGGAAAAGTATTGTTAAATATTAAAGCTAATTATGTTCAGGTAAAAGCTTATGTTGATGCTAACTATCCTGGTTTGCCACTGGCAGAAAATCCTCTTTAGGGTACTTTACGTTTTGGAGAAGAAAATCTAATCACTTGAAAAAGTAAGAATTTGATTATTGTTGTTAGATCAATTATTGATGCTGAATATAGGTCTATGGCCTATGCTGCTTTGTGAGATGGTATAGGTGAAGATTTCTTGAGCAACTTTGTTTTTCCTCTCTCAGCTTATGATCATGAATGCATTGCGGCAATTATGCTATCATTTACAATTTTAGCAATCCGGTTTTTTGTGAGCATATTGAAATTAACTCACTTTATTCATTGTTTTGACTAAAATATATATGTTATATTTCATTTGACCAACAAAAGGCTCCTTCACATTCTGAGTTATGTGACTATTTGTTGTTTTGGCTAAAATATATATACATCTCATTTGAACAACAATATAGGTTTAAAAAAGTCCTTGGATCCATCACATTCTTTTAAGTTATGTAATAATAAAGGTTTGATAGATATCTATGTTCTAGTTTAAGGGGGAAATTTTAAAATTTCTATTTATTTTTGGGCCTTGTTCTATAATTATTTTCAGTTATTTTTTCTCTTTATTTCTTCTTGCTGAATTAGGATTTTATTTATGTTCCTTGGGAATTTTGTTTCTTTTTTAACATATAGGAAATCCATTCTTGTAATTCTGAGCTTTGAATGGGTTAGGGTTTAACAATTGTTTTGTCAAAATATGGGGACCAAATAGATGAATAACGAGTGGACTGAACTTCACTCAAACCTTAATAACACAGAGACCTTTTTTTCTCCTCCTCCAGAATAAAAAAAGAAGAGTTTAATCTTTTATTACTTCATTAATGACATTGTATCCTTAAATGACTACATTTGTTTTGTCAAAACATATGGACCAAAATGGTCAGTTTGAACATTGAGGGAGCAAAATAAAGTACCCTCAAAACATTTGGACCAAACTGCATTAATTTTTAATAATGTTGTTCCTATATTTAGTTCCTCACTGGCCTTGTCATTGTCCCCCATATATATAATCAGATTCCACCTTTCAAAAAAAAATATATATATATAATCTGATTTCAACTTTTTACAGGATTTAGTGTTTCTTCTTCCTGGCTGTTGTGATCCTTTCAACGAGAAAGCAATTCGGGCATCCCGTGGAGTTTCATTTCAAATCCACATAATAACTGGCAATTGGCTCCATCTGGAGTCTCTGACAAACAGATTCCAGATGAAGATGTTGGCTGGTCATCCTGAGAATTATGACAAAGCTTCGAGGCAAGTATCTCTCCTGTCAAGAGAACTTGTAGATTCCTTCACAAGCAGGCCTCTCTGTCTTGTTTTAGGTAGTGAGGGACATGGTCTCTCTCAACAAGCATTACAATCATGCGAGCTGGTTAGCATTCCAATGGCAGGTATGTTTGAGTCTCTTAATGTATCTGTAGCTGGTGGCATTTTCTTATATATGCTACAGCCTGGAAATCACAGATAGGGCTCAAGATACTTAAAAATTAAAGTTTAGTTAAACTTTTTTTAACTTTGTAGTTCTAGTTAAACACCAAAAAGGGAAAAAAATCGAAGGAAAAAGAAAGAATGAAATCATCTAAGGGGGCATTTGATTCAATGCTATTTAGATGTTTGTATTATTTAGATATCATTTTTATTTAGATATTTATGCCATTACTAAATGGTTGTTTGTTTGGATCAATGTGATTATATTAAAAGATAATAATAGAACATCAATCCAACATTATCTCTTTATTACAGTTAGGATGAATAGAGTAACATTTAAATGTCATTTTAGCTGGCAATCATGCATTTAAACATTTAAATGTCATTTTAGTTTCTTTAAATAATATGACATAACATCATAATAACATTGAACCAAATGCCCTCGAAAATTTGGAAAAGAAAACTGAACTATGTAAAATAAGCTATAATCAAACCTCAAAGTTGAGCCTCAGCTGAGGTCCAGCAAAACAGTCCTTAAATAGGTCTATTTATACTCAAATTTCTACATATTTGTAGATGGCATAAAAATGGGGTTTAGTGGCTACAATTGGATTGACATGTTATGAATCTGCATTCTTGCTCATTAATACTTAAAAATTTTGATTATTATGCCTTTTGTTTATCATTTTCTTTTTTTCAACCAAAGGCAGGAAGATAGGTTGTAAACATCACTTGTCCATCACATTTGAATTCTGCCATATTATGTCTATCTATGGACAAACTTTGAAATTCTCTATTTCTCTATGCATATGTAGATGTTTTGGGATTTCATGGGATTTCAGTACACATGATTTAAGAAAGTAAGACTTTCATTTTTTGAGAAAGAACCCAAAATTTATTAAGAAAATAGTTGTTAACTTTTGATGTTTGGTAAGGTTTTTAGAATCAAATCAGAGTTTGAACTGGTCAGTTGATTGGCTTATGGTCTGATCCGTTCAATCGGATGCTTCATAATTACTTCATAATTAAATTTTAATTGTATAAATATTACATTTATTTTAAAATATCATGAAAATTATTTCGAAAGAATGGAACACCTAATGAAAAAATTTATAGCCACCAAAACATTAAAAAGAAATTTATAAAATGACAAGAATACAATTGCTTTCTTTATCGTTCAAAATGCTTTCCCATAATAGAGTCAACCCTAGGGTAACCTATTTCTTTTCTTCAACACAGTTAGCAAGAGCTGCCATACCTCATTGAAAATTTTCAATGCTAGCTTTCCCATCTCCAATGACGTTGCCTTAGATCTAAGCTTTAAATATTTTATAATAGTTTAAAATATGTCTACAACAACAATAACCACCATCAAGTCCTTATTCTACTAGGTGAGGTCAACTACATAACTGTATGCAGGATCGTATGCAGGATCCTAAGTCCCGGATAAGAAACACAAAGATTGTGTTAGGCTGTCGACAGCTAGCGTAAAATTTGTCAAATGAAACATAACAGTTCAAAATAAGTCTATTATAAAAAGATTAATGAGCAAGCCAAACATTGACTACATTAAATGATTAAATTGTTCTAACACAATGTGTCAACTCTTAACATATTAAAGCTCAATTTCTAAAAGCCATAACAGTTGATAGAATGTCAAGTTAAACTTTTGAATATCAAAATGATATAATGAAATTGAACATATAAAAATAAAATAAGCAGTATGTTCTAATTTCTAAATGTTATAGGGCGACATACCAATACGGTTTAAAAATAGATTGCGCACTAGCTACAAATGGTGAAGCCTAATGAGTTTGCACATGAGGGTATAGAAAAGAGGTTTTTGGGTAATTTCATGCGAACCTTTCAGGTGGATCCTTGATTGTTTACAACAATAAAAACATGTCATTTAAATCTCTCCCACCTAAATTTTTTTCACAGTTCTTTTTTGATGAATTTTGTTAAATGTGACCTTTTAGTTTAAAAAAATTAAAAATTATGTTTAATATTGAAAATTACGATTATATGATAGGATATAGATGATAAGAAAAAATTGAGGTTATAATAGTAATAAAAAATACGCCTTAAACATTTTTTTAATTCTTAAACATATATTTGAAATTTTTAAAATACTTAACTGTCAAACTTAACATAAACTATTAAAAATGACTCATGTGGAAAAAATTTTGGATGAGAGGGACCTCGATGGCATGTTTTTGTTTTTATGGACCTATATGAAATTGAGAGTCTATTTTAGGGTCCTAGATGGAATTAGCCCTGTAATTTTTGTTAGTGTAAGACTAGGAATGAAAACAAGTTTGGTTCTAGTTCACCAAAATGCATACCCTCTATGTGTTATCAATTTCCTATACTTGTACTATACTCGCTTTTGCCTCAGCCTACCTCTCCCCCATGCCACATCCCTTTTCACAAGACCCGTATCTGCTTCGCCCCACCATGCTTTACTCGGTGCATCATATGATTTATCTCTTATTTTTAAAAAAGCAAAAAACTATTTGCTTGGCATATTTTACAAATCATATACAACAAAACATTAAATTAAATAAAAGTAAAATAATACTTTTTAATAATGATAAAATTTAAGCATTTTATATGGAATTGCTGTTTTAGATTTTTTTTTCATCTTAAGTTATTAATTAGCGGATTTGGTTAGTGAGCTTATGTAAAACTAATATTTACCCCATCACGAGTTTGACTTATCTAAACTCATATCTAGCTGTAGGTTGAATTTTGAGACCCATACCTCTCTCATTAGGAGCGAGAAGAGGCGGATTAATAGTTATAAATTACCATTCTTATTTAAGACCAAAGTGAATGCTCTTGTCACAACAGTCAGTGTGGTAGAGGATGTTTGGCACCAAGTACTAATGAGCTAGATTCATCAACCCATGTTAAGCTGGACCCAACACTATGAAGGTTACGATGGAAAGATCTTACGGACTACTTCAATGTCGACATTCTGACTTCGACGAGAAAGAAATGTTAATAGCTCCTTTGACGGAGATATGGATTGTCACACTTTCATTGCTTTTGGTGATCTCACTCCAAAATCATCATTACGAATCATAGCCCCTTCACGTCTTGGATGTGCTGAACTTCAGTTAAACACGTCATAGAAACATTAGCTTTCCTGTAGCACAACAACTTTTAAGGAATTATGTTTGTGGCTTCTTACAACTCTACAAGGCCAAATTCTTAGCTACACCATATACGGATCGGCAAAGTGTGCAGGGCCAATTAAGCACTCCCAAAGTGATGGCATAGCAACAATTATATTTGATTATGAAAATTGAGTATCTAAACACAAAAACTGTGTTTTCATAATTAAATATGAAATGTTTTTTTTCCATAACAGGTCATTTTCATACTCGAATACAAAGGAAAGTCTCGGTGCATAGAATATATGGCTTTCTCTCCAGGAAGTTGATTTTGGTAATCAAATTTTTTTTTTCGATGAGTGGAAATCCACTCGAAATTACGCATAAATGTTTAGGTGAATCTGAGTTAGATACAAATTGGGTGTAATTTGGATCGACTTAGATTAGATTAAATCAATTTGGACTTATCTGTGAAGAAGAGTAAAGGGACCTATTTGTAGTTTCAGCATCAAATTAAGCCCTAACAAGGTCAGGCCAGTGCAGGACTTCGCATATCTTTAGTTTCACTAAGTTGCTGAAGACATTCTTCACAGAACTTACCCAACGCTAGCATTCTTCCAAGTCGGCCCACGTCGCCTTCCACTTCCCATGGCGTAGCACACACCTTCGTGGGAGTTCGCCTTCCTTTATATTTCTTCAAGGTAACATGATGAGAGGAGGTTTGATGATTGATGTGTTTCTACAAAGTGTGAGGTGAGAGGAAAGTCTTCTGCTTCCGACCCAACACAGGTGGCATCGATTTGGTTCTTGATTTCGCTTAGGTGATGCTGGATTCATTTTTGGGAGCAACAGTAGGGGGCTGTGGCTGCCATCTTAGTAATTTAGGACTTTTTTATTCCGTACTTCCTGCTGAATGTTCCAACTAATCACTTGTTAAGTCTGAATTTCCTATTTGTGTTCTTATTATTTCATTTCACTGTCCTTGCTTCTTCCTGTTTGTCTTAGTTGACGTGGGTAGTACTGTTATTCTCTTCATCTTATTAAATTAAATCTTGCTCTTAAAATTTGCTACCTTTCTTGAGGTTTATTTGGTCTGAATGTTTCATCGGTGTGAATGGAATCTTAATCTTGATCAAAGGCTCAAGTTTGGTTGTATCTCCAGATCAGTGAAAATTGAGTCTCTTATTTCTTTCTTGCTGAATGGTTTTCCCCTTCCAATTAACTCAACTCTTCAATTCTATCTTGTAGTGTTGGATTTGATTTTATATGTTCAATTGTGTCGCAGTTTCATTTCTGGTTCAGATTTTAGAGTTCTGTTGCACTTTGCAGCATTTACTCTAGGAACTTGATGGCTTTCCAGCCTTATTTCCAAGAGTTTTGAATTTACATAGTTCATCGTTAATCTTCTTAGAATTTATCATTTTTTTTTTGTGAATTCGAACTTACAAATTAAAGGAAGTTTTAATCTAATCTCCTATTGCATTGCATATCATTATTTAGTTTTGTGTTTCTCAAATTAGCATTGCATCAATGTGATATCAGAGCTGGTTGTTTAGGATATATAAAGGTCATTGTTTTCTCGCTGCATCAGAGCAGTATTAGAGCAAGTTTAGAGTGCTGCTACTCGGTAGCATCCAATCCTTGTTTCAGTTGAGCCCTAGGTTCATGCATAGGTTACGTACTTAGATTATCTAGTTGTTTCATGAATTCATCTGCATGTTTGTCCCTATATATAGCATGGGACATATGAAACCATACAAGGCATCATTTAGGGTTGTCTAATTAGATCATCACCAAAATTTCTCACCTACATTAGAGTGGGAACAAAGGCTTGTAAGTTGGGCATAAATGGCGAAAGCGAAGACAACTTAGTCGCCTTATGTTCATTGGGTAGGATCAACCTTACTATCACGTCACATCCACATTCATGTCACCCTAAGATGACGGTACCACGATCCTTATTAGTTAGCGTTTCCTTGTATTAGTGCCGTTAGGGTCCTACTTAGACATTGTGTGTTGTGATGTGCCCATCTAGGTTGAAGCGATAGGTGCTTCCTTACAATATGAACAAGAACACCTATTCATTTATATCCCATAGCAGAAAGTTTACTCTCAAACCAGCTTGGCTGAGGACTGTCTACCTAAATTACTTATAGAGCCAAAAGGTTTAAGAACTCTTATTTCAGAGTTACAATTACCCGAACTTCTTTCATGAAGGGAGATGATGGGCTGTCTACCTAAATTACTTATAGAGCCAAAAGGTTTAAGAACTCTTATTTCAGAGTTACAATTACCCGAACTTCTTTCATGAAGGGAGATGATGGGCTGTCACCTAGCCAGGGCCAAAGTTCTAAGGATCCCGTGAGGTATCTTGCCATGATACTTTCCCAGTTCTTAGCAAGACTACTTTATTTATTTCTACAAACATGTATCTTCAATATAAAAAAGAAAATTATAGGTTTTAATCTCACCCTTAAATATACAACTTTCCTCAAATCTCTTATATATTTAGTCAAAATAACAGCTTGATTTCACTTAATCCCACTTGATTTGCCTTTCATCAAGGCCTTATTTACATACTCTTTTCTCACAGGTCCTCCCAATGTTGTAATGCCAACACAAGATATGGATTGAATCATCTCGTGATGTTCTCAATCCCATCTCACGAATTCTTTAACGAGCAAAACAGTCAAATTGGGCTCCAATTAAGACACGAATGGTCTTAATAATGATAGGGTCACATGCATCTTATTTGAGTCGTCCTACTTAGTTTTAAGACTCCTTCCACAAAATCTCATATGAACGCAATAAAAAGTTGTTCATGGCTACCCCTACTAACCTTGACTTGCGTCTCTAAAGATCGCCGCCACATTACGACTCCCTTCGCGGGTTTTTAGGTGAGTTCTCGGGTCCTGGAAGGCAATTCTGATTGGTCAATAAAAATACATTTCAATGAAATTCCTTTTTTGTTTTTCTTTCGACGCTTACTAATTGATTTTCAAACTTCCAACCGAATCAGATCTCCAAATAAACATTTTCTTGCAAACATTAGTGAAACATGAGAAAGCATTACTGGCAATCATTTCTTCCATCGCCATCCTTTACACAACATTTATAGCAAAATTTGCGCGTCAATCTGGGAGTGTGATATCCGCTAGATCCTCTCTGTAAGGAACAACCTCACCCCGCCTACCGCCAACTGGGTTAGCCAGACCATTCTCCGCACGAGCCTGCGCCAACTCAGACTCATCGACAAATATGTGAACTTTGTCCTTCCTGAAGACCAGGTAGATAATAGCAATTATATAGACTGCCATTAGAGGGAAAACAATGATGCTAATCATCACAGTAGCTGCCTTCGGCCAACTGCTGTGGATCAGCCAGCCTACATAGCTTGTGCTTAGATAGTATATGTTGATCCCTATGATGCCTGCACTTAGTATCCATGTGATTATAATGATCTGCATAAAATTGCACAATATAAAGTTGTTAGTGAAAATAGTTGTTTCATTCTTTAAAATATTTCATGCATAGCACTTAAAGTTTATTCTTATTCTATTCGATTAAAATCCGATTTTTTGGGTATTATGGTTTATGGTTTTCGACCGTTAGGAAAATACATTTGCTCGAGTCGGTCTGTTTTTTTGGCAACTGTCTGAGTGGTCCTGTCCAAGTTGGACGCGTACCGAATTATAATCTAGAATTTTCTCGGTTCGAATTTAGCTGAAGGGGCACTAGGGTCTTTTTTGTTGTAATGTTATGTTATTTGAAAAAATTATTTATCATTCTTAAATGACAAAATTAAAATAATAAATAATTTAGAAATACTCACATAGAGAGAGTTCTTGTGTGGGCCCATCTTAGTTCGGCCGCTACTGAATTTGAGAAGAGGGATGAGAGCAAATGGCAAATCGAATAAGAGTACTATCTGCGAAGAACATGTATATTATATTATTTCCGTAATAATTTATCTTCCACTAAACATGATGTTACAAACAAAATTGTGTTACCGATGCGATGATGATTAGGCGTCCGGCTCCAGACGCTCCACCGATGATGGAGACGATGAGGCTTGGCGTAATCGCGATGAGTCGGGTCATCAGATTTCTCTTCCATTTTTTCATTCTAATGTTCAAGAATCCCTGTGATAATTTTGAATTATCTAATCATGATTAATTATTAATCATAGGTGATAACTGGGATTAAGATGAGAAGGAGTTGGATCATGGCTTTCGGTTTCGCCAAACTCGATCAGTTTTATTAGTTTCATTTCAGTTTAAATTAAAATTCATCAGAAATTTATCGATTTTATTTCAGTTAAAATTTTCATATTTATAGAACAAAATTCTTTATAATTTGAAATTTTTAATCATAAATTAAAGAGAGTTACTTTCGATTTACAAGTAAAATTGAAATCAAGTTTTAAAACTTCGATGTCGATGTTGAAACGTTGAAATGCAATATATGCACACTTGTAAGATTTGTGTAATATAAATTTTATAGAACAATTGAAACTTTGAATTGATTTTATGTTAATGGAATCGCACGAATGTTAATACCATAATCTACGAACAATAAGAAATAAAATGAGGTTGAGACCTCACATAAATTAAAATGCCAATTTAGTGCTGAAATAGAGATTTTTTAAGTTCACTTTTAAGGTCTTGTTTGGTTTGAAGTATTTTTTTTATTCAATATCAATATTAATTATAAAAATTAATTTTATTTTATATCTCATATATTTTTTAATATTATAATAAACTTTTTTATTAAATTTAAAAAATAAAATATATTTTTCTCTTGTTTTGAAAAAAAAAACTCGAATCAAATGAGGCTTTACCTGCATAATGAACTGCCCTGCGTATGTGCCGGTTATTGTAGAGCCCTGGCCCGCAGCCAACAGAGCGATTGCATAGATTGTTGAACTTGATTTTCCTAGCACATTCTGTTCATAAAAGAGAAAATAAATCAAGATGTCATAATGATTAATGAGGAGTTATTTTTTTTTAACAGTTTTCAAGTCCTATGGCAAGAGTAACTTGCTTAGTATCGATTAATACAGGTTCAAATCGAGTGTGGATCAAAAAAGAACCATTGCTTACTTCTATATGTAAATACGGTTATTTGTGAGTTACATATGGGAGTTAAAATATTGTTTACATATAAATTCGACGTTACATCACAGTCGTACATGTGGAATTCGAATGGCTTTTTAAATTACCTTTGCTTAATATCGTTCATAATATTTGCTAGCATTAGGTCTGGTATTGAGGCTACAGGGTTCGATGTTCTTGACGATGTTTGTCTTATTGCTTTACCAGGAATCCAAACCAAAGATCGCAACGACAGCTTAGCAAAGATATGTCGGCCACGATGTTTGGCCTTATTTACTCCAGCCGCCGCCTAACTAAATTTTGTTAGAGGAAAAATGACACGTCAGCATTTTCTTTAACACTGTTCCGATCTCGGTGTTGCCATCTTCTCCAACGAACAAGGAACAGCTGGTTTTCAGTCACTTTTAGCTTGTCAGCTGGTTTCTAACAACCTAATTGATCAAGAATCCACATGTGACATTCTTGATACAAGCAACTATTTCCTTCAAATCGATAGTTACAATCAAATTTTAATCAATAACTTGCAGCCACCAGCTCAACTCAGCTCCAATTGAGAGATCGTCAAGTAACCAAGTTATTTGCACTTTTTTTTTTTTTCTTTCTTGAGTTTATTCACGTAACTGTCTTAGGATTAACTTTTTGTGTCATAGCGAAAACTTTTTCTTAGCTCGCAAATAGACGTGGGAGAATTCATTTCTGAACCACTTTATATCTGGTGTACTCTTACTTTAAAAAATTTGTGCACGATTCATATCTTTTCACTAATTACTCATGCATTTATGCTAATGTTACTCACCATAATTAAGATATTTGTGTGTGGTTATAATAAAAATAATGATAATAAGGAAGAGAGTTTTGGGAGTAGACCTTGAGAAGGAAAGAGGCAGAGCTGAGCGTTAGGTTATTGCAGTTAGCAGCATCTTCGGGTGATAAGTTATCAGCAAAACACACTGTTCCAGTCTCAGAAATTATTGCAATATTGATAAGCAGTGCAATGATCAAAGCAAAACCGCTCTCCAAAAGGAAGTACCTGCATGCACTCTGATGAGAAAGGAAAATATAATTACAAAATAACACATTTAATAATATTTTAATGATATTCTTCGCATTGTTTCGAAATTCTATGAATAAAATAGTAAAGAACTGCGTGATCTGAGTACTTTCCTACTAATCTATCTCGAGTACGCTTAATTGCAAGGTTCTTATTACTAGCTTCGTAGTTTTGTCCCAAAAAATGTCTCTACATGTTAAAATTACGATATTTACTTATATAGCTCAGAACTGTTTTTCTTTTTTGATATGAAATGATTCATTTCTGTGTCCTTTTCGTCACTCACAAAGGCTTAGAAGTCAACCAAAAGTTATTGCTTACACTGATGATTTTTTTTCTTTTTAAACACTACCAGATGATTATTTTTTGCCCTCTTCGACCACAGTTGGTCACAAATGTTGTCTTAAAATGTTTGAAAATGAAAACATTTACTTATGTAATACTGAAAAAATGTCTTATTATTTATATTTAATTTTTGTCATATTTTTATTATGAGATATTTATACATTTTCATCACAAAATTTATATTACTATAGAACAGTATATTTTGTGAAAAAAAATATATATGATGTAATATATTAAAATTTGTGATATATATATATATATATGTAAATATCTCTTTTATGTGGTGAATTTGTGGATTTCAACAAAAAAAAAAAAATCTTTTTGTTCTCACATTAATTCCCTTGGCAGAGGGTGGGGTCTTCCTTGAGAGCACTAGAGCTGAATGAAGAAATAGATTATGCCTGCAAAATGATATATAAATGCATGCAGTTAATAAATAATTACCAAATAATCCTATGTTAAATCTTGTGGAAAATATAATAAAAATTTCATATATATATATATATATATATATATTTTTTTTTTTTTTTATTTTTATTTTTTCTTATTTCAGCATAAATTAATTAACTAAAGCTTTTCCATGGGTCACTTCTAACTAATAATGATTTTGGCAACCCATCTGTGTGATACTGGTCTTATCTCAGACTCATAAACAATTAAGGCTCAACTTTGTAATTTAACCAAGATTTATGTCAAAATCATTTTTTTATTCAAAATTTAAATGTAAAACTAACCAATATTTAATATTACAATACAATAAAATTAAAGGACATTTTTTTATAAAGATGGAAATGACAAAAACAAAATTTTTGAAATATTTAAGAAATGAGAAATTTACATGAATGACATCTGAATTATGAAAATTTTTATATTTTATTGTAAAAGATGAAATATTATGTATATTACATAAAATCTTATTAAATTATATATTTCATATTATATTTTTAAAATAATTATAAATTAAATTATTGATATATTTTCATGAATTTTATTATATTATGTATGATTCACAAGCCCATAAGATAAACTTTTATCTTATTAGATTAAGTTTAAAGTGAATTTTATATATAACTAATCTACGAAACAAACAGTACTTCTCTGTCTGGCGCGAGGACCAAAACAGGACCAAAATAGTACTAGTTTAAAAATTAACAATAATAATAATAAATAAATTATTTTAATTATTCTACATAAATTTTAATATAAAAAATAATATTTTACTTCATATACTCAATAATTTTTAATAAAAATATAAATTTTATTTCACATCTTAAATAAAAATACTCGATTTGAATATTTTGGTCTAGAATATGAAATAAAGTTGATATTTTTATTTTAAATTGTTGAGTATGTAAAGTAAAATAATATTTTTTATATTTGAATTTGTGTAGAATGATTTAAAAAATTAATTTATTATTATTGTTGTTTTTTAAATTAGTACCATTTTAGTCCTATTTTGGTCCTCACGCCAAACAGGGCTTTAAGTATAGTGCTAAAGCTTAAGATTTAGGAATATGGTCTGTTTGTTTGTAAGATTTAATTTAACAAAATTAAAATTAAACTTGGATAGAAATATTTTTTTTATTAAAAGTTGCGAATGATGTGAAATAAAGTTAGTTATTATGTTGGGATATATGAGGGATGCATGTGATATAAGTTAGTTATTATTTTAGCAATATGTGTACGATGTGAAATAAAGTTAATTTTTAATATTAAATTTTATGTGTGATGTGATATGTCAAGTTAAAATTAAATCAGGTTAATTTTTAATTTTCAAATAAATGGGACTAAGAGTTTAATTTTTAGTATTAAATTAATTTAGAATATAGAAATTAATATTTTGAAGTATAAATTATAATTTTAGGACTCAGAATTTAAAGTATATTATGATTTTATTGAAAAATAGTATAAAATTTTAATGTTATATATATATAATATTTTATTTTTAACAGTAAAATATATTTTTTTTTTGTATTTCCTTCTCGAATTAAGCTAGTGATCAGATAAAAATAATAATAATTAATTAATTTAAGTAATATTTACTTA
>JAEMOT010001562.1:120023-130732 GCA_019297695.1 Apostasia ramifera | reverse complement strand
ATATATATATATATAATTATGAGTAAATTATAAAAAACTTATAAGTAACTTTCTCTATAAATAATTAATCATGTCAATGCACCTGTGGTTACTCCAAGATTTGCTGCAAGAGATTGGATGATTAAAGCAAAGATTAGCCCAATTAGGATGACCCACAGTAGCTGCATTTAAGATGAATAATTAAATTAATTAGATTAATTTCTAATTATAGAAACATTAATTAATAAATGTTAGAACTTTAGTTAATCACCTCATATTTATAACTTGCCCCAGCCTGGAGATCAGTTTCAACTATAAAATAATCAAAATATGAGAAATTTATTGGCATAAACGAATTTAATTGTAATTAAATGGATGATTAAGATTAAGATGATATGATTAAGAAATTAAATTAATGTAAATAGAGTAATTAAGAGAATATTACAGCTTCCAGGGTCAATGTAAGCTAATGACACAAGGAACCCAGGCCCTACATGCTTTAGAAGTTGCCTCCATGCTGGTGACTGCCCAAAAAAAAAAAAAAAAATTAGCTTTTAATATTATGCAATCAATTAATTAAATATTATAATGTTTTCTATATAATATAATTGTGATAAAAGACTTTCTAAATATAAGATAATCCATTAATGGATAGATTATGTGAATTTAGGGAATAATTAGTGAAATTTAAGGTTAAAATAACTTAAGTTGGTAATTTCAGTGACACAAAAAGTCTAATCTGAATTATATGAAAATTGGGTACATGTTCTTTTTTATTATTATTTTTAATGTTGGATGGAAGGTTTAGTTGTTAATGGTAAATAAATTCCATGAGATCTCGAGCATACAAATTTTTTTCTACACCCTAAAAAAATATTTTTTACAAAGTGATATCCCCTAAGTTCAATATTTACAGACAGTACCTCCTATTTTTATAGACAGCACTCCTTCTATAAATATTGGACTTAAGCGGTACCACCTATGAATATTTGCTCAGAGAGTGTCGTTTGTAAACAAAAGCTTTTTTAAAGTTGACAGACGTAAATTCCCTAAAAAGTTTTACTATAAACTTTGTGATTGATATAAATTAATTATACAAAGTACGCACGTTCCATCAAAACACGAGTTAAAGTGCCGACACATGAGATTTGCGAATGGAATATTTTTCCGAGTTAGCATACTTAGAGGAATTAATCAATTTAATCAGAATTAGGAGACCCACTGACTCAACTAAATAATGTATAATTAGCTGATTGTGATATTGAGAAGTACTGGTTCAAATAAAATGCAATATTATTTCAGAATCAAATAATATATTGATTCAAAACAACTCTGTAGAATTAAAGGTATATTTTTTTTATATAACTAGCAATCAATTAAATCCTACATCTCATGTAGTCATATTTAATGAACTTGTATATGCTTTGTTGTTACATTGAAGTTCTTATCGGCTGATGAAAATTTTGAAACGCGCAGCAAATTAATTTTCATCTTATCGACAAGTTCGTTTGCAACCTTTGCATCGGATTAATAGAATATTAATCTTTTTTGAATCAATGCTTCGAACGTATTTAAATTCAATTATCACATGAAAGTAGAACAGAAGATCTAGGAGATAGAGCAAGAGGTACCTTAGAATCGGGAGGAGGATCTCCCTCTTTAGGATCCATTGAAGGGGGAGGAAGATCTGTAGCTGAAATTGTGATTTCAGCCATCTCTCTCTCTTCTGTACTGTGCCCCATTGACTCCCTCTTTGCTCTCTCCTTTTTCTCCTCTCTATCTCTAAGGATACACTTAAGTCATAACCTCTCCTTTAAGTTCCTATTTATAAAATTTTATGCATAATATAATGTAGAGTAAATTATAAATAGGTCCTTATAGTTTACTTCTAATTACACTGTAATTTATATTTTTTAAAATCTCACTTAAATTTTTAGCATTTTTTTAAGTCCTTCACTTATGTTTCTAGATTTTAATATAGGGACTTAAAATTAAAGTAAAATAGAGATTTAAAATTTTAATTAAGGACTTAAATAAAATATTAAAAAATATACAAACTAAAATATANTATATATATATATATCAGCATGCTTGTCACATAATCCAATTATTAGTCATGATGATGTGAAATATTTTTTTAAAAAAAAATTATTTCATAAATTAAGAACATTGAGATAAATTCTTCATTTTGTGCAGACTTAATAATTTTTTTAAAGAATTATTTACATATATATCACAATAAATTTTAAATATTATATTTTATTTAAATACATGCTATCCTATATTTATAAAAATAATGACATATAAGTAATATATAAATTTTCAAGTGATATATAAGTAATTGTTTCTTTTTCAAATCATTTCACATAATTTCTTATGATCAAAATATGATCATAGATCTTGAATTAATTAAAAATTATTAATGTGAAAAATTGGTCAGCTAGAAACAATAAATATATTTTTTTTAAATGATAAAATAAAAGGAAGTAATAGAAATATGAGAATTTTTGTTTGAAAATTAAACTCATGATTGAGAAAAACCTTGTATCTTAGTTTGATGGCTCTAATTTGTATTATTAAAAAATATTAGAATACAATGTTTAGAGCTATACAAGTGAATGAAGATAAGAGGGAGAGAGAAAGTCACAAGGATGGGACAAATTGTTGTTAAGATCAAAATATTATATTTATATGAATAATTAAATATATTCATAAATATAAAATTAATAGAAATATTAAGTCATTTGAGCATAATTTTTATATTTTTTATTTATAATATATAAATTGAATTATTATTATATTATTACATAATTATCATAATGATATTTATTTAGAATCATGTTACTATTTAGATATATTTTTCATAAATATTTGTAATATTAGGACCATTACACGTGATCACTAGACAGATTTTATATTGGCAAAATATATATAAAGTCTAGAAATACTAAGAATATATGTTAATATGCATAAATTAAGCTTCATCGACAGATTTGCCGATTATTGAGCCAAAGCGACTAATATTTATGATGGCTTGGTTAGGTTATTACGTATAAGCTTGACCATTTTATTGTCTAATTGATGTGCCTATTTATGCCGTCTATAAAAGAAATTGCTTCTCGTGTTAGTTCTATGGAAGAAATTATAGCTTTTTGAAGTAGGTTCTTGCT
This sequence comes from Apostasia ramifera, assembly GCA_019297695.1. Lineage (NCBI taxonomy): Eukaryota > Viridiplantae > Streptophyta > Magnoliopsida > Asparagales > Orchidaceae > Apostasia > Apostasia ramifera. The sequence goes on along the minus strand of JAEMOT010001562.1, from coordinate 127,583 downwards.
AGACTTCTCGAAAAACTAATTAGTCAAAAATATCAAAAAAAAAATTATATTTTTCTCTTTAGTATTTTCATGTTTTTTGACAAAATTGTGCAATCACAGATGGTTATGTGTATGCTTTTAGTGATGTGAGATTTTGTATGCGAATAAAATTCGAGTTAAAAGCAAGTAGGTTCTTCTTATAAATTGAGACTGTATATATATATATAACTGAATTTTTCTAATTAATTTTTAAAATTAATCAAATTGATCTGTAAAAGTAGAGATCTATAATATATAAATAGATTTTTTAATATTAATAAAAAAACTCGATGAAAATTATTTCTCTAACTAGTGGAGACCACTTTAGCTAATTTAAAACTTAGGTTAAAATTTTAAATAAAATAGTACATGCAAATAGGTCATGTTACATTAATGTATGTTATGTCAAATTATAGAAATTTAATTAATTCAAAAACTATAGGAATTTAGTTGTGCATTTACCCAAACTATTATTTACCCTAGAATCACTTATTCTATATTTATTGAATATATTATCCCTTTGTTTTTGTTTTTGTTTTTGTTATGTTATTTATAAAAAATAATTATTGAGTTAATTTGGCGACAATTTTAGATAACTTTCTAAAAAATTATTGAATTCATTCAAAAGATAATATCTGAAGTCATGACATCTACATTATAATATTAAGATAACATCGAACCAAACTCTCATCCTCTAAATGAAGCACTTACCAACTACTGATGATGCAAACTGCTCAATCATGACTGATTGCCCTTGAAATAGTGGGTGCAAATCTAAAACAAAATCTTTCAAAGTTTTTCTTTACAACAATAATTTATATATATATAGCTAAAATTGGATATTCTCCGTATAGAAATGGGGCGAATAATTATGTAATTAGAAGCAAGAGAAGGATATTAATAAGAATAATGAATACATTCTTCGATTGCTAGCTGATGCATGCATAAATATTCGTTAACTTAGATGAATGATTGAGATAGAAAAACGAGCAGTACTTATCTGATCCTCATAACTATATAATTTTTATTTTTTTTTGAAAATATATAAAAATATATATGACACTGCATATAATATATGTATAAGCTTCTGTTTGATTATAAGTTTACTTTGTGAGATTATTGTAATACTTCTTAAAGCTTATCAGTGAGTAGAATTTTTCACCTAATCCATGCAGGTGTATGTGAATTCCTGTCGACAGCGTTATTAATTTACTGCTTGACCCAATTAATTAATTAACCTTTTGAGCCATTGACTAATCGCAAAAAGGACGATCGATGATTAACGCAGCATGATGCATGCATAGCTCTTGATCGTCGTCAGCTCCATTACCGTCACTCCCATAGCTTCAAGCCTTACATGAAGGGCGCCGAAATACGTCCATTTCACTGTTTTTCAACTCTCTCTCTCTCTCTCTCTCTCTCTCTCTCTCTCTCCATTTCAGCTCTCTCTCTCTCTCTCTCTCTCATTCACTCGTATTTTAGCTTCAATCATAGTCGTTCATTGTTAAAATGTGATTTGAATAATAATTAAATAATCCTAATTATAAGAATTATTTGTTAAGCTGTTAAGATTTTTATGAAAACCAGATACATAATTTGTTATAAGCTACCATTATAAATACAGGATGATGAGGTAAGCTGAAAAAAAAAGGAGAGAGAGAGAGAGAGAAATAGAAAAAAATTTGAGATTATCAGAATCAAATTCTCTAGCTTCTTCTTGGGAAACGTGAATAGGTGATTCACTTAGGTATTTTCAGTAGTAATTTCTCTTGGATCTTCTTCGTCGGCTACGGAGGTGATTTCGTAGGAATCTGGAGGCAATCATCTGAGGCTCAAGGAGCGATTGGATTGTCTAATCTGGAAGAAGAAAAGATCCTTATGCAGTGAATTATTAATGGAGAAATTGATCTTAGGTGATTAATACATAATGGTGAAAATAAGGTGTATAAGAAAAAATTAAAAAAGAAAAGGAGATTTTTTATAAAAACTAATTTAAATGAAATAATAAAAAGATTTATGAAAAATATATAGTAGCCTGATGAAAGTCCAAAAATTTTTATATAAAAAATCGAATTTTAAAGAAGGAAAAAAGCACATATAATAGTATAAAGAGATGAATTAAATAGAAAAATACATTTAATTAATTTGTTATACAATGAAAATTAAATTAATTTTATTTGAAGCTAAAATTAAATTTTATAAGATAATAAAAAAATCAGTAATCAATATTATAATATGTATGGTGCACGGTAAATATTGTCTTATAGAACAAAAATATACAAATAAAATAAATATCATAAAAATAAAAATATTAATATAGGTGAGTAGGTATACATAAAAGTACAAGATGATAAAAGAATACATTAAAAAGTGTAGGTTTAGATAGTTTGAGCATAAAAATTGCTAGCTCATAGAAACTCTATAAAAAAACAATTTTAATTATTAGATATTACTTATATTAAAAGACAAAAAATTAAAAAAATATAATAAAAATTATAGAGAATGATCATATATATTTAAAGCTAAATAAATATTTTTTTATTAAAAAGTAAATGTAGAGTTGTTATTCGATAGTGTAATAAAAATAAAAAATTCATATAGCAAATTCAACTAAATGGACAAAAGCTTAGTCGCATAAAAGCTTATGTGAAGATGTTTTATTAAAAATTGCATAAGATATAAGTTAAAATTATAGTTTTTTTACTAAGTATGTCATAATAAACTTACCAAATTAAAAATAAAAGTTCCAAAATTTATAAATTACATATATAACATTCAAAAATAATAAAATTTAAGTAAAATATTTTCATATAAATAAAGCAATTAATGATTGCCAAATAAACACATAAAAATTTCAAATATGCCATTTTGCATGTAAGTTTGATGATTAAAAGAGAAACATTCATTAAAATTAATGAAATATTCATCCTATTATATGCTATTTGGGTAAATTGCATCTGGACTCTTTAAGTTGGAGAGAGAATGCAAATTAGTCCAAATATATGAATTATTCCTTCTCCAACCTTAGGGGTCCAGTTGCAATTTACACTATGCTTTTATATAGGATAAATAACAATTAGTTAATTTTAGTTTGGCTCTATGTGCATATAGATTTCTCTCACATTAATAAAAGAACTCGATAGAGAATATATTTTTAACTAATGAATTAATTTAACTAATTTAAAGAGTTAATAAATATTTTGGATAAAAATAATATTCAAATTGATCTATCAATTAGAGAAAATAATTTTCATTAGGTACCTTAATTATTATTAAATATGATGTCTGTGGCCGAAGAGAGCCAAAAGTGATCGTCAGGTGATGTCCTAATAGAAACGGATTATTGAGATAAAGTGCATCTCCTAGCTGGATACAAAAATGAATCGTCTTACATCGAAAAGATGAGGAGATCTTGAATAGTAGAGGCGTCTTTTGGGGCAAAACCGTAAGACTAATAATGAAAAATTTTATATTTAAGCGTGCTTGGACTGGAATAGCACTGAGTTGAGTGACCTCCTGAAAAGTACTCAAGTCATATAATTTTTTAAAATAAAATTAGATAATATCTCCATATATATCTAGATCATGGGATATTACATCAAAGGACCTAACTATTTACCCGTTAACTCAAACTGTAGAACAAATTAAATTAATTTAAAAATTATAGGACTCTAATGGCATATAAGTCTAAATTAGAAGATTCTAATTGCTACTAATCTTTTTATTTGTACAAGAATGTTAAGTTTGAAATTTATTAATTTTTGAGAATTATACATATAATTTATGAGCTAATTTTGACTTTTGAGTATTATGTGCGTAATTAGGAACAATTTTTTTTATTAGATAATTAGGAACAAATATTAAATGCATTCAAAACGTGCAAACTTATGTCAGTAATATTGTTTTTATGTAGATTACTAAAATTTAGTTCAAATTGGATTGTCAACTTAAATTTTACTTTTTGGTTGGTACTCAAAATAATCAATTTTTTAATTTTTTTTATAAAAGAAATATAAATTTTTTTTAAGATATATATATATATAATGGAAAATAAAATTAATTAATTATGAGGAAATTAAATAAAATTGATTAATAAATTAAAAATTATATAAATTATTTTATTTTTTAATCAAATTAATCATGATTAATTTGATTACCAACTAAACATAAGTTTAATGTTGAGATAAGCAACCATGTCTCTATTCAAGGAACTTAGGAATTAAATAAAATACAAGGTCAGCATAAAATGTCAACGTGTTAACATTTATATATATCATTTATCAAAAAAAAAACTATATATATATATATATTCATTTTTTTTATTTGAAAATGGGATGAAGCAGTTTTAAGTTAGAAAAAAAGGTAAATTTTTGATAGATATTTATAATTATACTTTGATTTGTATTATTTTGAAAAACATTTTTTTAGAATTTAAAATAATAACTTAAAAGTAAAGATCTGAGTGAACATTTCAAATTAAGGTATTAATCAAAGTATAATTATTGATAAATTATATAGACCTATTAGTAATTTTTTCATAAAAAAAAACTCATGAGTTGGAGCTATAAAACATTCTATCAACAAAAAAAAAAGAGCTGTATATGGAACAGTGCCTATGAAGAAATTTAATGTTATTTTTGTGTGTTATCAATAATTCAACATAAATATAAATTGAAAAAGATTAATAAACGAAAATAAGTAGGTTCATTGTTTCAATTTTTTATTTGAAATAATTATTTACATGTTACAAAGTATTTTAAATATTATCTATGTATCATATTTTTCATAAAATATTTTAAATATTATTTACGAATTTTTTAAAAAAAATTATGAAATGATATATATTTAAATAAAAATATAATATTTAAAATTTTTGAGTTATATATATATATATATATAAATATTTTTTTTTTTTTTTTTTCCTTTTGGGAGAAACTTTCTGCTTTATGCCTTTTGAGAATCATACTAACATCAAGATTTCTGTAGGAATTTAAAAACCCTCAATTTGATCACTTTATTTACAAATTTTAAGTATTTTAAGTTATTTTTATGAGAAATAGTTAATTTTATTCTGTGAGGCTACTAGTAGGGGTTCGAGTTTGAGCGAGCAAGGCACGACTCAAACTCAGCTCGTTTCAATTCGATTCACATTCGAGCTGACTCATTTTAATTTTGAGCTAACTAGAGCCTTAATCGAGCTAATATAAACTCTTCAAGAATTAATTTTTTTTTAAAAAATTAACTTAACTAAGATATAAATTTGAATTAATCATAATCACAAGATCACTTAAAAAGATATCTTAGATTCCTACGAACAACTAATACAAATTTATATATAAATAATAAAATAATTATAATAAATAACTAAATATATTATTTATAATTTAAAAAAATCGAGATCGAGCCAAGTCGATCCAATCCGACCATAGCTTGCAGCTCGACTCAATAAATTCAAGCCGAATACAAGCGGCTATCGATCTTACGTATTTGGTTGGAGAAATATTTTTAAATAGAAAAGAAAAATATATTAATTTATAAATTTAGTATGAAAAATAAAATTATTTTAAAATTAAAAGATGTGTAATATATAAAATAGAGTTAATTTTTATGCTTGAATTTACGTTGAGTATAATTAATGTGAAATAAAAATAATTATATTAAATGTGAAATATAATTATTAAAATTTATAATAAGTTTAAAATATTAGTAAATTAATAATTGTGATACTTTGGACCATGATTCATATTATCATGATTTGATAATTTTACCAATGTTTTCAATTGTTTTTCATAATAATAGTAAAATAATGAAGAAAAAAAAAGGAAAAAGCTTAGATGTAATTATTTCGTTAAAAATTCGATCTCAATATAAAAAATTATTTATTTTGATTTTACAGAATCATATAATTTAAATATTTCTTCAGAGATCACCCATCTTAATACTATTCTAACTTAAGCACGTTTAACTATTATGTTTCTTATTATTAATCTCATAATTTTACTCAAAAAAATAACTCTATTATTTGGGATCACATTATATATTTAAATAATTCAAAATCTCCCCTCCCTTTTTAACGTGATACTATTCATTTTCTTGCCCTCTCTCATAACTATTTATCGACTTAGAAGTCTGCCAGGAATTTTATTTTGTTTTACTGATTCTATTCTCTTAAAACATCACATGGTGATTACTTTTTGTCTTCTTAAGCCACAAGCGTCATATGCCCACCAGCTTCCGTCTGGTTCTTTCTCAAACCACATTATACTATAAGAGGTCAGCTCCGATATAAAACGATTTATTTCTGTTCCTCTCTTATCATTATTTATTGACCTAGAAACCTGCTAGAAGCTGTATTTTGCTCTAGTAATTTCATTCTCTTTAGACATCACCCAACGATTAGTCCTTGACTTCTTCAACCATGGACGTCACAGGTAAAATTAGAATGTTTTACTAATACATTACAATAAACTTAACTATACATAAAATTTTTAAAATCTATAAATTACCTATGTAATATTCAAAAATAATAAATCTTAAATATGATATTTTTATATAAATAAAATAACAAATTTTAAATATATTGTTTTGTATGTAAATTTGAAGATTAAAAAAATTAAAACAAATGACATATTTCTCCTAATACATACTTTTATATATTAAAATATTTCATTCAAAATTTATTATTTTTTAGCGTTGAACATATAATTTATGAGTTTGGACTTTCGAGTGTTCATGTGCGTAATTTGGCATAAATATTAAACGATGCAACGCGTGCACACTTATGTCAAGGAGATTTATGGAAAAATTATATTTTTTTATCATTAAAAATAAAATATAATGTATATTATATTAAAATTTTATAAAATTATATATTTTACAAAATATTTTTAAAAAAATTATAATTAAATTACTGATATATCTTCATAAATCTTATTATATTATATTCTACCGCACTAGATTGAGCTTAAAATAGATTTTATTTATCGTTAATTTGCGAAACAAATTATATTTAAAGTATAATATTAAAACTAAAAGTTTAAAAATTAAAATTTAACTTTTAGTATTTAAATAATTTAGAATATAGAAATTGATGTTTTGAATTATAAAATATAATTTTATGGCTCAAGATTTAAAGTAAAGTGTGATTTGTAGTTCTGTAAGATTTTATTGTGATATATATAATATATTTTTTATTAATATAAAATATAATTTTTATATTTAATATTTATTTTCTTATTTTTTTAGTGTAGATTACAATATTTAGTGCAATTGGATTGCCTCTCAAAGTTTAATACACCATATGGACTTAAAATTTAATATTAACATAAACAGCTGTCTCTATTCGAAAATTATTAAATTAAATAAATATAAAATACAAAGTCTTAGCATAGAACGTCAACATGTTGACATCTAAATATATCCATTTTTTTTTTATTTGGCTCAAGGGATATTTTGTATAAATTTATGGGATTTTTACATACAGATATGAAATTTATACGAAATTATATATTTCATCATCAATTCGTAAATATTACCACTGTT
>JAEMOT010001562.1:93064-119732 GCA_019297695.1 Apostasia ramifera | reverse complement strand
TTCTAATATATATTTTTATTTTTTACTGTAAACACATTAATTTTCTTACTTCAATTAAAACTTATAGTCATGTGGATTTAAATTCGGCACCCTAATTGGAAATTTTAAATAAGATAAATAAATTAAAATACATAAATTTATAAATATTTAAATTATTATTTATATATATTAATTAATTTATAGTATTTAATTAATATATTAATAATATAGTTAAGATCAAGACTAATTTAAAAATGTGAAGTTCACCATCAAAGAATATAGTGTGAAATATGTGAAATATATAAAATTTAAATGAATATGGTGTGATAGTGGTAATATTTATGAATTAATGGTGAAATGTATAATTTCGTATAAATTTTATGTCTTGTATGTAAGAACTCCTAAATTTATTTACTGCACATGAAAATGGGATGAAGCAATTTTAGTTTTGGAAAGAAGGTAAATTATTGATGGATCCTCATGGTTTATTCACAGTTATACTTTGATTTATATATTTTTTAAATCTTTCAATTGATTCTTAAAATTTAAAATAAAGTTCTAAAAGCAAAGCAAAATAACAATTAGTATATATAATTTTAAGGGCAAATTATGCTCGGGTTCCTGAGATTATGTTATAATAATATTCAGATCTATATTTTTCAAAATTTTAATATTTGGGTTTCTAATTTTTAAAATTTTAGCATCAAAGTTCTGTTCTGAATTTTTTATTACTACTATTTTTAAAATTATAATTATACCATCCCCTCTCTCCGTCGCCAGCACAGAGAGAGAGAGGGGAGGGTATAATTGAAATTTAAAAAATATTAATAATAAAAAGTTCAGAAAAAATCAAAAATGTAAAAATTTTAAAAGTCAGGGACCTATATATTAAAATTTTTAAAATATGAACATGAGTGTTATTACGTTCTAAACTTAGTAATCCAACTGTAATTTATCTTAAATGTAATTTAAAAAATAAATAAGTTCCCATGATTGTAATTTATAGATTTGAGTGAAGATTTTAAATGTATAGATCAAAATATAATTATTGATAAATTATATAGACTTATTAGTAATTTTCCCATTAAAAAACTCTATTGAGCATTCTGTAACAAAAAATAAAAATAAAAAATCAAGCTATAGAAGAGTGGCTCAGAAGGAAATTTTATTTTTGAGAATTATCAGCAATTCAACAAAAATATTAATTAAAAAATAATTTAATAAATGAAAATAAATAGGTTAGTTGTTTTTATTTATTATTTAAAATAATTATCACTATCCCAAAATATACTTTAAATATTATCTATATACCACTTTTTTATAAAATGACAATATATTTAATTAAAAGTATAATATTTAAAATTTTAGTCGACATATAAGTAAACGCTCCTTTTTATTTTTTATTTAAATCTCATTTAATTCGAAACATTTTTTTTTATAAGAGATTAGTTTTTCGCTTTTAGTCTTTCGAGACCACGAGCTTGTATCAAAATTTAAATAAAAATTGTGACATAATGTAAGTCTTTTGAGATTTATAATAATATTAAGATTTTTCACACACGTACAAATTGTTAGTATTTAAGTTTTTTTATTAGAAATATTTAAATTTTTCTAAAGACTATTAATCGAGGTGTTACACTTTTGGTTAAAGGAGTTATCATTGAACAAGAAAGTGAAAATATATTAATTTATAAATTTAATTTAAGAAATAAAATTATTTTAAGATTAAGAGAAATATAAATGTGAAATAAAGTTAATTTTATTATTAAAATTTACATTAAAAAAAAAATTAAATTTTAATATTAAAATTTATATTAAATATGAGATAAAATTATTAAAATTTAAGATAAATTTAAAATATTAATAAGCTAATAATGGTGATCCTTTTAGCCATGATGGATATTTTCATGATTTAATCATTTTACCAATTTTTCAATTGTTTTCCAATTATATATTTTCGCAATGATTTTCAACAAATATTTAAATTATTTTATCAAAAGAAACAAATATTAAAATTGGGACATGAAGACATCCTCTGGTCCGCCACGTGTAAGCATCCAAATGAGTGATGTGACACACCAAACATCTTGCAAGTCCAATGTCCTATCGACACTTGTCCTAAATAATAAATAAATAAATGTTAAATTTTGGCCTTTACGCCACTTTTCTCCGTACGATATGTTAACACAATTATTTATTTATTTATTTATTTAAGTAGATAGATTTAATAAAAAGTAAACGCTATTTTTTTCCATTGATAATTAAGAAAATATTATAAATGTAGTCGCATAAAAGCTCCAATATCATTTTTAAATTGAGAATAAAAAATATTTAAAAATAAACAAGTTTTTAGCTTTTTTTTATATAATAGAAAAAGAAAATATTTAACGAAGAAAAAATATATTATTTAGTGCAATTGGATTGCTAATCCACCACCTAAAATTAAATATTCAATAAACAGAGAAACTTAAAAAACTAAATAAAATTAAATAAATATAAAATACTAAGTTCTAAGCATAGAATGTCATAAATATATTCATTTTTTTTTATTTGGCTCCATGGATATTTTGTACAGAATGGGATGAATCAATTTTAATTTGGAAAAGAAGGTAAATTATTGATGGATCCTCGTGGTTTATTCACAGTTATACTTTAATTTATATATTTTTTTAATCTTTTAATTGATTCTTAAATTTTAAAATAAAGTTCTAAAAGCAAAGCAAAATAAAGCCAAATACGAATATAAGAGATTCATATATATAATTTTAAGAGTAAATTACACTCGGGTCCTTGAGTTTATGTTTTAAAATTTTAATATTTGAGTTACTAATTTTTAAAATTTTAACATCTAAATTTTTTTCTGAATTTTTTATTACTATCTTTTAAATTATAATTATACTATGCTCTCTCTCGGCCACCAACGCAGAGAGAAAGGGGGCGGTATAATTGAAATTTTTAAAAAATTTAATAATAAAAAATTCAGAAAAAATCAAAGATATTAAAATTTTAAAAATCAGGACCCATATATTAAAATTTTGAAAATATGAATCTGAGTTTTATTATATTTTAAACTTAGTAACCCAAGTGTAATTTTTGCTAAATTTAATTTAAGAAACTAATAAGTTCCCATGATTGTAATTTAAAGATTTGAGTGAAGTTTTTACAAAGTATAGATCAAAATATAGTTATTGATAAGTTATATAGACTTATTAGTAATTTTTCCATTAAAAAACTCATGAGTGAGAAGTTTAAGAGCATTCTATAAACAAAAATAAATAAATAAAGCTATAGAAGAGTGGCTCAGAAGAAAATGTATTATTTAAAATAATTATCTCCATGCCAAAAAAATACTTTAAATATTATATATATACCATCTTTTTATAAAACTTGAATTATAAAATGCAATACATTTAATTAAAAAAATAATATTTAAAATTTTAAATGACATGTAAGTAAACGCTCCTTGTCATTTTTTTATTTAAGCTTCATTTAATTCGAGCTTTTTATCGACAAATATATAATTTTTAGGCCTCGTTTGATTTGAGCTTTTTTTTAGGCAAGAAAAAAAATAGTTTATTTTTAAATTTAATTAGAAAAATTTTATTTTAATATTAAAAAGTATGTAAAATATGAAATACTTTAAATTCTATTATTCACATACAAATTGTTAGTATTTAAGTTTTTTATGAAAAATATTTAAATTTTCTTGGAGATTATTAGTTGAGCATATTGTTCGTTCGATTAGAAGAGTTATTTTTGAACAAGAGAGGGAAAATACATTAATTTAAAAAAAAATATATTTTAAAATTAAGAGTAATATAAAATATAAATTAATTAATTTTATCATTAAAATTTATATTAAAGGTAAAAAAAATTATTTTTTAATATTAAAATTTATATTAGATATGAATAAAATTATTAAAATTTAATTTAAATTTAAAATATCAATAAACTAAATTATCGTGATCTTTTTAGCCATGATCGATATTTTCATGATTTAATCATTTTACCAATTTTTCAATCGTTTTCTAATTATATATTTAGCTCTGATTTTTAACAAATATTAAAATTATTTGGGCAAATTACGCTTAGATCTCTGAGTTTAACGTTTAATATCATACAGGTCCAAATTTTTTAAATTTAACATCGAGGTCCCTGAGTTTTAATAAATTATCAAATGGGTCTTTTTTTTAATTTTTTTTATTATTAAAATTTTTAAAATTACCATCTCTCTCCCAAGGATAAAATAAAAAAAATTATAAAACGATTAAAAAATTATCATTTTACCATAAAAACATGGACCCCGATGCCATTAATTACAGTTTAAAATTACCGTTTTACCCTTATCATTTAATTATCGATTGAAAAATTATCATTTTAAAATTATCACATTTAATTACCATTTTACCATAATAAAAAAAATTATCTTTTTTCTCTCCTCCATTTTAACAAAAAAAAAAATCTATTTGATAATTTATTAAAATTCATGAACTTCGATGTTATAATTCTAAACATGTGAATCTGTATAATATTAAGAGTTAAACTAAGAGACCTGGGCGTAATTTGCCCAAATTATTTTATCAAAAGAAACAAATATTAATTATGACGTTGTTCAGTTGGTGGAATTATTTTCTTTTTAAAGAAATGCTGCCTACCTCACGTCCGCCACGTGTGCACATCCAAATGAGTGATGTGATATACCAAACATCTTGCAAGTTCAATGTCCTATCGACACTTGTCCTAAATAATAAATAAATAAATGTTAATTTTGACCTAATAATCAGAGAATGCCACTTTTCTCCGTACGATAATGTTTAACACAATTTTTTATTTTATTTTTAAAATAGATAGATTGAATAAAAAGTAAACGCACTTATGTTTTTCCATTGAAAATTCACAAAATATTATAAATGTGAATAGAGAAAGATTTAAATTGAGAATAAAAAAAATTTATAAATAAACAAGTCTTTTAGCTTTTTCATATAATAGAGAAAGAAAATATTTAACGAAAAAAAATATATTATGAATGTTTGGTAACATGTCAATTCTTATGAACGAAATCAATGTTCTATATATATTTTGGGAAAGAAGGTCAAAGGAAACTAGGACGATAACTGATTCAAAAATATAAATTTATATGCGTCTTTTTAGAAGCATCGCCTAATTCTTTTTGTATTAGCTAGTGAAAAAGTATGTAATTTGTAAGAGTTTTTATCTTGAAATATTGGATACTATTTCAGAATGATCGATGAGCTATTGGATTTATATTTCAAAGATTTTAAGATATTCTTTTTGCCGTTATATCGCTCTCTTATTAGTTTCTATAGCGATAGTTATATATAAATGAGGTGTACTCATACTTTAAAAGATGTCAGTCATACACAATATTTGACTAATAATCATTCTCACGATCTGGTGATTATATAAGTTGCCTCTCTCACGTTGCTCTTCAAAATCTACGTTGATATTATTATTATCAACTTCGTTGATTATTGTGTGTTTCTTAATTTTGAATTATGATGTCGCTATTTACTGTGATGTTTGCAATAAGTTGAATTGCTTATTATATATAGAACAAATGAGTTTTGTATCTTTTACTTATACGGCATAAGTATGAATTGGACGTAAATTTATATCAAAATAAAATTATATAAGTATAAATAAAATTATTTAAAAGTGAAGGTGTTGTATTAGATATATAAATTAAGGTGGAGAATTGGCTCAAGATAAGACGATTAAAGCTGGCTTTTGGAAGCCCAAAACAAGGAAATTGAAAATAGCTAGAGAATTATATATAAAAAGAAAAAAAAGAAAAAAGCTAGAGAAGATTCAAGCATGGTTGAAGAGGCTAAAGAATTCTATTAAAAAAAAAATATTTATAGTTGATCTTTCATACTTTTCAAGTATAAAATATTGGATGCATAGTGTAAATTTTTAAAATATTTATAGTTGTATAGTTTGTAGTTTAGAATGTATAGAATTTGATGTGGATAATATAATTGCAATTGATTGGTTGTTTTGCAATGTGAAATTTGATTATAGTATGTAACTTGTATGTTATTATTGATTGTAATTTGGAATTGGTTTTTGGCTAGTTATTTGATTTCAATGTTTATTGATTATAGTTTATACATATTTATATGTGGAATAATGTGTAATTGTTGTGAAATGTGGTGTGTTAGATCTTATTGCAAAATTTGGTGTTGATATTAATTGTAAATTTTATTGCAAGTAATTTGTTATAATTGCAGTGTGCAGCAGGACCTTTCTCAGGAACTTTCAGTAATTTGATCGTGTTTGCAACTATTTTAGCTTCCTTTACCTGATGTTGTTTTCAGCAATTATGATATTGATCTTGTTTGTAATCATCCAGGTGACATATTTGTTGGATATCTTATGTATATATTCATCATGCTTATGCATACATTGGTTTAATTATTAGATGTTCTTTTCATTGGAGAGGATCTTCATTATGATCTATGATGGGCTTGCTATGCTCATCTTCTATCTATGATACTGGTAATTTGATCAAGTGATATAAGCTATGATGAATATATTTAGTTTGTCGTTGATCTGTATTTAGATGTTGCTTGGGTTTTATTTTGTTTTGAAAGTGTAAATCTTTCTAATATTAAAGAATTAGCTTAGAGTATAAATTGTAAATGAGCTTCGTTTACGTAATTACTATGTTTATTCGTTAGTTCCCTCCCTTTTTTGCGGTTTTATTTGTTTGTGCAATAATGATTTTAGTTCCTAATTAGCTAGTAGAGATTCAATTGAAATTTTATTTCTTCTACATGAATTTCTCTGTTTTTAATGTGTATTGATTATAGTTTATGTATATTTGTGTATGAAATACTATGTAATTGAAGTGAAATGTGGTGTATTACACCACGTTACTGTGTAACGTGGTGTTGATATGAATTGTAAATTTTATTGTAGGTAATTTTTATAGCTACTATGTACTGGATTTTTTTTAAAAAAAAAAAAACATCATCTATTAGCACCTCCATAGAATCATCTTCAATTCATGTTGCTATCTTCTTCAAAAAGATTCTCTCTGAAAACCCTTCATTGAATCACCTAGAGTTGTTGCTTGGAGGCCACAATAGCAAGTGGTATTAAAGTGTTTTAGGTTGCTGTGTACGAACTTGAAGATGACGAGCTCGAGATGGCATCGAAGATCGTGAGCCTTAATGGAAACAATTAGATTTGGAGCAGAACAATATGGGAGCACTTGGTAGGCACGGATATGCAATTTCCACTATTTAGCTAGGAGAAGCAGCCAACAAAAAAGAGTGCAGCTACTTCGCAGGATCTTAATAAGAAGGTTGTAGGCATTATGCATGTATTTCTAGAAGATGTTATTTGCGATGTTGTAGAATCTGAGAAGATATCACACATTCTGTGAAAGAAACATGAGAACTAGTATGATAAGAAGATGGCTAGAAATAAGACCATGATCAAGAAGCTTGTGAACCTCAAACTCCACGAGGGGACTGCAGTCTCGATATCTTAGAGCATCCTAATGAGATACAAAAGCATCGTCAATCAACTACAGACATTGAAGATGATGCAGTTTGACGACAAACTACAAACTTAGTTGCTGCTTAGCTCATTATTAGAGAGCTAGGAGGTGCCCCATACATCAGCATCAAATGGTGTCGTTACCATGGACCATTTCATCGTAAGGTTTATCAATGAAGTGGCAAGGTAAAGAAGTTAGGGCCCAATGAATAATGAGGCCCTGGTTGCTAAGAGGAAGGGCAGAAGCCAAACGAGAGATGAGTTCTAGGAGTGCGATAAGTCACAAGGGAAGTGCGTAATCTCAAAGAAAGACCTCATGTGATGCAATTTTGATAAACTAGGTGAAGAGGGGCTACTGAAAAATGAAAAGGGATCGGAAGATTGGTGAAGGAAGAAACACAACTTCATCTTCTAGCGTTGTCACTGCACTCACAATCGAAGAGCACACACTGGCTTAGCCAGTTGCTAGAGATATAGGAGAATGCCTTACTTGCCATGGCATGGTATGTGTGATTGACTCTGAATCATCTTACCATGTAGCAAGTCAAAAAGAGAAATTTTCAACCTACAGGCTAAGGAACTTCGGATTTATCAAGATGTGCAATGATTGTGTGTCCAAGATACAGACATTGAACTGGAGACCAACTTGTGGTGCAAGTTGATGCTGAATAATGTTCATTATGTCTAGATATTTGTCTAAACCTAATTCCAACTAGTAAACTGGATGAAGAAGGGCATGCTAGTATCTTTGGGAAAAGGTCAATGGAAGCTCACTAAAGGATCGCTTGTCATGACCAAAGGAGTAATGTGTTTATCCTTGTATAAGTTGAAGGTTGAGATTTGCACTCCTCTTGTAGTTGTGGTCACAAAGAAGTCGAAAAACAGTTGTAGCATAAGAGGTTGGGTCATATCAGTGAAAAGGCCTCAAAGTCCATCAATCGAAGAACCTTGTGCCAATCCCCTAAGGTAATCTTGACAATATGCTGGTCATCTTGCAATACAACATACTAGATAAGGTTGTTAAATGATCCGACTTTGAGCTGAGCTAGTATCAGCTTGAAATTGTATCATTATAATTTTTATTAGCTCGAAATCGAATCGTGACTTGAAAATCATTGATTTCAAGCTAGCTCAGATCGACAAAGGATCATTTTGAGCTGCCTTGAAATGACAATTTTAAAAGTTTTATTTAAAATTTGAGATTAAATCAGGAAATGAGCCAAACATCTTAGAGGGTCTTCATTCAGTTGCCTTACTAAAGGGTTTGCTCTTTCGAACCCATGCTCTCCCATCACTGTGTAACAATATATTATACTATATATATTTTTTAAATCCATGATTATTATTTTTTTTTAAATCGATCCTATCTCGAGCCTACTTGATCTAATCTAGTGCCGGCACGTGGTCTGACTCAAGATTGGATCAAAGAAAAGCCCGAGCCACAAAACGGCACATTGAGATTGAGTCAATTTCAATTTGATCCAAAATTTAATTCAACTTTTAAACAATCTTTGATCTTGGAGCCAAATTAACAGCCCTAAGACTAAAGTACCATTTGTGAAGCTTTCAGTGGAAAGGAAGAAAACCGTGGAGAAGGTGTATTCCGATGTATTGCGAAGTTAGTCAGAGATCACTTGGTTGAAGCTTCTACTTTTTCTTTTTCATAGATTACTATTCCAAGGAGCTTAAGCTTATCTCCTCTTGGATTTGAAGAGTAAACTTTCAACAAGTTCATGGAGTTTTATCTGTTAGTAGAGAGAGGCATGGCGGTCCTCAAATGCATTCTTACTAACAATGAAGGTGAATATATGTGAAAATTTGACAAGTATTGTCGAGCCTTTTGTATATGGTATGAAAGGAAAATGCCGAATAGCTTGCCTCAAAATGGCATCGCAGAAAGGATGAATAGGATCATAATTGAATTAGTTTTAAGTATGATGTCGCATGCCAAGCTATCGAAGGGCTTCTAGGTGGAAGCTCTCATGACACCAATATATCCTATCAATTGATCACCCTATATGTTCCCTTGGTGCGGATATTTCTCAAGAAGGTTTGGAAAGGCAAAGAAGTTTGCTGAGAACCTCAGGTCATTTGCTAAAAGTGCAGTTCATTGTAGTGAATAGAGGGCATTTTGGCCTGGCACTGGCAAGATAACAACATTGTAGTCATTTTGGACCCATCTCTATTTTTGCAAAATGTTGGGACTAAATTGGTATTTATTCAAAAACAAGGGACCAAATGTCTGATTATTAGGGGATGAAGCTTTTTTTTTTTTTCTCTATGGTGTTTTGTTTTTTGCTTTTACTTGGCATGTTTAATTTGGTGTAGTCACTTATTATTTCCTTGTTTAAAGGTGGCTTTAAGCTGCAGCTTTATGTCTAGGTTTTCAGAGTTGTGCAAAAGGTTGGATTTGCTTGTCTTAGTTTTTGTTTCTTTTTCATATCTGTGCTTCAAATTGAGGGTAGCGTTAGATATAATTTTGGATGATTTTAATTATAATACCCCTTAGTTATTTGCATTGTCATCTTTGTTCATATATAGGAGGTGTTTCTATCTGTTGAGATATGATCTAAGTAGGGTTCATCAAAGGCAAATTTTGTCATATAGATTCCAGCTTGAAGAAATAGAGTATTGTAGAAGAGAACGTTGAGATGAATGATTCTTGTCGGAGATGTTGGTGAAGTCGGTGACTCCGTCTTTTGATTTCTTTATTAAATTTAAGCAATCGTTGCCAATGCTAGTGATTATTACTGTTTTAAATTGAGGTAAATTTTGGATGTTACGGCTTACCTTTTGTCTTCTTCAACTTTATTAGTGTAATTCATCTATTGTTAGAATGGAGATTGACACATACATAATATATATGTCACAATAAAATTGTTTGTTTTTACATTAACCATCAAAAGTATGAGATTTACACTAGTCATTCAAGACCTGTAAATGTTATGCTTTATATACTTCTATCATCCACCTCGATAGTTGCATTACTGAAGTTGTGTTGCTTCTAACCAAGCTTAGGATTGAAGCGATATCACCCCCCATCAAAGCTTTTTGAATTGATGTTTTGGTTTTATGGCACGATGTCGATGCTAATGCAATCCTGTTCAATTGGAGTCACTTTTGGCTCTGAATTAAGTGAAAATTTTCCTGCTGGTAATGGAATAAAACTCCTTACCATAAGTTTTATGAATATGATATCAATTCTATCTTATCCATCATTCCATGCTTTCTTTCCAGTATTTTCTCTTTCACCAAGTGTTTTGTTTGCGTTCTTAACTTGAATGGATGATTTCTCCTTTTTATTGTAAAATAATTGTGTACACAAAACTTTATAGCAAATAAAGAGCACATTTTCATAGTGAATGCCATTTTCGACATGAATTTTAGCTGTAAAACATTCCAATATGTACATTTCTTCAATTACCTACCATCTTGTAATTTCAATGTAGAGGTATTGTCTGCTTTGACTTTAGGAAAACTGTGTGACTTGAGTACTTCCCAGGAGGTCACTTATTCCAGTACTATTCCGGTCGAAGCATGCTTAATTATAAAAATTTTCATCATTAGCCTAACGGTTTTACTTAAAAGGTGCTTCTACCGTTTGAGATCATGTTATTTATTTATACAGCTCAGGATTCCCCTCCCTTTCTAATGTAAGATGATTCTTTTTTGTGCTCCTCTCACTGCTCATTATTCGTCCTAGAAACCTGCCAGGAGTCGCACTTTATCTCGGTGATTTCTTTCTCTTAGGATATCACTTGGCGATCACTCCCTGTCCTCTTCGGTTATGGGCATCACATCTTTACTCCTACCATAATTGAGTTACCATAAAACTGTCATCTCACATAATTGCCTCTCAGTTGTGAAATGTGAATTCTTAATTGACCCGAGCTTAATCTTCCTGTTGAAATTCGTACAAAATGTCAGCTTGATTTCACTTGATTCCACCTGACCTGTCTCTCACCAAAGCCTCGCGGCATTCTTTTCACATAGGTTCTCTCAATGCTCTAGTGTCAACACATGATATGGATTGAATCATCTCACGATGTTCTAAACCCAACTCACAAATGCTTTAATGGGCAAGCAATTGGGTTCCAGTTAAGGGATATAGATGGTCTTAATAACGACTGGGCCGAGGACACATCACAGCTATAGCCACTTAATCTCATCCGATAGTCCAATCTTTTCTTTTCGTTTTCTTCTGCAATTCTTGCTACTAGAAACCTGCAATGATAAGAGTGTTGCTTTGAAACCAAAATAGAAAAAAAAAAAATAGTTTCCACATAAAATCATACAGTAATTAACTTTCAAAATCATACAATAATTGATTTCCAAATAAATATTTTGTTGCAGGCATTGGGGAAAGCGAGAAGAGTATTACTAGTAGTCATTACTTCATCATCATCCTCTACACAAACATTTGAAGCAAAATTTGCACATCAATTTGGGAGGGGAATATCTGCAAGATCCTCTCTGTAAGGAACAATCTCAACCCCCCTGCTGCCAACTGGGTTAGCCATACCATTCTCCATATGAACCTGTGTGAGCTCAGACTCATCAACAAATGTGTGAATTCTGTCCTTCCTGAAGACCAAGTAGATGACAGCAATTATATACACTGCCATTAGAGGGAAAACAATGATGCTAATCATCACATTGGCTGCCTTTGGCAAACTGCTGTGGATCAGCCAGCCTACAAACCCTGTGCTCAGATAGTATATGTTGATCCCTATGATGCCTGCACCCAGTATCCATGCTATTATGATGATCTGCATAAAATAACACAATATAAAGTTGTTATTGCCAAAAGCTGTTTCATTTTTTTTAAAAAAAAAAAAAATTCATGCACAGCACTTAAAAAGCTTCTTCTATTCGATTATAATCCGATTATCGTTACCCGACTGTTGGAATTTGAGTTAGATGTTGGGAAATTACAATTGCTTGATTATAGAAATGGTCTTTTTTGTTCGTGTAGTTTTTGCAACTGTGTCTGATTGTCGTCCAACAACTTGTTTATCAATCATTGAAACAGATGAACTTTGTAATTGTGATTAACATATATTGAATTATGATCAAATTTTATCGATGTTTTTTTTTATAGGATTTTTTTTTTACCACCTTTGTTTGATCACTTTAAATTTAGTTATAAGGGCATTTGGGTCTGTCTTATTATGATATGTTTGGAGAAATTAATTATTTAGTTTGATACTATAAATATCAAAAAATTATCATTTTAAAATATCATTATATCATCTAAATTTGGATGATATTCAATTGTCATTTTAATTGTTATGGAGAAAAGTGATGTTAAATTGATTCTCTATTATTATGTTTTAATAAAATAATGTTTAATTAAATAATAAATAATTTAGAAATAACATAAATATTTATATGATATTTAAGGGAAATTTGATTTAATATTATTTTTATGTTATAATATGTTATTTTAGAGAAAACAAATTATACGTAGATAATTTTATAAAAAAAATTATGAAATTATTGCTCAAAAAATGATATATAAACATTAGGGCATTTAATATTAATGAATTAAATGCTCTTATAGATAATTTGAACATTTAGGTAATAGTTTTTAATTCTCAGATTACTAACTGATGTAATAAGTTAAGTTAATAGGTAATAGCTCAAGAATATTTTTATATTTTTATAAGTTTTATCACGCTCAAGGTTTTTATTTTGTAGCGTGAATTCATGATAGGTTTATTTTCTTTTTATTTTTGTGAGAAATAATTGTGGTCACGTACGTTTAAATTTAAGATCTTTGGTTGTGATGCTACGTTAAATTTTAGATTATCAATTGACTTAAAAGTTTGAGTCAGTAGATAATGACGTAGAAATATTTTTATATTCTTAGGATATTAAACTAAAGAGCCTCTGAAATTTTTTAACTCACGTAGAGAGAGTTCTTGTGTGGCCCCATCTTAGTTTTGCCGCTACTGAACTTGAGAAGAGGGATGAGGGCAAATGGCAACTCGAATGAGAGTATCATCTGCACGAATATAAATTTCTTGAACTTAGATGAACATGTATATTCGTGAATATTATATTATTTTTGCGATAGTTAATCATTGATTAGACATGATGATATTACCGATGCAATGATGATTAGGCGTCCGGCCCCGGAGGATCCACCGATGATGGAGACGATGAGGCTCGGGGTAATTGCGATGAGTCGAGTCATCAGATTTCTCTGCCACTTTCTCATTCTAATGTCCAAGAATCCCTGTGATATTTTTGAATTATGTTTCGTGATTAATTTATAAGTCATAGGTGATAGGATTAAGATGAGAAAGTTTGGATCATAGTTTTAATTTTTAGTAAAATCGATCAATTTTATTTTAGTTTCAGTCAAGATAAATTCCAAACTCGTCAATTTTATTGAAGTTGAATGAATCTCTTGCATTTTTAATTAGAACTTAGATTTCTTAGTCAATAATTAAAGATCATGTCGTGCATTTATTTCTTGTCAATTTAAAATCATTTCGATTTTTCGAAACTCAAATATAACTTATTTGAAAGAGTATGTAAACATAGGCATACATAACCATGTAAATAAATACATAAATATGTGTATATATATAATCAATATATTGTTCAATAAAATTCACTTGAAATGTAATGTATGTACATATGACAGAGCAATGGGTCTCTTGGTAAGGTTCCATGCTCGACTCATACCTCGTATTCAAGTCAGAGTCGAAGCACGGATGTTAACGGACTCAAACCTTGTGGAGCTCAAACTCGTTTTCGACTCATTTAATTACAAGGAGACGAGTTTGACCCAAAATGTGATGCCTGTGGCCGAAGAGGGCGGGAGTGATCGTCGGGTGATGTCCTAAGAGAAAGGAATCATTGAGGTAAAGTGCGGCTCCTGGCAGGCTTCTAGGCTGAATAATGAGTGGTGAGAATGACACAGAAATGAATCGTCCTACATCGAAAAGGAAGAAAGATCTTGAGCTGTATGAATAGATAACATAATCTCAAATGATAGAGATATTTTTGGGGCAAAATCGTAAGACTAATGATGGAAAATCTCGTAGTTAAGCGTGTTTGGGTTAGAGTAATACTGGGATGGGTGACCTCCTGGGAATGCTCAAGTCACATAGATTTTCTAAAATTAAAACGGACAATACCTCTACTAATCTAATAAAAATACCAAAAAAGATAAAATAAATTTTTGCGAAACAATTGCAACTTAGAGTTGGCTCTTTATTTAAAAAAATCGCATGGTACGTTCATAACAAATTAATATGATTTCTCGATATCATAACTCAAAAACAGCATGAACTAAAACCCTGACCAACAATGGAATTCAAAGGGAAGAGAATAAATGGAATCAAATATGCAAAATTTTGAAAGAAATCTTGCAGTTAAATATAAATTTTTTTGTGTTATGATTTGAAATAAAATGTGGTTAAGGCATCACTTTAAGTCAAAATGCCAATAAATTTCACCTACTTGCATAATGAACTGCCCTGCGTACGTGCCGGTTATTGTAGAACTCTGGCCTGAAGCGAACAGAGCAATTGCATAAACTATTGAACTTGATTTTCCCAGCACATTCTGTTCATAAAAGAGAAAATAAATCAAGATATTATAATAATTTTGGATAAATTAATGAGTTATTATGTTTTAGCCGTTAATATGATTCAAGTCCTCGATATCGACTGTGGGTTTGAATCAAGTGAGGACCGCAAAATAATCGCTATTTACTTTTGTACATAAATACGATTATTTGTGAGTTATATGTGAGTTAAAATATGTGGGTACGTACAAAAACACTCGAACTTTTTACGTAATAACTCATGCATATTATATGTGATGCTGTTACTTATCATAATTATGATATTTACGTGTGATTATCGTATGAAATTAAAGTTAAAGAAGAGGGTGAGGGGGAGGGTGTTTTGAGAGTAGACCCTGAGGAGGAAAGAGGCAGAGTTGAGTGTGAGGTTGTTGCACTTATCAGCATCTTGGGATGATAAGTTATCAGCATAACACACTGTTCCCGTCACAGAAACCACTGCAATATTGATAAGCAGTGCAATGAACAAAGCAAAACCGCTCTCAATGAGGAAGTACCTGCATGAATTCTGATAAGGAAGGAAAATATTATTATAAAATCACACATTTTTGTAATATCTCATAATATTCATTGCATTGTAGTCATAAAAAATTATGTATTTTTTAAAAATTTCTCAATACATAAAAAAATTTAGTTCTCAGTATTTATTTTTTTAGGCCCATTTTTCATATATTAGAATAATTTCAACGATAAAATACGTCTAATATGAGACGTGATTAAGAAGAATTTAATTATTTGATTTATAAATAGGATAATGTTGTAATTTCTCACATATAATATAATCGAAGAAATGTTATTTTGAGCTATTATTTATTATTTGATTAAATAAAAAACATTTTGAAATTTTTTCTATAATTTGTATATTTCAATAGAAAAAAGGGTTCATATTTTGTTCTCACATTAATTCCCTTGGCAGAGGGAGTGGTCTTCCTTGAGAGCACTAGTGCTGAATGAAGAAATAGATTATGCCTGCAAAAAAAAAAAAAAATTAATAATAATAATAAAAAATAATTACCAAATAATCCTATGTTAAATCTTATGGAAAATATAACAAAATTTCATATATATATATATATATATATATATATTTTATTTTCTTATTTCAGCATTAATTAATTAATTAATTAAAACTTTTCCATGGGTCACTTCTCAACTTTGTAATTTCATCAAGATTTATGTCAAAACATTTTTATTCAAAATTTTAATCAATATCTAATTAATTTGCTTAATTTTGTACACTTTTTAACTGTGGCTCAACCTCATTTTTTATTTAAAAATTGAATGAATACTAAATTTACATTCAGAGACCTCTTATAATCTAATATTATTAAAGGACATTTTCATATCAAGGCTATAAACTTTCCTAAATTCAGACTTATACCCTCATTTGTGAACATATCAAGCAAATTTCATAATATTACGATTAAGAGGTGTTAATTTGTAACAGCATTCTCTTAATTAGGATTAAGTTATTCTGATCAAATAACTTAAAGTTTTAAAAAATAAATACATATAAAGATAGATCTATAAATTTATAAATATATAATAATTTATATATTAATTAATATTTTGAGTTTGTGTAAGTTTATATCAAGCGAGTCAACCCAGAGGCTCGAACTCGACTAGAAATGAAACACGGGCTAGAGTGTTGGCT
Source organism: Apostasia ramifera (assembly GCA_019297695.1). NCBI lineage: Eukaryota > Viridiplantae > Streptophyta > Magnoliopsida > Asparagales > Orchidaceae > Apostasia > Apostasia ramifera. The sequence goes on along the minus strand of JAEMOT010001562.1, from coordinate 102,969 downwards.
TGTAACTTAACTCAAATTATTTTAAGCCGAGCTAAAATTCAAGCTAGCTTCAAGTTTCAAGCTACTTTTATATCCCAGAAAAAATGTAATCCTTCTGCAGGAGGAAGATGATATGATATGAAAAGAGAGATGAGATTTACTCAAGTTAGAACAGTTTAACTCTAGTTAAGTTACAAACATAAAAAATCTAATACCTTTTGAAATTGTTAGAAAAATGGAAGTCACATGAACAAAATTTTGAAAATATTTATGAAATTTAAAAAAAAAAAAAACCCTTCTCCAATTAAGCTAATAATTACATAAAAAATATTTTTATTTATTTATTTGTTTTAAAAGATAATTACATTCATATTACTAAAATTACATATATATATATATAAAAACTTTTAAAATCATATTATATATATTAAAATTTTTATGTAATTTTAGTAGTTAATATATAATATTAAAAATTTACATATTAAATATATAAAATAATTAAATTTTAATAATATGCATATACTTACGGCATGACAAGGGCTCCTAGGAGGGCAATGGCATCACCAGTTGCACTATTTCCACTGAGTTTGGGGACGAAGAGCCCCTTGATGACCTCCACTGCTGGGGGCTTCACGTAGCTCATCTCCCCAAAGTAGCAGCCCGCCAACAGAAAAATCAGCACTGATATCAGAAGCTCCAGCTTTCTCACCTGCCACCACAATTTCCATCGTCAACTCGAGCGAGTTCATCGTCTTCGTCTCACGTCGCATTATTAATTTTGAGTTATTTTCCAGGTGTTCTCTTTAATTTTATCGTGTATTCCTATTCAGAATGTGTTCTATTATATGTTAGTGCGATATGCTCAACTTGACCGGACTCAACCAAGGGAATTAGAACTTAGGCAATGAATTTAACCCGAACTTGGGTTGACTCAATCTGGACTCAGCCTTACTCACCTTTATATATTTAATATATATATATATATATATAAGATATATAATACATTATTATTTGTGTATTTAAATATAGGTTAAATTGCATTCAGGTCTTTGAGGTCAAGAGAGTATTGCAAATTGATTCAAAATTTAATCCCTAAGCTTATAAAATTACTGTAGTTTATTTCCACTTTTAGAATTTTGCCTTTTAGTCGCTTTTTTTCTCGTAAAAATCTAAAATTTGATCAATTTTAAATTAGTTGAACATTTTACAATACTTTTAAACTTTAAAATTAAAAATTAAAAATTTAAAAATATAAAAATTAATATTCTAAAATTATATTATAAAAAATTAAACAGTCTACTTTTATATCATAAAAATAAGAAAATTAACTATTATGTCTTAATTGAAACTAAACGATAATATTTTTACAAATTTAGGTATCAAAATTGAAATTTTTAAAACTTTTGAATTAATTTGCAATATCTAATTAATCTTGAGACCCAAATGCAATTTACCCTAAGATAAAAGATTGAATGAGAGAGGAGGGATAGGCCTTTGTTCATTAAATATTTCGACTTTTTGACTTTTTGTATATGATCTACACGCCACATTAAAATAAAATAAAAATAAAAATAAAAAAGAAAGAAAGAGCTCAGCCAATCAGAGGCTCCGTAGCCCATAAGTCTGGAATGAGCTGACGTAGAAGGAAAATATTAATTAATTAATATAACATTTATAATCAGTAATCACCTTTATTTTATAGTTCAAACTTTAGTTTTTTGGTAAACTTATATCTATTATATTTAAAAAAAAAATTTAATCAACATTCCTAAATCAAATATTTATAGATAAAATTCTAAATTCAATATTTACAAATAGTATCTAAACAGTAGTTATAAGTTCAACGTAGATATTTGGTGCTCAATCACGCGCAGACGGGTGAGCAAATGAGCTTTATTCACAATAAAAAAATGAAAAATGTCATTTTCTATTATTTATCTAAAAATAAATCATCTATGTTCATAGAGAATCATATATAAAAAATTATTAATTTTGAGGAAAACTGCGCAAAATGCTAAATAGATGAGCTTTATACGTAATGAAAAGATAGAAATAACATTATTTTCTATCATTTATCTATATTTCATTAAAATAAGTAAGGCACATTTAATATACTAAAAGTATTTTTATACTACATAAGAGCATTTTTTTATTTTTAAAAAAAAAAAACACATTTTTTGTCTATTTAAAATTTAAAGCATATTATGTGACTACATAAAAAAGTAAACTACGGTTAAATGCTTTTATAAAGCTCTAAGCTTTAATTCTGTGTAGCAAAAATAGTCTGTTATTCATACTGGCACGCAATCCAAACACAATAATAGCTCTCCTATTTTAGATTACAGTCGACAAACTCGAACTCGGCTCGACGATAATCTTCATCAAGAAATTCAATAATATAAAAAAAAAACAAAAAAACAAAATAAACTGATTATTAGAAATAATATTCACCCCATATCTCTGTAGTCCCAAAAGCAAGAGTGTGCTCAAACCGGTAATAAGAACTCCGGTCCACACGGGGATGTGGAACAGTATATTTAAAGCGAACGCAGTGCCAATAACTGCAAAATAATCATACTGATTAAATTAATTAATTACACCATAATTTTGATAAAATTTAAAAGGATAAATTGCACTTTGAGCCATCTAATGTTTTGCTGATTTTAATTTAGTTATGGAGATATCAAATTAGTATTTTTTGAAAATTCAAGGATCAGAATGTCATGATTCTTAAAATCTAGAATTGAAAAATATTTTTTACTCAAATATTGTAAATTAGTCTCAATTTTTAATTTTTTTATCAGTATGCTTTAAAATTATTCACTAATTATCAACTTTTAGGTTTTTAGAATATAATTTTGAAATATAAATATTGTTATATTTTATTTTTAAATTTTCAAAATGAAAAATAAGAGATAATTAAATTTTTAAAAATGATGAAAATATAGGAATATAATAGTCATTTAAAATATATAAATTATTTAATTAAATTTGCTAAAATAGTCAAATTTCATATTTTATATAAAAAAAAAGCAGACTAAAAAGGTGAGACTCTGAAAGAGAAATAAAAAACAACGCTGCACTTTTACAACATCAAAGGTCTAATCCGAGATTTTTAAAAAATTATAACCAATTTGTAATGGTCTCCAAAACTCCGGGGCCCTATGCAATTTTACCCTAAAATTTAATATGATTTAATTATTTACCTTCAGGAATATCAGCAGCAATCACTGCCACCTCAGCCAGTAGCCATAAGCAATACTTGACATACTTAGAGTATTCAACCTTGCAAAGCTCAGCCAAATGCCTTCCTGTTTAAAATTAAATTAATTATGTTAATAATTTCAATTAATTAATCTTAATTAATAATATTCTAGCCATTCTTCACCCAATTAACTGTTTTTTTTTTAAAAAAGGTGATTTTGTACTGTGAAATATATTAAATAGGAGTTAGTCTGACATATCAATTGATTGAAGAAAAAATAAGAATACTTTTCTATCATGATTTCTTAAAAATTTTGTAAAATATGAAATAAATTTGATAATTATGTTGATATTTTGTGAAATTAAATTAATTTTATTACATGAGATTAGTGTAATTATAAAATAAATTATTTTTGATTTACTGAAAATTAGTGTCACATGTGATATAGTTTTTAAACATAATATTCAATTGTTATTGCCTGCAAAAATACAAATACGAACTTAAAAAGTATCCCTGTCTGGTATGAGTTTTAGCAACTGAGTTGTAATATCTTTATGAATAGCTATACTGATGCGATAGAAAATAAACGTAGAGACTATTATGCTCTCGACAAGTTGATTTTCAGTCTAAATATATTACATATGCATCAAAGCCAAATAGCCCATTAAATAAATAAAATAATGTTAAAATTAATGGTATTTCATTTTTGCCGTACATGATTTAAAATAATGTTAATTTATTATGTAAAAATTTGTGTAATTTATGTTGAGATTTATGTAGATATAAAATGAAAAAATAAATTTTTATATTAAAATTTATGTAAATAATAAAATATAAATATTTTTTTATTTATTCATCAAAATTGATTATGATAAACCTAAATAATCAATATAATTAAAGGTAACTTTGGAGGTGTGACATATTAATATCTTTAATATGAATACAAATAAGGGCAAATTACAGATAGGTCTCTATATTTTATCTATATTTAAATATTAATTTATGATTTTAAAATTTTAAAAAATTTATATCTGTCACGTCCAAAAAAGTCATTTTTATAAAAAGTACCTACTAAGTTAAATATTTACAGGCTGCACTCCCTATTTTGAATATAAATTTATAGGCATCACTCTCATACCAATTTTCGTTTGCTATTTATTTAACCGACCTAGCATTAACACACGTAACTAAGATTACATTTAGTATTTTTTTAAAAGATTCACAATAATAAAATCATAAAAAAAATAAAGATCATAAAAATAAACAAAAAATGAAAATTAAAAAAAAATTAAAAAAAAATTAAAAAAATTGAAATGAAAATATAGATACTGTAATCTAGTTCTTAAATGAAGAGCTAGATAAATCTTAGTTATATGTGTTAATTATAATTGAGCTAAAGTATTAGATAGTAAATAAAAGTTAATATTCACATATATAAATTTTCCTAAAAATTTATCCCTATTTTAAAACTGTGGGCCCCATTACATCCCTGTTTAAAACTATAAGAACTTAAATTAAAAATTTTATATAATATAAATTTAAATATATAATTATAAGTAAATTATAAATATTTAGATCATGAGCACTCCACCTGTGGCTACTCCAAGATTTGCAGCAAGAGATTGGATGATTAAAGCAAAGATTAGCCCAATTAGGATGACCCAAAGTAGCTGCATTTAAGATGAATAAAATTAAATTAATTAAATTCATGTAATTAATTTCTAACTATAAAATCATTAAATTTTGGAATTTTAGATATATAAATTATGCACCTCATATCTATGATTAGCCCCTGCCTGGAGATCCGTCTCCACTATAAAATAATCATATTATTAGCAATTATAATTGGCATAAAAGAATAACATGATTTTTAAAAAATACGATTAATTAATTATTTTAAAAAAAATTAATAAAAGGAGCATGTTTCTGACACGATTAGGCATTTTTTGTCGAACAAAAATTGCCTGTCTCTTTAACAAGGTATGAATATTTAAAATTAAAAATGTATGAATACTGCCTAACGATATTAAAAAGGGATAATTACTTACATGCCACACAATTTAGTTTTATTTATACTTTACCCATCCATTCTTAGTTAATTATACTATGCACACTCAAAACATTATAAAATCTTACATATACATATTTTAATTTATTTTTATTATAATAAATAATCATAATTTTTCAATAACCTAACTATAGTTAGATTACAAAAAATTAGAATCGTTCACCATATTATTTTAAGAATATTTAAATATATTTTGAGTGAAAAATTCTAAAATCTTAAATTTAGCTGGTGGCAAAGGAAGAAGATATCCGAGACGTGAATTAATTTTAGGACAGATCAGCGTTTTAGTATGGTATTGAGGAAGAGAAAAATATGTACTATTAAGAGTAAAAATATAATTTTAATGATTTTACTAACAGAATATATTTTTTTCAAATAGATTTTGGTTAAGTTTTAACTCAAATGTGTATGTAAGATTTTGTAATATTTTGAGTGTGCATAGCGTAATTAACTAAGAACGGATGGGTAGGCATAAATAAAACTAAATTGTGCGGCATATAGTTAATTATTCCTATTAAAAATATGCTCTATTTATTAACTTTTTACTTATTTTTAAAAAATCATGAAAAGAATAATTATTAATTGTAATTAAATGGATAATTAAGATTAAGAAATTAAATTGATGTAAATAGAATAAGAGAATATTACAGTTTCCAGGGTCGAGGTAAGCTATTGACACAAGAAACCCAGGCCCAACGTGCTTTAGAAATTGCTGCCAAAAAAAAAGAAAAAAAAAGTTTAATTAGCTTTTAATATTATACAATCAATTAATTAAATATTATAATTATGATTTCTACTAAGAAATTAAGATTCTGTTTGTAATTAATACAATAGTTCTTTAAGGATTGTAAAAAATTCTTTTGTTATTATAATATTATAGTAATAATTACTTACATGCCACATAATTTAATTTTATTTATGCTTTACTCATTCATTCTTAGTTAATTACGCTATGTAGACTCAAAATATTATAAAATCTTACATACACACATTTTAACTTATTTCTATTATAATAAGTAATCATAATTTTTCAATAACTTAATTATAGTTAGATTACAAGAAATCTGTGCCGTTCATCATATTATTTTAAAGATATTTAAATATATTTTGAGTGAAAATCTTAAAATCTTAATGTTTAGGTGGCGGCAAAGGAAGGAGACATCTGCGACGTGAATTGATTTTAGGACAAATCAACGCTTTAGTGTGGTATTGAGGAAGAGAAAAAATATGTACTATTAAAATAAAAATATAATTTTAATGATTTATTAACAGAATATTTTTTTTTTAAATAGATTTTGATTAAGTTTTAACTCAAATATGTGTATGTAAGATTTTGTAATATTTTGAGTATGCATAGTATAAGACATAAATAAAATTAAATTATGTGGTATGTAGATAATTATCCTTATATTATAATAATCATGTTGTACAACATAATTGCTTTATAATATTTTTTAATGTAAATATATAAAATATTAAACAAGATCTTATGAAATAATCCATTAGTGGATAATTTATGTGAATTTAGGGAATAAATGGTGAAATTTAAGGTTAAAATAATGCCAATTAATTATAGTGACATAAAAAATGTCTGATCTCAACTAAATCAAAATTGATGCAACTTTTTTTTTTAAAGGTTGGATGAAAGATTTGTTGACGGTGAATTCGAGTTGAGATCTTCTGCATGAAAGATTTTCTCGAATAGAACATGAGATTTAAATTCTCACAAAAGTAAGCATGAATTTAAAGAAGAGAGGAGAAATAAGATTCTCGTGAAAGAAAAATATTAGAAATCACGATTTCTTGAGTTAGTTTTACTACGAGGTTTGTGCCATAAAACGCAAGTTAAAGTGCCATTAATCAGTGTTACATCGGTTTAATTAAAAACGAAGAAGATGCCTCGAAAGTTTTTTCGTTTGATACAAAAATATTGACTTAAAGTACTCTTTGTTGATCTCGAAACATTGACTCTAGATGAAGGATGGTAATTTTCGTCTGATTTTTTTTAGCTCCTTGAAACGAAGTTTGTTTCATGCCACTTTCGATATCGAAAAGTTACATTAATTTACGTTTTAAGTATGTTTTGACTTTGCTCGCCTAGATGGTCAGAATGCGAGCTTAATTTTTCGAGTTAATTAACATATGTACGTACTAAGAGGAATCATTTTTATTCGAATTTGTAGACCCACCGACTCAACTGAATAATGCATTAGCTGATTGTAGTGGGATGCGTCAACATATATTGAAGCAATAGCAGCAAATTGTCATCTCATTCACAAGTTTATTCTACAGTGCAAATAGAAATGAAAAAAAAAATATTTTTTTCTTTAATAGAACACCAATCTTAATTCTTGATTCGATGTTTCAAATATATTTAAATTCGTGCATCACATGAAAGCAAACTCGAGTTACTCGAGAGAGAGAGAGAGAGAGAGACGTAGAAGCTAGAGAATTGGAGGTCGAGCAAGAGGTACCTTAATCGCACTTGTATCGTTGTGGGGAGGGTTTCTCTCTCTAGGATCCACAGAGGAGAGAGAAAGGCCATTAGTTGAAATTGTAGCCTCACTCATCTCTCTCTCTTCAGCACTCTTCCCCATTGACTCTCTTTCTCTCCTCCCTCTCTCTGGGAATACAATGAGTCTTTGACCTCTCCTTTAATTTCCTTCCTATTTATAAGCTGCTATGCATCATATAATATGGAGCAAATTACTAATAAGCCCTTATAATTTACTTATAATTATATTTTAATTCATTTATATAAAAAAAAATTTCATTTTAAGTCTTCGCAATTTACAATAAGGACCTACAATTTTAATTAAATATCTTTGTAAAAAATTTCAAAAAATAAAGACTAAAACATAATTATAAATAAAATATAAAGACTTATAAATAATTTGGCCTATAATATACAAATGCTTCAACCCTTTCAAGCCCGTCAAGCCCACTTATAAATAATAAAACAATATTAGGTTCGGGCGCCAAATCATTTGGCACTCGAACCGCCGCGTGTGCACTAGCCCACTTCCAATGCACGCGTGGCAGCCACCCGTTGGGAGCCAAATGGTTCAGCGCCCAAACCGAAAAATTACTCCTAAATAACAGCATTTCACGTAATCTAATCAGTCATGATGTTGTAATTTTTTTTTATTTATTTAGGGGGCCGTTTTGAACACGCATGCACTTATTCTTATGGTTTATTTATTTTTGGAAATAATTTATACTATAAAAACAAATTTTTTAGGGAATATTAAACAAAGATCATTGAGGTGAAGCCTTCATTTTGTGCAAACTTTATTTTTTTCAAATTATTTCACATAATTTCCTTTAATTAAAATCGATCTAATCATATATATATATATATATATATATATATATATATATCTTTTATTAAATTTATTAATGTAGAAAATTAGTCAACTAGAATGAACGGACATGAAATAAAAAGATATAAAAGAAGTACGAAAATTTTTTCCTTGAAAACCAAATAAAATAAAAGAGTTTGTTGGATCTAATTTGTAATATTATTAAAAAAATTTCAAATAAAATGATTAGAGTTGCACAAGTGAATGAAGGAAATTATGAGAAAAAAAAAGAATTTCAACGAGCTTCTGAGTTCAGAATCGTACTTAACTAGACAGAGAAAAAGTCACGAGAAGGAAACAAATTGTCAGAGGTGTAGCGGAGATATACCGATGATTACATTCTTTTCAAATTATCTACTTTTTTATCATTTATTTCGTTCGTAGAGGGTAAAAAAAATTTGTATTGGCTGCGACGTGTAGGAAAGATGTAATCACCAGAGATATATCGGTGATTACATTCTATTCAAATTATCTACTTTTTTATTATTTATTTTATCCGTAGAGAGTAAAAAAAATTGTATTAGCACCGACGTGTAAGGGAAGAGTGGAATAAATTATCATAATAGGCCAATATTAACATTTATTGATTATGCAGGACAAGTGTCAAGATTCCATTGGACTTGCAAGATGTTTGGTGTTTCACGTCACTCGCTTGGATCCGCACACGTGACGGACCTCCGCTAACGGTGCGGTAATTTGAGTACACACGCGCGCTAACTGTCACTAAACGGCAATTAGCACGCCGCCTCTTTTTACTATTATTATTTTTTCCCTTCATTTTAATATTATTATAAAAGTAAATTTTATAATTTTTTGCTATGAAAAAATTATAATTTTTTATTTTAGTAAGAAATTTTACGCTTGGTGAAAATCAATGGGTCACTTGATTTATGAGCCTAATAACATTTTAATTCGTAATTAAAATTTTAATTTGGTCTTCTATTTGTAAGATAAAATTTCTTTAAAAGAAAATATTTCCAACAGTTGAAGAGCCAATTATGTCCTAATTTTAATTTTTGTTGAAAATCATTGTTAAATAATTGAAAAAAAAAATTTAAAAATTGGTAAGATGATAAAATCATGATATTATGGACCGTGGATCAAAAAATTAGAGTTGTTATTTTTGAATATTTAAAATTCATCATAAAATTTAATATAAAATTTAATATTAAATTTAATTTTATTTTACCTCGAATACAAATTTTAATATTAAAACTAATTTTAATTCATATTTTATACATCATGCAATCTTAAAATAATTTTATTTTTTATATCAAAGTTGTAAAATAAT
>JAEMOT010001562.1:1603-79178 GCA_019297695.1 Apostasia ramifera | reverse complement strand
ATATATATATATATATATATATATATATATTGAGGAACCATAGTTTCGAATTTTAATCTACTCGATTATTCAGTAAATATCGAGTAGATTAAATTAAAGCTTAAACTGCAATTGGTCAATGTATTTGTCATGATTTGTGCAAGCATAGCTTTTTACAATAAAAAAATGCCATTAACACTGAAAATATAATTTTGATGGGCATTTATTTTAATGTTATCTTATGTATTAATACCATCTAGCTAGATCTCTATATATGCTATCTCTAAATTATTTATTTGGTTCAATTTTATTATTTTAAAATATTGGAATTGCAAAATAATTCAATTGAGTCTCTCTCTATTATAGTTAGGGTGACATCTAACTGTCATTTTAAAATCGTAATTTTGTATTTCTTTATAATAATATTTAAACATGTTATTAAATAAAGTACTTAATTTCTTCGAGTCACATGGCATAACAAGTACAGATTCACAAGGGTTATTGAATCAAACATCTCCTAAATATATATTTCAAATAATCATATATATTATGCTATAAATATTGTTACATGCATTGGATTGAGGTTGATCATATTTATGTAGACTCAAAGTTAAAGACTAATAATAATGAGTGGAGCACGAGATTTTTGGCCGCAACTCAATCAAACTAAAAATTTTTGAGTTTGAGAATGAAAATTTTATTTTACATATAATGTATATTTGATATAATTTTACTTAAATTTTTATGTATTATGAATGCACTCATACATTAATGCCTTTAATATATACTGTAAAAAATTTATATACATAAAAATTCTAAATATATATTAAAAAAATCCTAAATAAATATCATTTTACATGTATCAAATTAATTATAATTTGAATTAATTATATTTTAAGTGAGTTAACTTACGGTCCATGAAAAATACGAGCGAGTTTCAAACTTAATTATAACAGGCCGTTCTCCGTGTATAATTTTCTTAAAACTAAATTAATTTTGTAATTGATTATATTATGCATATACAGATAATTTTTTTTTTCTGAAAATATATACACATAAATTTTACATTCATGTCAATATTAATTGAAATCGATAAAAAAAATTAAATGAAATTACTGTATGCTGTATAATATGTATAAATTATTGGAATAATTACCTATATGTCACATAATTTAGTTTTATTTATACTTTAACTATTCATTCTTAGTTAATTACGCTATGCATATTCAAAATATTATAAAATCTTACATACACATATTTTAACTTATTTCTATTATAATGAGTAATCATAATTTTTCAATAACCTAACTATAATTAAATTACAAAAAATCTGAGCATTTCATCATATTATTTTAAGGATATTTAAATATATTTTGAGTGAAAATTCTAAAACCTTAATATTTAGGTGGTGGCAAAGGAAGAAGACATCTACGATGTGAATTGATTTTAGGATAAATCGATGCTTTAGTGTGGTATTGAGAAAGAGAAAAATATATACTATTAAGAGTAAAAATATAATTTTAATGATTTACTAACAGAATATTTTTTTTTTCAAATAGATTTTGATTAAATTTTAATTCAAATGTGTGTATGTAAGATGTAATATTTTGAGTATGTATAGTGTAATTAATTAAGAATGGATGAGTAAAGCATAAATAAAATTAAATTGTGTGGCATGCAGGTAATTATCTCTAAATTATTTTGATTTACATAATGGATTTGGTAAATAATCTTATTAAAGAAATAAATAAATACGGCACCACAGTGAATATTTTGGATTTAATAATTATAATAATAATAAAATCGAATACGGCGAATAAGCTTGCACGCTAACCGCTTGTTCCGCCCGACAATTGGGAACTTAAATATATATAATTATCAGATTTTTAATTAAATAAAAAAAATAAATCTAATTACATATCATACGCCCACAATTTATAAATTATATTTAAATACTCAAATTTTAAAAGTTTTAAAAATAACAGTAACTAGCTCGGGGATTAAATTTTAAATAAGAGAAAAAATATTTTATCTTATAAATTTAATAAAAAAAATTAGTTTAATATTAAAAATTATGTAAAATATGAAATAAAGTTAAGGGAGAAAAAAATGATTTTCACGATTGAAATTTGGATCAGAACAAAAAAAGCTCGAACCAAACGGGTCGTCAGTTTCAAAAGGGTAGTTATGTGTATCGTTATGATTTCACTTTTATTCGCTCTCCAAGTACATTCCAAATCATGCTTCTATTGAGTTTTAGCACTTATACTTATAAATAATTACATATAAGATACGAATATTGTATTTATTTATCTATTTTGAATCGACTTGAACTCATATATATTAAGTAGTCTGATACTAACTTGAATTAATTCGAGTAGAAATGGGTATTGAACACGACTTGAAAATGATCAAATCTAGTTAATCCGATGTCACGCCCAAGCCGAACAAATTTCAAGTTTAAAGCCGTCTTTGAAGCATTATACCTATACATAATAGTTGCACAAGAATTTAAAATAAAAAAATTAGATTGGGGAATTTACGTTTGCATCCCAAAGTAGCCTTTTTACAGTCAATACCTGTAAGTCAAATATTTACGAGCAGTATTTTTTTATTTTAATGAATTTATAATCAGCATCCCCATATTAACTTCTATTTACCACTATATTATTTAGATCAAATACTATAGTTAACATATGTAACTAAGGCTCTGTTTGGTAATAAGAAAAAAAAGAAAATTTGGTTAAAATTTTTAGTGATTATTGAAAAATATGTATGATGTGAAATAAAGTAAGTTGGTTATATTAAAAATTGTGTATGATGTGAAATAAAATTAATTGATTTATTGAGAATTATGTTGGATGTGAAATAAAGTGATTGTTTAATGTTGGAATTTGTGTGAGATGAGATATAAAATAATTTTTTAAGTTTTTTTAAAATAAATTTAAGATTTTGGCTATGGGTAATTTTAGCCATGATTTTTAGTCCATTGCCAAACAGGGCCTAAGATTATATATGACTTCATTTAAGGACCAGATGCAATCTAGCCTTTTTATTTTTTCTAATTTTTTTATTTCAATTTTTTTATCTATTTTCAAGGACTTTATTTTTTTTTTATAACTCCATTGGTGTGAATTTTCTTAAAATGAGCTAGATGTAATGTTAGTTAAATATGTCAATCTTAATTAAATTAAGAAAATAACAAATAAAAATTAGCGTAAGGGTGCTGCCACTAAATTTATATTCAAAATAGGAGGAGCTGACTTAGGGGTGTTTCTTATAAATATTTAACTTAAAAGATGCAGTCTATAAAAAAGACTTTTTGAAGGTGATAGATGTAAATTTTTAAAAAAAATTTCATACTTGTTAAGTTTCACTCGAATAGACCCGGCAATTAAGTTCAAAACTAAAAATAGTTTAATAATTATTTGAAATTTATAAGATTTTTTTAAATCTTAAAATCAATATACTAGATCTATTTTATAGCATATAATTCTATAATATTTTATGTTTGTTACTGAAGGTTTAAATTAACGAGGCTAAATATGGTGTAAACACACAAAAAATATGATTTAATTCGAAAATGAAATAGGTAATTAAGTTTTGAATCAGTCTAAAATGAAGTGAATTTGGATTGACTCTAATCCTAATAATTCCGATTTAAAATTGAGATGAACTCAAAATCCGACTATCCCTGCACGAATCATAAAGCAATATGACCGGCGGATCCACCGCTCCGCACGCGAACTGTCGTGCGGTCTCCCTCGTCCTCTACCGCACGCACTCGCATGACGTTGCTGCACTCAAATGCGGATAACCTTCTCTCTCTTCCCGATTCCGCATCTCTTTCTTTCTCTAACAGCTTTCTCCATTAGCTGTCACCGGTCGCTTCTCTCTCTCTCTCTCTCTCTCTCTCTCTCTCTCTTTCTCTCTCTCTCAGAGTTCATATACCTCTTGAGCATTAAATGGAAAGATTGAGAGCGAATTCTTTCCATTTTCTTCTTTGCAATACCTTGAAACCCTTAGCAGGTAGTACTTGGATTGCAAGAAGAAGACGGGAAGCTTTTTGTGGAAAGGGAGGGCGAGTTAAGCAACATCCATTCTCGGAATGGAAGGCGGTGAGCGACAATCCGGCAATGGATATTGTGATTGATTGATCGCCGATTTCTCTCTAGATCTCTCCGCTCCGATCCCTAGCTTCTTCATCTCTGTGCCTCGCCATATGATTCGAAGAGGAGGGATCGAGTTTCAATGCGGATCGAAGATGAAGCTGCCGGAGATGGCGATCTTGGCGACGGCAATACTGCTATTGGCTGCGGTCTCCATCGCAGGAGTGGAGGTCTCCTACGACGGCAGGGCTCTACTTATTAATGGATCGAGGAGGATTCTCTTCTCCGGATCCATCCACTATCCCCGCAGCACTCCCGAGGTAACTCTCTCTCTCTCTCTCTCTCTCTCTCTCTCTCTCTCTTTTCGCCAGCTTCTTCGTCCGTACTGTGGCTCTCTTCGTTAAGAAGTAGCAGAAATCGTTTCTACTTTTGTTCGCTATTCTTTTCTCTCTGCTAGGGTTTTGTGATGGGTGCCGGCGCCGATGGATTAGGGTTTTCGAATTTCGATCATTAGAACGAGGATTTTTTTTGATTTTTTTTTTGCTGTTTTTAGTAAAAGTTTCCTATGCTTTAAGATGTGTGAGAGCATCAGCGCTGATATTCTGCTACCTGCAGCAGAATTTGGCTCAAGTCCCTTTAATTTATTTTTTCCAAAAAAAATTTGATTCCAATCAATTAAAATTTAGTTGACTTAATACAGAACAGCAAGATTTGAGTTAAACTATAAATTTATTCATTCATACAAATACTACAAAAATGCTAGACATAATTGAACATTGATGCCTAAAAATCAGTCGCTAACGATAATCAGTGATCATCAAGCTATCATTCTCTAATTCTTGAAAGTGCATAATCCCTACCTCACACACATAATGCCCCTAATCTTTATAAATTCTCTATTAAGTATTAATTTTACCATTCTATGAATTTGTTTCTTCTCCTGTCAATATCATATCAATTCTTTCACGTATAAAACCTATTTCATTTATTTTCAAAAATAATAGTGGTGGATAATTAATACGGCATGAATGAGTAATTGGCTAGCTAGTGGGCTATCATTTGTTTATATATATACTGTTTTTTAGTTTACAAAAATATCTCAATTACATGTCAAACTTACTATATATATATAATTTATCAATATATGTTTACATAACATTAAATACATATAAATAAAATTTCAAAATTAACCAATTATTCATCCAATCAAATATTCTTAGGCCTCATTTGCCTTTCAACTATAGTTAACTTATAATTATTATTTGATCCATAATTTATAAAAACTTGCTGAAAGGTCTCTATTTTGAAAATATTATAATACTAAAGGTTCCTATAAATTGTAATTATTACATAACAAGTCCCTACTAATGATTTTCGTCAGTATCTAGAGAATATTCAGTTTAAAATTTTTTAAAATTCTGTTTTTACCTCCACCCTCTCTCTCTCTCTCTCTCTCTCTCTCTCTCTCTATTCGCTCCCGCCCCCTCTCCCTTTCTCTCTCTCTTCCCCTCTGTCTCTGCTATCAAGGCACCAACAGCAAGGCGGTGATGGTGGCGAGACAGCAGTGGCAAGGCAATGTCAACGAGGCAGCGGTGAATGACAAAAATATAAAAATTTGAAAAAATATTAAGGATAAAATTAGAAATCTATTAAATTTGACAGTAGAGGGACCTTCTTTGTAACATGTTGAGTAAATTGTAGGAACATTTTAGTATGTTTTTGAAAATTATAGACTAAATAGTAATTATGGGTTAATTATAAAGACCTTTCAATAATTAACCCATATATATGTGTGTGTGTGCATATATGATAATTCTATTTAGGGGCAAATTACATCTAGGTCCTTAAATTTAGGGCTTAATAACGGGCAGATCCACACTTTCAAAATTGTAATATCGGGTCCCTAAATTTTAATATAATTATAAAATAGGTTCTTTTCTAATTTTTTTATTATTAAAATTTTTTATAATTACTATCATACCCCTCCTTTCTCTTTGAAACCTCCTATTCTCTTAGGCGGCGCTGCTGGCAATGAAGCAGGATAGCTGGCCACAAAGGCCAGTGGCATGGGGACGGGGAAGCCTGCCTACCTGAGCATCACACGAGGGTGCATGGCACAACCATGGACCACATGACACTAGTATTTACGTAGCTACACGTGAGCGAGGCTGCGCAAATGCCAATGCTGCGCGGTCTGCAATAGTGCCGCAGACCCTCGCATAGCGCTTGCGCTGCACTCGCTCTAACATGCTTCCCTTGTCACTCCTTTGCCGTCAGCAGTCCCTCTCCGCTTCAGGAAGCATTGCTGGAAAGAGAGCAGGGGTGAGAAAGAGAGTGAAGAGATATAATGGTAATTGTAAAAATTTTAATAATAAAAAATTAGAAAAAGACTTTTTTAATACTCAGAGTCTTTAATGTTATAATTTTGAAAATATGAACCTGCACATTATTAAGTTCTAAAATCAAAGACTCGAGTGTAATTTACCCTTCTTTATATTGATAGCCTTGATAGAAATAATTGAGTCTTAAAAGTTTTATGAAATCTATATTAGATAATTGGGATAAGATTTTTTTTTGAGGACGTGAACCTGTGTATTATTAAGTTCTAAAATCTAAGCAAACCGCCAAGGAGGCAATAAAATACAATTGGCCAACTATTGTCATGCAGTAACGCCGACCCGTTTATTTGTGATAGGCAAGTCAACGGATTGGGGGTTTGGCCCACTGAAGTCAACGTTCTAGTCGAATAAATAAAGATCAGAAATATAGAAATGTTAACCATATTAGGAAATTCTCATCATTTATTTTTTTTTTATACAGAATTCTCATCACTTAACTCCCTAAAAATATAATTTTTAACATCGCCCAACAATGATTTATGATGTTAATCTGTGTGTTAATTCTTCAATTTTTCATAATAAAAAATATTATTTAAGAAAAAAAAAACAACAAATGCAAAAATTTTTAAGATAAAAATAAAAAAAACTGATCTCCAAAACAATTTTATAATAAAGTAAAAAGGGTCTAAAATTTTTCAGTCTCATTTCCTTTCATAACTTTTCAGTCTACATCAAACCTTTTATAAACTTCTTTTAAAATTATATCTAATTTTTAATTTTAGCCCGAATCAATCATATATAAACAGGGCAAATTTTTTTATCCAAAAAAAAGATGGCAGATTTATATTTCAAATCAAAAATTATTTTATTTTATAATTTAATTAGATCCAAATTTAGATAGGATCCAGAGACCCATTGACTGGCTAAATTATATTTATTATTGCATTTATTTTATAAGAGGTGATATGGTGGCATGTGGGCAGCCAAACATTTTGTGCTTATGCAATCACATATTGTCATGTAGCTGCTGAAACTCACATATTAAACGGCATTCAATAGTACATCATAGAAATTTAAAATTTTATAATTAATTATGAAAATTAAATTTTTGCATGTTAATATTATGTGCAATAATTTTTTTGTAATAAATTACAAAAATTGTGCTTGTGTAGTTAATATTTTGTAATTAAATATAGAATTTTAAATTTTAAACAAAAGTGAGACTTTTAACTTATATGAAATTATCTAATTTTCTTAATTAGTTTATTCTAAAATTACTTTCATATTCAAATATAAAAATATAATATTGTGCACTGAATTTATATTTTTTTATTCAATACAAAATTATACAAATAAATATACAAATTTATATATGCAATGCACAGAATTAAAATTATATTTGAGCACAATTTCAATATTACATGCAATACATATTACTGAAATTATATTTGAATATGATTTCAGTGCTACATAATACACAGTATCATAATCATATTTGAATACAATTTTTGAAATTTTGGCATTACTTTATGTGTAATGCAATTGTACTAAAATACTATTTTAATTATATTATAGTCAAAATTGTATTTGAATTTAATTATTTTCTTTACAAAATATTTTTAAGATTATAATTTATAATTTTGATGGATTATAATTTTATAATTTTTTAATTTATTAAATAAACTTAAAATTAGCTGAAATTTTATATCATCAGTTATTATTGCATGATTTTATAACACCTAATTGTATGCCAAAATCATATTTTTATATTCAGCTATAAAAGTATGCAAATATATATATATGTAACTCATAGAGCTAAGATTATATTTAAATATAATTTGGATATTATTGCATGCATACTGGCAAAATTTTATTTAAATATAATTTTAGTAACATACAGTATAGCATGCTATAATCATATTTGAATAAAATTTTAAAAATTTAGGCTATGTTTGGTTGGAAGAAAAAAAAAGATTTGAAAAAAATTTGTAAAAAATTTTAAAAAAATATGTATGATGTGAAATAAAGTGAATTAGTTATATTAAAAATTATGTTGGATGTGAAATAAAGTGATTATTTAATATTGAAATTTGTGTAGGATGAGATATAAAATAAAATTTAAAGCTTTTTTAAAATAAATTTAAGATTTTGGCCATGACTAAAATAAGCTAATTTTTTAGTCAGTTGCCAAATAAAGCCTAGTGTTGCATAATACACGGTACAATTATAGTAAAATATGATTTTAATTATACTGCTGTTGAAATCATATTTAAATATAGTTATTTCTTTTTAAAAAACTTTTAAGATTAAAATTTAGGACTTTAACGTATTATAATTTTTATAATTTTTTAATCTATCAAATCAACATAAAATTATCTAAAATTTTATAATATCAATCATTATTATATGATCCAATAATTTCTAAAAGTAATTTTATTTTCAGATTAATTTAATATTTTATTAGAAGATAATATATTAAAATTTTGTGAAATCAAATTAATATCAAAATGATCAAATTAAATTATTAAATTTAAATATGATGTAGTTAATATATTATTAAATATATTAAAAAAATGAGATTGATTTAGTTTTTGATTTGATGTTAAATGCTCATCCAGTAGATTTTAGTTAAATAAGTTATATTTAAATAATAGCACAATCTATTACAATTTTCATAGTTTTTTGTTCCATCAAATGAACTTACAATTAGTTCATATTTTAGACGTCTATCAGACTATCATCTTGTTCAATAATACTTAGAGTAATTATCCAAGAAATTTTTTTGCTATGTAAATTTTACAAATATATGACAATAATTACAATAATGGTGAACACCAGCATAAAAGATCACTGCAATTCAAACTTTAAATGACAGCAATTTCTTAATTTAAATTCAAATTACTGCCACATACAACCCTTGCATTGGCTTGCTATTAATAAATACCCTTTCATACCCTTTCATAACTCAAAATTTTTAATAAATGAGTTGATATATTGGGTGGAGTAACCTGCTTAATACCCATTTATTAAATGAGTTAGACATGAATCTTAATGCTTGACTTGTTTATTAAACAAAATAAATTTAGGATCTGGCTTAAATAAATCATGCCAAAAAATAGCTTAATCTGAATCTAACCTGTTAACTCAAATTATCACAACTAGTTCTACGAGATAAAATTTAGATTAAAATGAGGTTAAGGATTTCATCCAAATAACGTCGACCACATTTTGTTCAAGACTATGGCAAATGGGCTTACTTTGGAGTTTATACTTTCAAATATGATTTTTGGTTCATTTTAGCCCAAATCAAAATCTTAAATTTATTTAAAATTTTTAAAAATTATTTTATATCACATCCTATACAAATTTTAATATTAAACAATCACTTTATTTCACATCCAATATAATTCTCAATAAATCAATTAATTTTATTTCACATGCCTTATAATTTTTAATATAATTAACTCAATTTATTTCATATTATATATGATTTTCAAAAATAACTAAAAAATTTAACTAAATCATCTTTTTTTCTATTACCAAACAAAGTCATTCAAAAAAAAAGGAAAATTGTGTGGGTGTGCTTATATAGAGTTGATATAATCTTGAAATTATTTTTCTGTCAACAAGATTAAGTAGGTTAAATTCATATCTCCCCTTTGATAAGACCTTTTCATATCACACGGTTTGCACTATATGTCATTACTAATTAAACCTAGAAAATCAATTAAGAGTTAATAATATAGTTAAAACTTAATTCTAATTCAGTGGTTTTGATGTTCGAGAATTTTGAAAATTATAAGGCTTTAGAAATAGAATTGAGGATATTAATTCTCAAATAAACAAAGCTTTGGTTTGTTTCTATTTTTTTGTGTAGATCATTTGAATTAATTGCTAACAAATGCATATGTTTTCCTCTTAAATTTACAGATGTGGCCATCACTGATAGCCAAAGCCAAGCTTGGAGGACTTGATGTGATACAAACTTATGTGTTCTGGAATTTGCATGAGCCCATTCCGGGACAGGTGAATAATTGAGCACATCATCTCCATCCATTCCTTAAAACATCTCTATTGCTTAAAATGTTTTCTACTCTATACTCCTTCTGCATTGCTTATTTTTATTCATCTTTTTAGGTTGCTCACTCTCTTTCAACATGCCTTATCTTCCTCATCCTTTCTCCTCAATGTTCTCATATCCCATAAATCCATAAATAATTTTTTTTAATGCTATTTCAATTTTCTTAGATTTTTAAGATTCAACTAATACATAGCTTCCAATGGTGGTTTTAGTATAATTTTGAAGGAAGATGTGATCTGGTGAGATTCATAAAGGAAATTCGAGACCAGGGTTTGTATGTCAGCCTGCGAATCGGTCCTTTCATTGAATCAGAATGGAAATATGGGTATTTTTTATTGTCATACATTTGTTTTTTTACTTGAATAATTTGACCTGTAGCAAAGAAGGAAAGTAGGTTAAACCATATGTGATCAGCACCATATGCACAATTTTTCAATTTGAACACTCAAATTTGACGTGATTTATTAGAGATATAAAACATTAGAATGACTAAACTATGAATCATATGGTTCACTATATTAGCCAGTACTCTATATAGATTTTTGGTGGTATCAGAGATTGAGTGTTGACCTGATGATAGCAGCAAAATTTTGTTTATTGTATAGAGAAATTCACTAATACAAGTAGGTTCAAAGTGAGCTGGAGAGTTGTTGATTTAGTCATACTTAAACTATACTTTCTATCCTTTTCATAACAGAAGTAACTTGATACTTTTTAAACATTAATTAATCTTTCATAAACTATGAGTTGTATTTTTTTAAAAAATGAAGAGGAGCCAAGTAAGCAGACTGTCAAATAAACAGTAGATGTATAGGTCGAAACTTGAAAATTTTAGACTGCGATCTTGAGCTTGCCTAACTCTTCCATATCCTAATTGATGCATCATTATTATAACTGCAAGGAAAGCAAATATGTCATATACACCATGAAATTCAGACTAAAGAGCAAAAGGTTATACTTTTTTTGCAATTAGTATCTACTTGAAATAATTACAGCTGTATATAAATTGAGGGTTTAGTGAGCAACTCAATGTTCAATTCAATTAGAGTTATGTTTGTTTGGTTAATCAATATTAATGAACAAATTTGAATATAATTTAAAAAGTTTAATTGATAAATGAACAAGTTTGAATATACTAGCGTTAGGTTCATTAATGTTCATGAACTGTTTATATAATACTCATAAGTATACTTGATTATGATACTCAATATGATGTTTTTTGAGAGATTAATTAATGGCTCCTTAGAGAGATATAACTTGTTTATTAATTAAAAAAAATAATGAATCATGAAAAGCATGATAAGTAGTTTGTTTGTAAACACATTAATGTCATTAATAAGAATTTGTTTATAGTTATCGTGTTTGTGAACTTAAATGTATTTGAACTTGTGCGCGAATACATTGGCGTGCTCATTCACAAATAACATGAACCAATCCCTCTAAACATGTCTTTATGTTTGCCATCTTATGCTCGAGCTCAATTTTAATTAGTAAATGATCATGAACTTATACAGAAGTTGACCCCGTCTAGTAGGATAAATGCCTAGATGTTGTTGATCATGAACTTGAAAAGACCATTACTTGAATCAGTTCGGTTAATTTACAGTCTTAGAAATAATCAAAAAATATTCTAGCAAGACTAAATGGTGAAAAATAATGAAACAGAATAGATTTGGATTACAGAAGTTTCATATTTTTAAGCTATAATTAGAAATATGCTTTCTTCACTAGTCTTTCATTAGAACCATATTTGTTAGTGAATTGGAAATTATAAGAGAACTTTTTCATGTCCAACCATTTTGTGATCTACGCTGCAGGGGTTTACCATTTTGGTTACATGACATACCTGGTATAGTTTTTCGGAGTAATAATGAACCCTTCAAGGTATGAGACTTGCTAATCATCCGATTCTTTAATACTTTGCATGATTTCTTGTTCTTAAGATACACTAACACATTTTGTGAAAATATATACTGATGCATTTATTAAAGAGTCTGTTGGGTAATATACTACTGTATCGTGTTGGGCTCTAGTTGTCCTAATCTGATTCAATCAAATTTGAATAATGTTATAAAATAATTCAAATTGAGTTTGGTTCTTAAAGTTTTGCCCCTTTATTGCATTTGTGCTTCGGGCGCAACTAGGCCAGATTTAGATAAATTTTATGCAAATCTTAGACCCAAATGGGCTTCTAGTTTCATAACTATAGGAATTGAAATTAAACTTAATTGAAATGGACCTGAACTAGAATCAGATAGGAAATTTAGTTGATTCCTGCTTAAGTCCAGTTCTAATATCAGGTTAAGTTTTTTATTTGTGTTGAATATTGAGAATAGAGCAAGGAATAATAGAGTTAAAGTATTAAACTGATGGTTCCAGTACATAATTGTCTGTTTATTGGTGTTATTTATTATGCCGTTTATTTTTTCAGAAGTTTTTAAAAGATAACACAAATTATTATTGATTATTTTATTTAAAAGCTTTGAAAACTAAAGCACAAAGAATGCGAACACCATTAAGTCTTTGAATTAAACTGGTGACTCAATCACCAAAAACAAATTTAGCCATGCTAAATTTAATTCCAGGAGTGTTAGATTTGAATTGGTTGACCACGGCCACAAAGACCACGGCTCACAAACTCTAGGATTAGTTTGATTCAATTTGGTTTCAATTTTATCTGAATATTAGAATCAAAAATAGAATTTAATGTATTCAGTTTTAACTATTTTGAGAACGAAAAAATTAAATCAAATTAGATTAAAATTGAATAAAATTGATTGTTGTTGTTCAATTGCGAATTAGATGTCTTTGGATAGTTTTTTGCTCACCTCTGGTTTTGGCGCGAGTAAAGCTAATTAAGATTTAGGGCAAATTTCACCCAGGTCCTTGAGTTTAAGGGTTATATCACACAGATCCACGTTTTTAAAATTATATCATCGGGGTCCCTAGATTTTCAAAATTTATCATCTGGGTCCCTTTTTAATTTTTATATTTTTTAATAATAAAAAAATTAAAAAGGGACCCAGATGATAATTTTGAAAACCTAGGGACCCCGATGATATAATTTTAAAAATATGGACCTGTGTGATATTAACCCTTATAAACTCAGGGACCTGGATGAAATTTGCCCTAAGATTTATATAAAACAAAAACTAATCGAGTTGGGACCCACCCCGGAGAACTGTTCAAACCACTCAAGCATGCATGTTAATGCTGGTTACTGATGGTGGATTTAGAGATTTTTTTTTTTGTTGATTGATTGATTGCTTGAGTTGGATTTAGATCTTTGCTAAGAAGTGTTCGTGCAGTTGTATATGCAAAGCTTTGTCACGAAGATAGTAGAGATAATGAAGTTTGAGCAGCTGTATGCTTCCCAAGGAGGCCCAATTATTCTCTCCCAGGTACAATAAAGCTATTTCCTACAAAATTTATTCTAAATATGTCGCCGTGGGTATATCATGCGAATTAACCTATTCAAATGTGCTACTTGATAAAGATTGAGAATGAATACCAAAACGTCCAGCACGCGTTTCACGAGAAGGGACCAGCTTATGTAAAGTGGGCTGCATCCATGGCTGTAGGCCTTCAAACTGGTGTTCCATGGATGATGTGCAAACAGGATGATGCCCCAGATCCCGTGGTTAGTCGCTATTTCTGTCCTATTTTAATGGAATGTATTTATCCTTTAAACATTTGTTGGGGGTTATCCCTCCTTACGAGGAGGACAACCATGCCTTGCTTGGGATGAAGTCTCATAAAGGGGGAAGTTCAACTGAAAAATGTGTCTTCGAAGAAGTTTTTTGAATGAAAATTTCCTCATAAATGAAGATGTTATTTAACAAAGAATCTCAAGAAGGCATACCTCGAATGAAGAGAAGTCCGTGATTGAGAAGGAATGAATTCCTCTATCGCAAGGAAGATAGTCCTCGAAGGAGTTTTTCATGAGGTTATTTGTTTGTAAACAAAAAATTTTGTCGTTTTTCGAGTAGAGCTCTTTCAAAAAATAGAACTACCACTCTTTGAGATATGGTGCGTCGAATCTGATAAATAGTTACGGAACAATGGCCATGTGTGACAATAATAAGTGGTTACATGGATAGTTCAATTATTTTCAATCAAGATTTTGACACCATAATTGATCCTTATAAATAGGATTGTAATTTGGTCATGCAAAGTGATAGGAAATCAGCAGTCAATATTACTTACGTATTTGCAACCACCTATGACGATGAGATTCCAGCAAGAGGTGTTGAGCATTAAGGTAATGTCCATCACCTAAAGCCTTATCGTGAATGGGAGAAGTTGTTAATCCTCCTATCCTCAATAGGAAAAGAAGAAGAAAGAAGTAGAGATTGTTTTAAGCCTTTTCTTCTTCTATCCCACAAATCTAGGTCAAGGACTACAATAATAATCCTACAATAATAATCCTACAAAGAGTCTTCGAGGAAGAAAAACAAAGTAGAAGCTTTTCAATACCTTAGCAAAGGACAATGGAAGATCGTCAAAGAGTTAGTCATCATAATCAAGAAAACTATGTGTTCTTCCCTCCAAAAGATGACTTCTAAGATGTACAAATCCTTAGTAGGAGTGGTGAGAGAAGAATCTACAAAGCCATTATGGCTTATAAGGGTATGCGACAGAAGCAAAAATGGTCAGATGATTCTGGAGAAGAAGAACCTTGTACCAAGTCTTGAAGGTGGAACTTTGAAAAAATGTCTACATTTCCTTGAAGGGATGCAAAGAAGAGCCTTTTGTTAAGTTACCATCTTGTGCAAAGACTCATCCTTTGGAGAAAGTATGTTCATAAAAGTTTATGAAATTGTAGACAAATAACTTATCGGAGTTAGGTACTTCATCACCTTCATAGATAACATCTTCAGAAATACCTAGGCTTATCCCATAAAGTTGAAAAATCAGGCATTTGAAACCTTTAAAAAGGCTTGTTTATTTAGTCTGTTTAATATTAACTTGTTTAATTTTAAATAGGCTTGTCACATCATCTATAAAATTTAATATTAAAAATTAACTATATTTATATTATACACATAATTCAAAATAAAAAATTAACTTTATCTCACACCCTACACATATACCAAAATAATAACTAACTTAAATCCCTCACACATCTTAACATAATAACTAACTTTATTTTACTTCATTCACAACTTTTAATAAAAAATATCTTTATTCAAATTTTAACTTTAATCTTATTAAAATTAATCTTTGTAAATAAACAGGCCATAGGGTTTCATGCAGTTGTCGAGTGAGAAATTAAAGAGATATCTCAGATGCATCATAACTTAAAATAGAAATGAGTTCTAGCAATGAAGCACTACATTAGAGTGTGTTTGTTTACAAAAGTTAATTTTAATAAGGTTAAAGTTATCTTTAGATGATATTTTTTTATTAGGAGATACATATAATGCAAAATAAAATTAATTATTATGTTGGGATATATGAGAAATATAACATGAATTAGTTATTATTTTGTTATA
Source organism: Apostasia ramifera (assembly GCA_019297695.1). Taxonomy (NCBI): domain Eukaryota; kingdom Viridiplantae; phylum Streptophyta; class Magnoliopsida; order Asparagales; family Orchidaceae; genus Apostasia; species Apostasia ramifera. Next base: position 63,175 of record JAEMOT010001562.1, on the reverse strand, counting down.
TATTTAAAGTGTAAAATAAAGATAATTTTTATTTTTAAATATGTGTATGATGTGAAGTATAGTTAAATTTTAATATTAAAATTTATGTTTGATGTGATATACTAGTTTAAAGTTAATATGGTTACTTTTAATCTTGCTAGAACGAAAAAATTCATTGATATCCTGATAATAGTGTTGCAGAGAATTACACCATTGTGGAGTGATTATGATTGTTGCTATTGCTCAAAGCTGTTGAGAAGTCCTTCTATATAGAGGCAATGATGAAAGGAATTGTTGTAATCAATCATTCACTAGGCATTCTTATAGTTGTTGATGGTGATCTTCCAAAGAATGTTGAGTGAGAAAGGAGATTGCTCTCAAACTCTTGAGGGCGTGTTAGGGCATAAGTTCATATGCCAAAGGATAAGAGGCCAAAGCTTGACACATAGTGTGTTTTTCTTGGCTAGTCATTTAAAGAGTTCGAATATAGGATATCGGAACCAAAAGCAACAAGGTCGTAAGGATTTGCATTGTACTCTTTTTGAGGATCAAATCCTTGTTGATTTGAATAGAGATGAAGATGAAGAAGATGGAGTTTCAGCCTCAACTGATCAAGCTGATTGAGGAGATGAAAAGAAAGAAAAAAATACAGAGGTGCCACTTAAGAATAAAGCGTCAATGATGAAAATGGATATGCTAAGCATGTCTGGAAAATAATCTAGAAAAAATCTTCTTAAATTTAGCAATTTGAATCCATAAGGAGGTTTTCGAGGCAAATGTGTCCTTCAACGAGTTTCCAAATGACGAGTATGTGGTGCTAACAAATTACAAATGCAGGTGAATCTAAATGCACTGAAGAGGCATTAGCGAGCAATGGTAGTGATCAATACAGGAAGGTTATGCAATTAGACATGACATCCATGCATAAGAACAAAACCTACAACAACAACAACAACAACACCACCAAGCCTTAATCCCACTAGGAATCATTTGTTTCCATTGTGCTCTATCAGTTACTAAATTCTTATCTAAGTCTAAGTAACTAAGATCACTCCTTATAGTTTCTTGCCATGTCTTCTTTGGTCTCCCTCTTCCTCTTTGTACATGAGCAAAATCCAATAACTCAATTTTTCTAACTGCAGCTTCAATCGGCCTATGATTTATATGTCCAAACCATCTAAGCCAACTTTCTCTAAGTTTATCCTTAATTGGTGCAATACCGACTTTCTTTTGGATATACTCATTTCTCATTCTATCCTTTCGTGTATATCCACACATCCACCTTAACATCCACATTTCTGCAATAATTTTATTTTTATATTTCCTCTTTGCAGGCCAGCATTCAGCACCATATATTATCGCTGGTCTTACTACAATTTTATAAAATTTACTCTTAATTTTGGATAGGATTTTTCTATCGCACAACATACCAGAAGCATTTCTCCATTTTACCCATCCTGCTTGAATCCTGTTAATAACGTCATTATCTATTTCGCCATCATTTTGTATAATTGATCCAAGATATCTAAAGCGCTCACTTTTTTGACGATTTGTTCACCAATTGTCACATCTCTAATATAAGTATTTCTTTCTTGACTAAATGTGCACTCCATATATTCAGTTTTAGATCTACTGAGATGAAAATCTTTAGATTCTAGAGCATTCCTCCAAAGATCTAGTTTCACTTTAGCTCCCTCGTTAGTTTTCTTAATAAGAACAATATCATCTGCGAAGAGCATACATCAAAGCACTTCATCTTGGATATATCAAGTCATGACGTCTTCATGTCTGATTGATTCAACAAGTTTTATGCTGGCTGTCGACTCCCTAATGCAACCGTCCGCGTTTCTCATCCGGGACTTAGGACCCGGCAACGGCGCGTTAAGAACAAAACCTACAACTTGTTCAAATTACATAAGGGGAGGACGGCTCTAAAAATAAGGAGGTCTTCAAAGAAAGGCTAGTCGTGCAAGGATTCAAGTAGGGAATTAAGTTCAAAGAGATCTCCTTGCTGAACATTAAGATGACGTCGATTCGTGCTATACTTGATCTATTTACTACCTGGGACTTGGAGGTTGAGCAACTAGATGTAAATACTGCCTTCCTTCATGAAGTGTTGTAAGAAGAGATAGAAATGGAGCATCCTAAAAGCTTTGAAACCAAGGGGAAGGAGCCTAATATATGTCAACTAAGGAAGAGCCTGTACAACTTGTAGCAAACTCCGCAAAAATAGTGCAAAGTCATTGTGTTTATGCTAAGCACACTGAAGGCAATGATTTCATCACCCTGATACTTTATGCTAATGACATATTGAACATTGAGATGGATGTCAAAAACACCAAATGACTAAAGAGTGAGCTCAGTTAAGTATTCAACATGGACTCGAGTCCACTGAATCACATACCGTGGATGAAGAAAAAAGAGACATGAAGATGAGGAATTGACGATAGTCACAAGAGAGTAATGTTGAGGTTGTTCTGAAGAGGCCTAAACTTAGGCAAGGCCATGCTCATTGCCACTCCCCTTGAAAACCAGTTGTGATTGTCCTCAGCAAGGAACCCTTCTATGAATAAGAAGGAACAAATGAAAAAGATATTATACTCGTCAATACTAGAAAGCTTGATATATGCAATGACGTGCACATGGCCATATATCTCTTGAAGTCATAGGAGTTAGTTGATATATATCGAATCCAGAAACGATGTACTAGGTAGTGGTGAACTTGATCATGTGTCATATTTATAGCATGTCCAAGATGGAATTTTGTGAAAGGTAAGATTGTGGTGGATTGCTTTATTGTTGTAGATAGGGCCTGAGACATTAACTTAAAGATTATGTCCGAATATCTCATCACCTTTGCAAGCTTAGTTATCTCATGCAATCCAAGGTGTAGAATTGTGTGGAGCTATTGATGACTAAGATTTGAGTATATAGCAGATGCAAAAGGGTGCAAGGAGTTGCTATGAATGAAAAGGGTTCTTAACTTGATTCCTACATATTTCATTGTGATACACACTATGTCATCATCTATTAAAGAATACAAGTGATGCGGGACGAAAAAAAATTGCAAATGATATTTTATATTTATATTCAGCAAAATTGATTGGCAAATTATTTTAATTAAGAAAAAAAAATTTTCTAGATAAATTATATGATAAATAAGATTTTTGAATCCCGCAAATTATGATATTTTAAAATTAAAATTAAACTGAATTGTATGATAAATAAAAATTTATCAACTTAGATTAGGGCGTCAAATTAAATTCAATAAATCAGATCCGAGGTTCAGAAATTTGGGACAGATGTCTCACAGTTAAATCCAATAGTAATTAACACACAAAGAAATATCGGGTCATACAATTAGAGCCGAATAAATAACCCAAGTCAAGCGAATAATTTGTGTTGAAATCAAATAATCAGCTTAGTTGAGTTCGGAAAAGAATTTACTAGCAATATGAATCGGAGAAGAGTCACTTACGATAAGAATTAACTGATCTGATCGCAGCCAGGCCGGCCAAAAACATCGTAGCCGATGTTATGGAGGAGGTTGTTGGCTTAAGTCTTGTATTCGATGTTCTAGCAGATTGGACCTGCAGGATCAAAGTTTGTGATCAAACTGTTGGATTGCGAGCCGTGGTTGACCGTGAATGATGTTGCAGATGACCGAATCAGCGCGCACGATGTTACAGAAGGCAGAACCAGCGGGATCGAGGTCAGGCGTCTTGGGCGATGGCTGCTGGCCGGACGCGGGCAGTGGCTAGCCGCACAGCTGGGGCAGCGGCGGCGGGGTTGCCGGCTCTCGTGGTTAGCCAGCGGGTCGAAGGAGGCGCGAGGGAGCGAGCTTTAGAGGTAGGTGAGTGCGCAAAGAATTTTTATTTTTTATTTTTTGAAAAGTGGATAACTAGGCTAATTTGAGGATTCTCACCAAAGGCTAATCCTACCCTTTCCTTCATTGGAATATCGATCCCTTAACCCGGGTCTAGATTCTGAGAAAACTCAAACATAATTTCATTTAGCAAATGCTATTCTTTTTTTTTATAATACAAGGCGACCTCTTTATATAGATAGATCGAAATTTGAAAATACAATATTAATTAGGAAATAAAAATACTAAATAAATAAAAGCAAATATAGAACTACTTCAATTACAATAAAATAAAATCAGCTCCAAATATGATGAGTCTTTCAAATCTCCCAAATATGCTCTGAATCAAATCAAATCAAATCTAAATAAAGCTAATATGAAAATTTCTAATAACTCTAATTAATTTGAATTTGAATTTTGATTCAGCATATGACAATATCCTAGTCGTTCAATTCAATGCTGATTTGTGTCCCCACCAACAAGTTTTCACTCAAAATGGAAACATGTAGATATTTAGTATCATTAGACATGCAAAGTGCTTGAGCAAAAGTCTGTAAAGGTGTAGAAAGTTCATATCGACGACAATGAATTGGATATGAAGACCAAAGCTAATAATATAGTTTAAGCACAAAATCTAGAGGAGGGTAGTTGGCTTAGAGTTCCTCTCATAAGTTGAGAAGGTAAGTTTTATTGGAGTGTGAAGTATGAACAACCATGGCTTGCAATAGAGTCTCATAAAAAGAGACATTCAACTGAAGAAGGAAACCTGCCAAGACTTTAAAAACGAAGACTTTCTTTGAATGGAAGGTGGGAAGGTTTTCAATCTTGGATAAAGAAGTTGGTCATTTAGAGAATTTAGAGAAGGGTTCTATGGAAACTTCGAATGGCCACTTCCTGTGATATGATGAGTCAAATTTGATAGACTAAGGAATAGTAGCCACGTGTGACAGTAAGGTGGTTATAGACTTACAGGAATATCATATCAAGGGTTTGTCATCCTAATTATTACCTACAAGTAGGTGTCAATAATCAGCAATCAGTGGTCAACATTACAGGCATCTATGGTGAATTCTTCTACTTTTATGGCTACATGTGAACATAGATTCCAATTAGTTTTAAGACTAGAGTTTTGTTTTTATTAACTAATGTATGAACTAGTATTGACATTATATAAAACATGCAGATCAATACATGCAACGGGATGAATTGTGGGCAAACATTTAAAGGGCCGAATTCACCTGATAAGCCATCACTGTGGACTGAAAACTGGACTTCCTTGTAAGTTGTCAAAAGTTTCTACTCCTTGACTTCATAACCTACAGATTTTTCTCAAAATCTTTATCAGCATATTCTTTTCAACGATTATGTTATATATTTTTTTCAAACTGCTCTTTCTTTTTCTTCTTTCTTGAGGCTTACTTTTTCCCTCCTTTCCCAAGTAGTTACCTAATTGCCTCGTTTATTTTGAGGTAATTTTTTTGCTCAACACAAATTTCAATTATAAAAATTAATTTTATTTCAAAACCAACACAAATACAAATATTAGAATTGAAAGTATTTCATATTTTATATATTTTCTAATATTAAAATAAATTTCTCTCCTATTAAACTTAAAAAATAAAATATTTTCTCTTATCCAAAAAAAAAACTCAAACCAAATAAGGCCATTATGTTTTGGCTGGATTGGGCTTGCTGACATTTCTTTGTGAAACCACTAGTAATTCACTGACTAATATTACCTATGGCATTAAAATTGTGCAACTAAGTTTTTATTATTATTCGAAAAGGCTTTAATAAAACATACGCATGTGGTTAAAAAGCACCTTATATATGACATTAGTCTACTATTACTTCTTCTTCCACTAATCTCTTGATAGGCAACTAATAAAAGTGATGTTATCAATTAATGTGGTTCGCCTTGTCCTTTTTTTTAATTTATTTTTAGGTCCACATTGTCCTTTGATATTATATTGCGTTATAACCTGTTCTACAATGATCATAACACTAATTTGTGGGTCTTTTGCTTTGGAGCTACCAAGTATATGGAGAGGAACCATACATTAGGCCTGCCGAAGATATTGCTTATGCTGTGGCACTATTTCTAGTTAAGAAAAACGGGAGCTTTGTGAACTACTACATGGTATATTCATCTGCTTACTTTTCTATATCTAATATGACTGCTACGACAAATGCCTTCATGATTTACTTGTATTTAAACCTTTTTAAAGAAGCTTGCCAAATATAATGGATGAAACTGCTTTGATTTGATTGGAGTAGTTTTTTGAACTAGAGAGAGAAAGTATGCTAATATTTACATATGATATGAAATAAATAATTTTGATATTGAGATTTATGTAAGATGTAAAGTAAATTGTTTTAAATATGCGTAGGAGGTTAAACAAAGTTAAAATTCTTATATCAGAATTTGTATTAAATGTGGGAAAATATAACAAAATGGTGAATTGTTTTTAGGACCCTATTATTGCGATATTCCTTGTAAAGGACATGAGGAAGGCGATAAAGGCTCAATGAAGAAGCCTTGTTGAACAAAGGAAGTTATTCTCTAAGAAGTCCTCAGAAAGGGTACTCGTCTAGACAAAAGTTAGATGATGAATGGCTAATTGAACAACATGCTTGTTTGACTAGGTCTAGGAGATTGTTGGGCATATCTTTCAAGGAAATTGCATAATATATCGCAGCAGAATATATTAAGTTGTCTTATCCATATCCTCAACCAATTTTTGGAATTCAACTGAATAATGATAACTCAAAAGTTGAGCCTGCACAAAACCTAAGGGCTATGCATGCATAGCTCCCCCAAGTTGATAACCTCAGCTAATCTATAAATAGAGGTTGACTGGGAAAAAGTTGTTTGACTCAATAAAAAAATTTACTTTATTTCATATTTGCAACATACTAAAATAATAACTAGCTTATATCACATCTCTTATACACCCCAACATAATAACTAACTTTATTTCACATTATTCACAACTTTTAATAAAAAATATCTTCATTCAAGTTTAATTTTAACCTTATTAAAATTAACTTTTACAAATAAATACGCTTAAGTGTTGAGAGCTAACCTCTCTTTTTCAAAGCTTCCATAATGTCTCACTCAAAAGGTTTTCCCAAGTGGAGGGAGTACTTGAATCTAAGTTGTTGCAGCTTTAAGCTATATAAGATCCCATTGAAAGGGTGATTGTTATTTCTGTTCGCCTTGTGTAATTGTGTTCTTTGTTGAATAACTTTGGTATCTAAAGAAACCAGACTTGAACAGCCTCTCTCTAAAGACCCGTCATCGAATCACCTAGAGTTCGTCACTTGGATGACAAGAATAGCAAATGGTATCAAAGAGCTTCAGGTTATTGTGTACAAACTTGAAGATGATCGACTCAAGATGGCATCAAAGATGATGAGCCATAATGGCAACAAATAAAATCTAGAGTAGAACAATATGGGAGTTCTTGAAAGACAGGGATATGCACCTGCCACTATTTGGCGGAGAAGCAGCCAATAGAAATGAGTATAACTGGTTGGCAAGATCTTAATAAGAAGGATGAAGGCATCATGCATCTATTTTTAGAAGATGTTTGTAATATTGTAGAAGATAAGAAAGCACACATTTTGTGGATGAAATTGGAGAACCAATATGAAAAGAAGATGTTTAGACCTTCTTAGTCAAGAAGCTCGTGAATCTCGAACTCCATGAGGGGACTTCAATCTCGATCCCCTAGAGCTTCTCAATGAGATACAAAATATTGTCAATTAGCTATAGACTATGAGATGTAGTAGTTTGACAATGAACTACAAACTCAGTTGCTGCTCAGCTCATTACCAGACAACCGGAAGATCCTAGTGGTTCCTCTATTACATCAGCAATAGATGATGTTCTTACCATGGACCACGTCAACGTTAGTCTTATCAATGAAGTGATGAGGCAAAGAAGTCAAGGCCCAACGAATAGTGAGACCTTGGTTACTAATAAGAAGAGAGGAAACCAGAAGAGAAAGAAGTTGTAGGAGCATGATAAGTCACAAGGGTACTACTTGACTTCAAATAAGCTAACCGAGTGAAGATGGGTTGCTAAAAATGAGAAGGGTCCAAAAAAGTGGCAAAGAAAGAAACACAACTTTATCTTATGATATTGTCACTACACCTGTAGTCGAAAAGCACACGCTAGCTCTACCAACTGCCGAAGAGAGAGGAGAGGAGAATGCCTTACTTGCCAAACATCGTATATGTGATTGACTTTGGGACATCCTACCGTGTAGTAAGTCAAAAAGAGATATTTTCTATCTACATGCTGCCCAACTTCGGAGATGTCAAGATGGGAAATGACGGCGTGTCCAAGATTATTGGCCACAAGGACATTGAACTAGAGACCAACTTGGAGTTGATACTGAAGAATGTTCATCATTATGTCTAAAATATCTATCTAAACTTGATTCTAATTACTAATTTGGATGAAATGGTACGATAGTAAGTACCTTTAGAAGCTCACCAACTGATCTCTTGTCATAACGAAAGAAGTAAGGTGTTTCTTCTTATATAAGCTTAAAGTTGAGATTTGCAATCCTCTTGTAGGTGTGGTCAGAGGAGAATTTGAAAATTGTAGCATAAAAGGTTGGGTTATATTAGTGAAGTCTCGAAGTCCATTAGTCCAAGAACCTTGTGCCAATCCTCTAAGGTAATCTTTAAAAATGTATTGATTATCATGCAAGAAAATGGACTAGAGCACCATTTGTGAAACTTTTAGTGGAAAGGAAGAAGAAGCCCCTTCGAGAAGGTGTATTCTGATATGTTGCCAAGTTAGTCAGAGGTCACTTGGTTGAGCCTTCTATTTTGTCACCTTCATAGATGACTATCCTAGGAAGATCTAAGCTTATCTCTTGGATTTAAAGTATAAAATTTTCAACAAGTTCATGAAGTTTCATTTATCAATAGAGAGAAAGATAGGGAGGTCCCTCAAATGCATTGTCATTAATAACAAAGGTGAATATATGAAAAACTTTGACAAGTGCTATTGAGCCTTTTGTATTCGACATGAAAGGATAATGCCGAATAGCTTGCCTCAGAACAACATCATGGAAAGGATGAATAGGACGATCATCATCAAATGGGACAATGCCGAATAGCTTGCCTATCAAAGAATTGCTACTTCAACAAAGAAAGGAAGTCCAGCAAAGAAGTCATCGAAGGAGAAAGCTCAAAGCAAATAGGAGTCTTCAACAATAGATCCTCACAACCTCAAGTTGTTAATCTTACTAATGCAAGTGATCTTGATTGCATCAAAGAGGCTTTAGAAGAGAGAGATGCTAACATATGGAGGAAGCCCATGCAAAAAGAGATAGAGTCTCTACATATGAATAAGACCTTCGAGTTGGTCAAATTGCCTAAAAAGAGCCTTATTGAACAAGTGGATGTTCAAATTAAAGCTGGAGAAGGAAATCTTGTCTTGGATGGTGAAGATGTTGCCAATCCAAATGGTGCTTGGGCTAGCTACAAGCATGGATCTTGAAGTTGAACAAATGGAAGTGAAGATTGCTTTCCTTCATAGAGAGCTCGACAAAGAGATCTACATGACGCAATCAAAAGGCTTTGCTTGTGTTAACACGTGGTTCCAGCGCTGCATCCCTGCCGTACACGTGGCGCCTACCTGCCGTTCAACCTTTATTTATTTACTAACTTGTTTATCTGCTCTCACAGGTTTCTGACTCCGGTCAAACCTCGGACACGAGGGTTTAACCAAACCTCGGACACGAGGAGTCGACCAAGCCTCGTCCACGATGAGCCAGGACCATCCCTAGTAACGTCGGTGACAATGTTACAAAGCAGTGCCTGTCACAATCAGCTTGGTCCGACCGCGCCGATTCCTGTACAAGGCCTTCTTTTCGAGACACGCAATCAAGGGTCCGCATGCCTCAGCTGTCACGGATCCCTAGAAGCAGTACCAATATTAAAAGTTAGCATCCTCCTTTTGCGGCTTTTGGTCCCTCCGGCAGCCGACAAGCGGCGTGAACCCAGAGCTTGTTCACCTCCTTTCCTCTGGAAAACCAGGATAAAGCTACATCATCCGCTGCCTACAAGTAACCTGAAACAGTCTTCAAGCAGGGGATCGAAAAATCGAGCACCCAGGAAGAGCAGAATCCCTCCTCTATCACCTCTTGTAAAACAGAAGCTTGAAAACAAGAAAAACTCTCTTTCTCCTTTTTTCTCTCTCTTCCTCTTGTAAGCTTTTTGTATTAGCCTTCACGGCTACCTTTTCCCATTAGTGAAACTTCTTCGCTGACCGCTCGGTGGACGTAGGGGATTTTCTCCCTGAATCATCTTAAATCTTTGTGTGCTGTTCTGGATGCCCCGAACTCTCTCTCTCTTAAGCCTCCACTGACAAGCTTACCTCTCTGTGCGTCGTCTCCCGGAACTCTCTCTCTTTTTTAGTATTTCTTGGGATCCCCTACATCTTACGTCAACAGCTTGTAAGTTGAAAAGAGCCATATGGGTTGAAGTAGGTTCCAAGGCAATGGAACAAGACATTCGACTCCTTTATGACCAAAAACAGCTATAGAAGGATCACATCAGATTACTGCATCCATGTGAAGGGGACTTGGGTGATTTCATAGCCTTACTTATTTGTGTTGATAACATATTGCTAGTGGACAGGGACGTCGAACAAATAAAATAACTCAAGGGAGAACTTAGCAGTGAGTTCAAAATAAAGGAACATGGACCAGTAAAAAGGCCACGGGGCATGGAGATTTAAGTCAAAGAAGCTTTGGTTATCGCAAGGTTCTATGTGAAAATAGGCACTTCGGAGATACAATATGGATAAGGCAAAACTTGTTGGAACTCCACTTGGACGCCAATTTACCTATCAAAAAACTAGTGTCTCTTTGCTAATGAAGAGGAGAAAATGTTGAAGACTCCCTATGCCTTAGCAGTAGAGAGCCTGATGTATGCAATGGCCTGTACAAGATCAAATGCTGCACAGATGGTAGGTGTTATAAATAAATTTCTCTCCAAGCCCTCGAAGAAGCATTGGGCTGAAGTCAAATGGATACTCTGTTATCTTTGAGACATGACTAAGTTAGCACTATGTTTTGGAGGAAAAGAACCAAAATTGATCGACTACATTGATGCTGATATGGATGGAAATATGAATAGCAAAAAATCCACCTCTGAGTTATCAAAAAGAAAAAAAAATTCCACCTCTGGGTGTTAGCTCAATTTCACAAACAAAATAGTATCTTGGTAGTCCAAGCTACAAAAAATGTATGGCACTTTTGATGGGTGAAGCTAAATATCTGGCAGCCACAGAAAGAATCAAAGAAATGCTATGAATGAAAAGACTACTTAAAGAACTCAGGCACATGCAAGAAAGTTATATTTTGTATTGTGATAATTATAGTGTCATCTATTTAGCAAGAAATTCGAGTCAGCATTCAAAGTCAAAGCACATCGAATGTGCTATCACTGGATTTAAAATGAACGAAAAAAAGGCCATGCAATTTTCAAAAAAAAAAAAATTCAAAAAAAGAAGAAAAGGTCATGCTGCTGGAAAAGATTCATATTAACATCAATGTGTTAGATATAATCACAAAAGTAACAAAGTGCTCTTAACATGAAACCTGTCGTAGACTTGCAGGTATGGAGTTTTTATCATGAATGAAGAGGGGGAGCTTGTCGGGATGTCTCTCTTTATAAGGGAAAAGAAGAAAGTGAACAAGGCTTAACAAAGAAGCCTTGTTGAATATGGAAGTGATTCTTAGATAACTTCTGGGAAAAAGGTACTGGTTCAAGACAAGCGTCACAAGCTTTGAAAGGCTAGTTGAAAAACATACATGCTCAATTAGGTTTGGGAGATTGTTTGGCAAAGCTTTTAAGAAAATTGCATAATATCTAAGAAAGGTTACAGCAACTGAATATCTAGAGTTATTTTATCCGCATGGATAATGATAACTCAAAAGTTGAGCCAGCACAAGGCCCAAGGACGACACATGTCAACTCTTCTAGATGAAGGAGGATCGCCTCTCTGTTTAAGAAAGACTTTAGGAGGAAGAAGTCATTTCTCTTTTGATAGCCTTATATACCTACTTAGGTTTAGGGGAAGAGACAAAATAACTCTTTACATTTCAGTTAATTATCCGGCTTGTGGCAATCATGATGGAGTCCTCACTTTAACCTCTATTATCCATCAAGCTTGCTTGAAAATCTCATTTGAAAGGTTTTTCAAAGTGGAGAGAGAGAAGTACCTGTGGAGTCTTAAGTAATTGTAACTTCAAGCTCTATAAGATCTTATTGAGAAGGAGATTATTGCTTATATTCAAGTTTTGTGTTCTTAGTCAAATAACTCTGGCATTTGCAGAAACCCGACTTGAACAATCTCTCCTCGAAGATCTTTTATCGAATCACCTAGTGTTGTTGCTTGGACGATAACAACACCTAATCAAATATGGTTAGGATTCTAGTGCATATTAATGCATTTATTTCTTAAAGATAGTAAAATGTATATCACGTGAAATATTTAATTATACATCAATATTTTATTAATTTTTTTAGAAAATGACACTTCAGTTTCTTTTTAATATATAATTACAAGTTTAGAACATCCATCAATGTGGTGAGTTGTTCATGATCTTATTTCTCACTTTCGATCTTGCTCATGCAGTATCACGGAGGAACCAACTTTGGAAGATCCACCTCTTCATATATTGTCACTGCTTATTATGATCAAGCTCCTCTAGATGAATATGGTTAGTAAGTAAATATTTATAACACATCTACTTCATTTATAGTAAGTTATATTTTTTCTTTCCCATCGAAAAAGGAAGATATGTTTTATTGCAACTTAATCAAATATCTATACTAGGTCTGATTTGGCAACCAAAATGGGCCCATCTCAGGGATTTGCATGCTGCAGTTAAACTTAACTCTGAACCATTACTCAAGGGAAAATATACCAACGCTTTAGTTGGCAGAACACAAGAGGTAGACGATCACATTGTCTCATTTTAATTCAATGCTCCTCTAATTATGCTTAATGAATCTATTGTAGGCACATGTCTTTCAAATGGATACAGGAAAGTGTGTGGCCTTCCTCGTAAATGATGACTCAAATGGTGATGCCACTATCAAATTTAGGAACGTCAGATATAAATTGCCTCCAAAGTCAATTAGCATTCTTTCTGGTTGCAGAAAAGTTATATTCAATACCGCCATGGTGTGTCTTGAATTTCTATTTCATGCCATAAACCAATTTTAATTGTCCTCAAAAGGGAGAGAATTAATGTTAAGCCTCAAGTTTTCTTCCTAAAATATGAAAATTCCAAGTAATGATTATAATGATCACAAATCCTAGTTACAAAAAGATATTAACAATTAGCTCAAGTTATAGAAATTAATTTTTGTCATACTTTACCATGTGCTATAATTGTCATTCTCATTAGTTATTCTTTTTAGGTTAGTGCTCAGCAAGGTACAAGGTCAGCTACAATAGTGGAGTCGTTTGATCAAGCTATAAGATGGAAATATATCATGGAGGAAATTCCGACGTCTACATGGGAGGAAAATGGGCTTCTAGAACAAATGACAACAACTAAAGATACGACAGATTACCTTTGGTATATTATCAGGTAATATAAGAACAATGTCTATTGAGTGTTAGTAAAATGAGGAGCTATGCTTATTAAATGTTTAGTCCATCAAATCAGTTCTTTAACTTTTATTAGTCTTTTTAACTAAACTATGGAGTTTTATATTCACACATACTGTTTTTTTTTCTTTTTCTTTTTTTAAAGATGGCATTGCCTTCATTCACGCATATTGTTGAAGTGAAGAACTTTTGACAAATTACTAAAGATAGCACCTCCCTTTACAGCTATAACAATACATCAGGCGATGAGCAATACATAATTGATGTCAATTCATTATCTCATATCATACATGCTGTTGTCAATGGTAAATATGCTGGTAAGTCAAAATGGTATTTTAGCAGAAGTTTTTCCTACATAAAATGTATGAGTTTTCAATATGATTGTATTGGTACAAAATAGAACAATTGATGATGTGTCTAACAAATTTTTAAGATGCTGAGGAAGTTTCTGTTTATTCTTTTCAGGAACTGTACACGGAAATTATAAAACAGGCTCAATAACTCTTAAGAAAACTATTTCACTAATGAATGGGATGAATGACATATCATTGTTAAGTGCCATGGTTGGATTACCAGTAAGTTTTTGTTTTTCATCATGTTAACTCTTAAGAATATCCTAAATTTCAAAAACAAAATTAGAGAGATATTTGATTGTAGGGAATATCAAAGTATTTCCAATTATGCTCAACATAGCCATGAATATTCAGCATAACATGTTTAGGTAGGCCAAAATATTTCCCAAGAGCATTTAAATTGTTCATCCTTTTCTACCGAGAGGAATATTGTTAAGTCATATATTTATCTACTTAATTTTCTAATGTACTACAATTTTAGTCACATCATATATGCAACATGTGTGAGTTTCATTGTATCTCTTCTGTGACATTATATGCAAAATAAAATAGATTTGATTTATTTGTACATGTTCTCCTCCAATTTTCTCTAAGGCCCATTTTGGCGAAAGAACCAAGATCAGGACTAAAATGGTACAAGTTTAAAAAATAATAATAATAATTAAATAAATAATTTTTTCTAATCATTCTACACAAATTTTAATATAAAAAAATATTATTTTATTTCACATACTTAATAATTTTTAATAAAAATATCAACTTTATTTCATACCCTAGACTAAAATACTAGAATATTAGAATTTGTGTAGAATGATTAGAAAAATTTATTTATTTATTATTATTATTATTATTATTATTATTATTGTTTTTTAAACTAGTATCATTTTGATCTTGATTTTGATCCTCACGCCAAATATGCCAAAGGTTTGTTTTTTTCTCACACTATTTTGATCATACAAAAGACTAAAATAGTTTTTCAATTATAAAAAATAAAAAAATAATACTAAATTAATTTTTATCCCATTTTACAAAACTTTCAATATAAAATAACAACAACAACCAAGCCTTAATCCCACTAGGTTGGGTCGGCTACATGAATCCTTCGTTTCCATTGCGCTCTATCAGTTACCAAATTCTTATCTAAGTCTAAGTAACTAAGATCACTCTTTATAGTTTCTTGTCATGTCTTCTTTGGTCTCCCTCTTCCTCTTTGTACATGGGCAAAATTTAATAACTCAATTTTTTTAATTGGAGCTTCAATCGGCCTACGATTTATATGTCCAAACCATCTAAGCCGACTTTCTCTAAGTTTATCCTTAATTGGTGCAACACCAACTTTCTTTCGGATATACTCATTTCTCATTCTATCTTTTCGTGTATATTCACACATCCACCTTAGCATCCTTATTTCTACAATATTTATTTTATTTGTATGTTTTCTCTTTGCAGGCCAGCATTCAGCATCATACATCATCGCTGGTTTTACTACAGTTTTATAAAATTTACCATTGATTTTGGATGAAATTTTTCTATCACACAATACACTAAAAGCATTTCTCCATTTTACCCATCTTGCTTGAATCCTGCAAATAACGTCATTATCTATTTCACTATCATTTTGTATGATTGATCCAAGGTATCTAAAGCGCTCACTTTTCTTGATAATTGATCACCAATTATCACATCTCCAATATAAGTATTTTTTTCTTTACTAAATGTGCACTCTATATTTTACAAAACTTTCAATATAAAAAAATTAATTTTATTTCACCTTACATCATTTTTAATATATCAATTAATTTTATTTTACATCCTACATAATTTTTAACATAATTACCTAACTTTATTTCTTATCATACACATATTTTAAGGCAGACTTATAATTTTTATGGCAAAGCCAAATTAGTCTTTTTTCCAAATAGGTCCTAATGCATCATAACACGTCATTCTTCCTTTGAAGGACTCTGGAGCATATCTTGAGCATCGAGTTGCTGGATTACGTAATGTACAAATTTCTAACTTGAAAAACCAGAGTCAAGATCTCAGTAATAGTAGATGGAAATATCAGGTACCTCTCTTAAGTGACAATTTAATATATTCTTAATAGCTTATTTGTTTGTAAGGTTTAATTTAATAAAATTAAAATTAAACTTGAATAGAGATATTTTTTTATTGAAAGTTGTGAATGATGTAAAATAACGTTAATTATTATGTTGCGATGTGTGAGGGATGTGATATAAAGTTAGTTATTATATTGGGATATGTGAGAGATGTGATATAAGTTAGTTATTATTTTAGTAATGTGTGTAGGATATGAAATAAAGTTAAGTTTTAATATTAAATTTTATGTGTGATGTGATATGTGAGGTTAAAATTAAATCAAGTTAATTTTTGACTTCCAAACAAACGGGGCCTAAATATCTGATAAATGGCATGAAATATTATATTGTTTTGTCCGTTGAGTTGTAAGAGGGATGCTTTGCTATAATTAGAGCTGTAGTGAAAATTATGGGAGGTACAGAACAGAACATTTTGCAAGTTTCCTTTTTATGATAGTTGTAAACATTGCTTCTTCAATTATATATTTTGCCTCTCCAACTTCATTTCAGTACTCGAACCTCTTATAGGATCAAAGGGAATCCTCAAAAATTTTACACTTTCAAATGAATTACTTCTAAGAAGGTATGGTCTGTGTCTCATGGAAGACAACTGTGCCAATTGCAGGTTGGTTTACTTGGAGAGAAGTTAAAAATTTTCACAGAAGTTGGATCAAAACTTCCACGATGGAAGACAGTTGATAGTTTCTCTAGTCAACCATTTATTTGGTACATGGTAAGCTATGCTTTAAACATGCATTTAAAAAGATAAACACTGATTCTTTCTCTTTTATATGGTATAGACAAGATTTAATGCTCCACCGGGAAGTAGCCCGTTAGCACTCAACTTAGCATGCATGGGGAAAGGTGAGTTGTGGATCAATGGTCAAAGCATTGGCCGCTACTGGGTCTCTTTCAAAACTCCTAAAGGAGTTCCATCTCAATCTCTGTAAGCAATATTTTCATTAATAAGTTCACAACAAACTTTAATGTAATTGTCATTATTGATTAAATTTACTGGTTCTATTGTGTAGGTATCACGTTCCTCGTTCATTTTTAAGACCTTTGGACAATCTCTTGGTTCTTTTTGAGGAAATGGGAGGAAACCCTTCAAAAATCACATTAGAAGCTCTTGCAGTTACTAGAGTTTGTGGAAAGGTCTCTGAGTTCTATCCAAAATCTGTGATCGAACAAAGAAAACATTTAACTATTGATCTTCAATGTCATAAAGGGAGCATCATCTCATCCATAGAGTTTGCGAGTTATGGAAATCCTGCTGGCAATTGTCAAGCTTACTCAATGGGTAGTTGTCACTCAACAGCATCCAGAGCATTTGTAGAAAAGGTGAGTTATTAATTCTTATACCACCAAACAACCTTTAATATTAGCACTTAAAACTATCTATCTAGAGGGATAGAAAGAAATGAGTTGAATGTAGCTCCCCAAGAGTTATACATAAAACCATTTATCTAAATTAAATATATGCGTTGATTTCAAATGCAAGCACAAATAAAAGATAACATTACAAACCTTATATTGCCAAACCTGACACAGATTTTTAAGTACCATTACAATAACCTTATATTGCCAAAGCTTGGGTGTCAAGGTTGGACCCATGACAACCTAACTGAAACCTAAAAATTTTGGGTCAACCCATTTAAGTTACGGTTTACTTTAGGTTGAAGAATATGACCCAAAATACTTCATGTTAGGTTTGGAGTCGGGTAGCGTGGAGTTCGAGTTGCACCGGAAGTTACAAATATTACTAACAAGTGTGTAAAATTCTGTGATAAGTTTTTTTGATTTCTATGGTAAATCATGATTAAATTGGTACTTACTAACAATATTTAACAATAATATTTATTATTATTTTTGTTTAAGTTATAATAGTTAAAAAATTGAAGAGTTCATAAAGATCTGAAGTCAAATTTCTGGGTATGCTCTGTTGACCCATTTGAAGTTGTGTCAATGTGGGTATAATCTGAAGCAGCTCATTCAGCCATTCATCATTTCTCATGCTAATCTATGTCACAAGCTATGAATCTTTGAAGTACACAAACATCAAGATACTGTTACCATCTTCTGTGGAATTTAACTAACGTCTCATAAATGTCTAAAAAATTTGGAGTTCTACATTTATACTACAATTTTTTTTATATTATGCTCCACATATTCTCTTCACAAAAATGATCATTATATAGTATAAATTTTATGAAAATAGTGTGTAGTGTAATATGCTTAGATTTGTGTGGTATGTATTTAAATTCTCCTAAAATTTTATGCATGAAAATAATAATCTGTGAGGGCTCAATGTGTAGCATCCTTTTTTGTTTGTGTTACATATGTACCAGGCCTTAAATTCATAGCAAAAACAAATAAAGCATAAGTCAATCTCAAACAATTAGAATAGGATTGTTGATTATATATGTTTATGACAATATTTTTTTCTTAAACAGACTTGTTTAGGAAGAAGGAGATGCTCCATACCTGTATCTTCAAACAAATTTGGAGGTGATCCTTGCCCAGGTACTTCCAAGTCCCTATTGGTGGTTGCCAATTGCCAAAAATCATAAGGAAATGACACAGCATCACTGATTGAAAACAATATACCTTCAAAAAAAGAAATGAAAACAATACGCAAGGTAAAAAGCATCAAAGATAATTACTTCATTGAAACACATTGAGAAGGGCTTGTTTCCTTTCACATGCATGGCAACAAAAGCATTTCGCTGATGCAGATCATTCATTTAACTGATTGAATAAAATGGGTTTTGTTTCAATTTACAATACAGTAGTACAATGATTCAATGTTTATGACTGAGCTTCCTACAAGAAAAGAAATTATTTTGTTAGTTAGGAAAGATTTATTTCTATGCAATTCA
Source organism: Apostasia ramifera (assembly GCA_019297695.1). NCBI lineage: Eukaryota > Viridiplantae > Streptophyta > Magnoliopsida > Asparagales > Orchidaceae > Apostasia > Apostasia ramifera. The sequence goes on along the minus strand of JAEMOT010001562.1, from coordinate 44,348 downwards.
ATGCTCCAAACGCCCCACTGATGGCGTCAATGAGGCCTCCACAATTAGCAACATATATCACTCTCTTCTCGTTTGTTCAATGCATCAACTTAAGGAGTTCCATGAAAGCACACTGAGCCCACCTTTGGGATGCAGCAGCTCCTGCCGAACGCCATGATGATGATTTATTGTCTCATCAAGGAGTTGCGGCGATGAAGGATTCCGTGGGATATCGAGATTTTCAAGGGGGTTTTTCGCTGGGAGGCCAATTCCCCTCTTCATGGATGCTTTGTTCTGAAGGGGAGGCGTTGCCCGGTTTTCAAGGTCAAGGATACCGGCTTCGCCGATTGGTACAAGCGGTTCTTCTTCGTCGCTGCTTGCGAAATTAGGTACAATATCCCCAGGAAGGTTGGTGAGGCTAGGTTTCTGGGCGACGGTGTTGGCTTCGAAAACCCCCACTTCCGGGTCGTGGACGAGATCCGGAGGCACGTCCACGACGCGGAGGATTATTTGCGGGAGTTGGAGGATGACGTGCGGGCTTATACTAGTGAGTGATTTTAACTTCAACCCGTGTTTTTCGATCTGGGACTGACGTCTCTTTGCAGGGCGCTCGGATCTCGAATTGGGGTGGTTTCGCCTCCGTCAGATTGAGCCACTCTTACTAATATCGGGATTGAGGAACATATAATGTCGAGGCTAGATTTGGTATGCTTAGTCACGTTTGTTGTAAGCTTCGTGTACATCATCAAAAGTAAAGGACTCGAATTGAAGGATTAGTCCCCCACTCTCAGCTCCTTGATTTAGCTCAACTTCATATGTGCTAATGAAGGAGATGGAGCTGAACTCTAGGATCAGTTCTTTGTCATTCCCTCCATTCAGGTCTTGGTCAGGCATCAGGAGCACTGTAGGTCATGAAGATTTCTTCTGAGCATGCTGATTTCAAGTAATTGAATGCTCAGGATGATGATGTCAACAACACCATCAGCTGACCCTTCTAGTTTGAAAGTGGTCATTGATAATGAAAGGTTAAAGTACAATAACTGGGGGTGTGATCGAAGACAGTTATTATAGTGTCAATCTCAATCATGTTGGGTTATGTTTGTAGAGGCACTAGATTGTCATTCCTTTCATCTAAAGCCTACTAACTGGTGTTGCATAAAGAGGTGACATATATCCACCTCAATCACCCGAATATGACATTTAAGATTGGCACATCCTTATAATCGGGGCATGACATGAACCCAATGAGTAGTGATTCCACGAGAACCTCTGTGGAGATCTGGAGCTGGCATTAGCACCCAAATTATCGATCACCTTAATTTAGGCTCGAGAATCTTGTAGATGGTGGAAAAAATTATAATAATTCCATTGTCATAAGCACACTAATCGATAATTGCAAGATGCACCAGGTCCTCCGCAATATAGGTAGTTCAATGGATGTAATTTTTGAATTAACCTTCATTCAAACGATATCTCTCAAGGATAACTTCATACAACTCAAGTCACACTATTTGGGTTTAGTGGTAAGCCTACTGAACTACTAGGGTTCATTGCACTACTAGTTACTCTTGGAAATAATGTTGATTGAGTTAATATGGGAGATTAACTTTGCAGTCATCTCATAGAATACCATCCTTAGAAAAGGACCATGAATCTTTTCCATATTGTGATCTTGAATACCTTACAATTATGTGCTAAGTTTTCTATTGCAAAAGGCTCCCTACTTTGTATGTGGTGACCAAAAGAGAATTTATTGCATTAAGATGAGATAACACCTTTCTCATTCACTTGCCCTATCACCAAGTGCCTGACCGGTTCTCTTAGAGAAATTATTGCATTCGCACTATAAACAAAATCATACCAAACAGGAAAAAAAAATATATAAAACTAGAACAAAATTCATATCAAACAAAAAAATAACTATTGTCCTCATTTATTGTGCTGCATGCATAGTGGCCCCGCCCGTTTGCATAGCGCAAGCTAATAGAAGGCAAGTGTTGTCTTATTCGATTGCAATAATTTTTCCTTCCCTTTACATGCATAGATATCTTCTTTTTGTCGTGATACTACCATTGTGAGGACTAGCCTATGTGCCAGCTATAAACATTTTAAAATACATATCTTTAATGGGATCTTAATATTAAAAAGATAATATCAGACTACACAATACAACATATATGTTATATAAGTAAATATTTTGAATTAACTAGAAACAAAAATCGTAAACTCAAATTTCACTAAGCAGACATTCAGCTACCACTTTCTACTCGAAACTTGCAAATCAAACTCTTTTTCAATCCATTTTTTTTGGTCAGGCCCAATATATTGCGTTTTAAAAAAATAGTGAAATAATCATGTAAAATTTAGTTAGACAATGATATCTGATGTAAAACCGCATTAAATGTTTTAAGAGGTTGGCAGGCGTGAGTCCAAGTTCTCGCTTCGTCCTGGTCCAATCAGTTGTCGGGCACGGAACACGACCGAGATTCGATAGGATGAACCATTTGTTTGCCATTATCCGCCGCCGACATAAACCGTCTGCCGCACCCACACCTCACCGCGTGCGCCGGCCCGCCGACCGATCTGCAGCGCGTCCCAGTCTTCAAAGATCAAACCAGCTGTTCAGTCGATTAAAAAATTCTAATATTTATAATTACGATTAATTGCTGATAAATTCCTATAATTAATTTTTAATTATATTTTAATTTATAAATCTTAACTAATATAATATTTAACTTTTTAAAATTAAGTTTATTATGTATTCAAATTTAAATAAAAATATAGAATAAAATTAATTATTTATTATTTTTCTTTTTTTCCTCTCTTTTTTCTCCCTGATTTTGCCTGCCTTCTCACTCTCTCTTCCCCCTCTCTATTTCTCTCTCTCTTAGTCAGCGAGTCTCCTCCAGCTATGCAACCCTCACGTAAAGCTGAGCATCGACTGCCCTCCTCGTACAGCTATTGCGCAAGGTTGCACAGTCGCTAGCCTCTCAAGGTGGGGGCATAGCTGAGTGCTCGTCATTCTCATAGTGCTCACCTCACGCGAGGAGGATTGTCGGCTTATGGTGCACCCCACCAAGTTAGACTAGCGGCCACGTAAGCCTGTGCAAAGGATGCACAATCATGAGCAGCTTGTTGGCAACTTTTTCATGGTCCTCGACGGGGCTTTGTGGTCGTTGATAAGGAGAGAAAGAGACATGTCAACGATCGATACATGGAGATGCGGAGAGAGGAAAAAGAAAAAAAAAAAAATTTAAAAATATTTTAAATATTTAAAAAACTTTAATATTAAAAAATTAAAATTAAAAAAATCCAATTGATATATTTATTTACATATTTGAATAAGAGATTAGATATTAAATTTTTAAAATTATAAATTTTGAGTAATATTATATTTTAAATTCAAAGAGCCGGATGTTATTTATCCTTGTAAATATGATAAATCTTTTGAATTTTTTTTCTGTTTTTATGGAATCTTCTGAATATTTGATAAATGATTATATTTGAGTTGAAATCCAACTTTGACCAGGGTTTCTTATAAATTTGGGGATCTACATGTAAAACATAAAATTTTATCAAAATTATGTATTTTTTAAAAATATTTAAAATAATTATATATATTACACTCAATCCTTTATTATATTACACGTTTCACATAAATTTATCTAAATTCATAATTTTTTATTTTATTTTATTATAATAGAAATTTAAATATTTATATCTCATAAATTAAATATTTTGTGTATTATGTGTAATATAATGAAACATTATTTTAGTAAAGTTAAAAAGACATATAGTTTTAAAATTAAATGTTAAAGATATAATTTTTAAATAATTTATGTAATTTTTCGTATTAATTTAACTCTAATTTGACCTAAGTTGATTTGGCCTGGTACATATTTATCACACACAACTCGGATTCAACTCGAACTTTGTTTGCTTCATGAAAATAAATTTCATGGTTTGAAATTTTTTTATCATCAATTTTTTTTAAAAATTAGTTTTATATCAATTTTATACAATTTTCCATATAAAAATAACTCTATTTGACATGTAAACTACTTTTAATTTTCGTGTATTGTCATTAACTCAATTTCACTTAGTTTTAAATAAAAAAACAAACTTTGTTTTCTTTTTGAGATTTTGATGTTTATGCACTAATTTAAATTAGTTTAAATATTAATAAATATTTCTAGTGTCCTGATAGAACTTTCTCTAATACTTCTAGTCGAACAGCCCTCCTCAAATAATTCTAGTAGAACAGCTCTTCAAGGAGATATCACCAGATCGTACCCTTCGTACTATTACGTCAACTCAGCATTTAAGATAGTACGGGATTTCACTGTCTAATCATCTTTTGCAGAAATAGGTGCTAGAAATGGCAGACTGTACCCATTATGTCTCCTCCTCTCTAAGCTATAAATATAGGAGAGGGAAAACTCTCTAGGGGCGAGCCGAGCTGCCTTTCTCCTTCTCTCTTGTACTTATTCTTTTATTTGGTATTTATTTAGAGGCTCTCAAGTTTTTTTAAAATAAAGGATTCGATTAGTGAATTCAAACCGCCTAGACGGTGTTGTGGTTTTTCTCCGGATATTTGAATTTTTACGTAAAAATTATCTTATTTCATTCTATTTTGACATATTTTTTGCATTAACATGCACTTAATTGTAAATATAAATATGTGTTGGAATTGAAATAAAGTTATTAAAATTTATAATAAATTTAAAAATATTATTAAAATATTAATTATGCTTAAAAATGAGAGGCAGCCAAATAAGTCCATAATGTAGAATTAATTATGATTTAATTATTATATGAATTTCAAAAAAAGTTTGTTTAAATTAATATAAATATGACAATTAACACATTAAAATATATTTATACTAATTAAATTTTTAAGATATTAAAAATAGATTTTCAGAGTTCTTAATTTATTATTATTTTAATTCTAATCTGTAAAATTAAGAAAATAAAGCACATGGATTGGATTGGTGAAATTTAATATTTTCATTTTAATTTAATTATAGATATTAAATATAAATTTGAATAAATGAAATTAAATATATTTATATATTGAATTATATATTAAAATAAATAAATTTAAAAAGTAATTATTATAATATAAATAAATGTATAAATTTGTATTTATTGATTTGATGTAATATACAAATACGTAAATTAATATTTATTTATTGTAATTAAATACTATTTAATTATTAAATATTTAAATATTTTTATTATAAAATATTTATATATAAAAATTAATATATATTTTAAAAAAAACATAAATAAATTTATAAATTATAATTTTTATTTAGATTTTATAATAATTGTACTCATTTTTAAAAAATGTAAAATAATTTCGAAACTACTAGCAAATAATAAAAGGCAGTCATTGACCAACGGAGCCCTAAGCACGTGAGCGTTTAGATGATACTCCTTTAATTAAATCGTAATGATTGTTTTTATTAATTAATAAATAAAAATATTTTAAAAATGAAGTCCATAAAGCAGCCACTTTCCAGCTGTAGACTGGCTGTTCTCCGTTCCCGCTCCTGCCTCCCCTGCTTCTTTAGCTCTCCTCTCCCTCTCCGCCTCCGAGCTTCGCCGTTGGCGGTCGAGAAGATGAGCTTCCTGTTTCTCTTCTGCCTCTTTCTCCTGATGTCGTCGTCATCGGCGGCGAATGTGACCTATGACCACCGCTCCCTCATCATCGACGGCCGCCGTCGCCTCCTTATCTCCGCGTCTATCCACTACCCCCGTAGCGTCCCGGACGTAAGCTCTTTCTCACTATCTCCCTCCATTCTCCCGATTCTCGCTCGCTCCTTGTTAACTGCCCGGGTGAACAGATGTGGCCGGGCCTCGTGGCAGCGGCGAAGAAGGGCGGCGCCGACGCGATCGAGACTTACGTCTTCTGGAATGGCCACGAGCTCTCTCCAGGAAATGTGATACGTTTTTTTGCCTTATTTTGCTTGTTTCTGTCTCCATTCGCGTATTGATGATGGAAGCTGTGATGTTCTGTTTAGTATTCTTTCGGGGATCGGTTCGACCTCGTAAAGTTTGTAAATGTTGTCAAGGATGCGGGGATGCACTTGATCCTCCGAATCGGGCCGTTTGTTGCTGCAGAGTGGAATTTCGGGTATGAATCTTTTCTTCCTTCTTCTCCTGGAGGCGTGACTACTAGTTGAGGTGATTCGTGGTGACGAGGTTTTGCTTATTTTGCAGCGGGGTTCCTGTCTGGCTTCATTATATTCCCGGCACTGTCTTTCGAACGGACAATGAACAGTTCAAGGTGTAAAGATGATGATTTATGCGGCCATTTCTCTTATCCTTTGCTTCAGCTGTTTGATGTCTGTGTAAACGTGCTTTCTTTGTCATGTTTGTGGCTGCAGACTCATATGAAAAGGTTTATGACTTTAATTGTGAGCATAATGAAGCGGGAGAAGTTTTTTGCATCGCAGGGTGGTCCTATAATTTTGGCTCAGGTTGGCGTTATTTACTAGCAACACGTAAATATATCTGTATGATGTTCTCCCCTCGGTTGGTTGCTTTAGTCAATGTGTTCTCTATGTTATACCTTCGCAATCCTGATTACCGTGTATTTATTGAAATTATTTTGGAATAGGTATCTGTCATTTAATCATCCAAATATATAGAATTCATATCAAAGATACATATTTTATTTATTTAATAAAATTATATTATTAGCAGGTAATTAAAAGTGACTTTTTAGTATGATGTATAGTGCTAAGTCAAGTAAAATAATCATGTAATCGAAAGAGACTAATATCATATTAGTTATATTCCTTTAGGTTTATGTCAAACATGTTGTTTGTTAGGAATTGCATCTCAACATAAATTCCTCAAAATGTAATGCAGAACCATTGATCCAATTTAAAAAATCATAGCAAAATGAGAAAACAAGATGCAAATAATAGAGAAGAAGTAAGAATAAGATGATCATCAAATTTAGGGAAAAATCATGGCTATACTAAGATTAAATTTGATTATTCTTCAAGAATCCCTAGATAGAGATTACGAAGGACCACACTCTAACTTTTCAAGCCAGATAGTCTTTCAAACTAGGACTTCATCATAGTTGGACAAACAAGAGATATTTCAGCTGTTGAAAATAGTAGGTTTGTTACACTAGATCGAATTGCCCGATATGCGTGGTTCATTGATTATTTGATCATTACTCCAATTTTCTCTGTTGCGTGCACCTGTTCAACCTGTCTATTCAGTTCGATGAAGTTATGTTGATTTCTCCAATGCATTTGATTGCTTGCCTGACAATTCATTTGTCATCCAACTTATACTGTAAGATGGTCTAGGATCCTCATACTTATTAATCTCCCACTTGGAGTTTGATCTTTGAGATGCACTTTCATTTATATAGGGCTTGTTTGGTTGGAGGATGAATTTGGGTAAGGAAAGAGAAAATAATTTATTTTATAGAGTTGATGGGAAAGAAATTTATTTTAATATTGGGAGGTGTGTAGGATGTGAAATAAAGTTGATTTTAAGGTTGAAATTTGTGTTGGTGTGAAATAAAATAATTAAAATTTATAATAAATTTAAAATATTATTAAGATATTTTTTTGCCTATTTTTGGGCTCATGCCAAACAAGGCCATAGTTGTGGCCAACTTCATCAATTTGCTCCTTGTTCTTGATGTGGCGTTACCTTCTGAATAAACAAGGAGGCCATCTAAGGCATTGCACTATTTTAGTTTATTAATAATATTCACCTTAGTAAGCATGTTGACAGTGTTTCAAAATTAAAGATCTTCACTAGTGACAACATTCTATTATTTATCATACTTTTGATATAATGATACTTAACTAGAATATGTTTGCTCTTGAATGAAATACTAGATTATGAGTCAGACAAATAGCACTCAATCATTGAACCATAAATTGTCATTCTATTTTTTGTCAATCCCTTTCAGAAAACTCAATCACAATACGTCATTCCTAGCCTTTGAGATAGCTATGAATGACCTGCACGGTTGATAATATAATACACTTCTAAAGCTTGGACATCAAACTGATAGCTATCTCGCCTAAAGTACAAGCATAACATGAGGTGTTCTTTCACCACGAAGATTATCATCTACATAACCTTCATGCTGACTTTATTGTTTTTGTAATAAAGTGCTATATTCGTAATACTTTTGAAATACCTGAGCAATCACTTCGCAACCTCCCAACACTTCAAGCCTAGATCTACTAAAAAACCTATTTATAATTACTAGTGCATGTATAATATTTGCTCATGCACATCACAGTATAAATAGGGTTACCCACTGTTGATGCATACTTTACGTTTTCTATGTTTTCCTGATTCTCATCTATTTGAAGTTGATATAACTTCATTTCATATAACAGTTTTGCTATTTAGATCTTCCAAAATCCGGTGTCTTTGTCATCAAATTGATCGATATTCACTCCATTGTTTGTTCCATTATTCTAATCAAGCACAAAAAAGGATAACCTTGCTCTGATATCACTTGTTGCGAGTCACATGCCGTTGGCAATATCGCCTCATATGATAGAGTCCTCATAATGCAATATAGAAGCATAGATCTAGATCTAAAACTACATCAAATCGAGAAAACCCAATGAAAATAATAAAGATATAAGAAAAAGAGTACCAAACTTATGTGGAAAATTGCAAATCTGGGTGAAAACTATTGCCGCACTAGGAAAAGAAATGGATTACTAGAGATCATGCCATTGACCTCTCCAATTCTCGATTTTTTTCTAAGATCAAGGTTTCATCATACTTGGACATATACCAGAGATATTTCTAGGGAATCATAAGACAAACTTCATCCATTAAAAATAGGTTTGTTATGTCAGATCAGGCTATCAAGCAGTTCGATCAACTCATCAGATAGTCTATTGACATTTGATCATCGATATGATTTTCTCTGTTGCTTCTGTCTATTCACTAATGGTTAGTCTGCCAATTCTTAAACTGATTGCTCTGTTTGTTCGTAGCCAATAGACCTCTCAAACTCTTGAATTGTTTCTAAGATCAGAATTCCATCATTCTTGGACATATACAATAGATATTTATAGAGAATCATGCAACAAACTTTAGCAAAATGTCAGGTTTGTTAGGTTGGATCAAGCTATCGAGCAGTCCAATCAACCCATTAAACAGTTTGTTGACCATCCGATCACCAATATGACTTCCTCTATTGCTTCTATCCGTTCAACAATGGTCGTTCTAACAAGTTTTGAACTGATTGGACTGTTCGTTCATAGCCAATAAACAATTTGATCCTTTATTGAGTCCGATCATCACTGTTTATACAATGTAAAATTACTATTTCTTAATGGAATTGCATTTTTTGCTTGGGTAGTACTTCGAATTTAAAAGTGTGAATGAAACTAATTATGCCATTGTATCCTTCTGATATGCCAAGATCGAGTTCTTGTGTGTATTAGCTCTAAGAAGCAATGCCTTTGTCATCTTATTTGCAGCTTAGAAGATATTGGAGTGGCATATAAAGATTAGGTGAACATTTTCATCCGAGAAATTGCACATTCCACATGGGGCACGTGCCACAAGTTGGTCTTTAGTAAAAAAAACTTGATGTTTCCATGCACAAGTTGGTCTTTAGTAACAAAACCTAAAGTTTCCATTGAAAGGGCCAATTTGTTGATTGTCAATTAATTTGTTTGGCCAATGTGGAAAATCAAAGTACAATAGGAATATGGATAAGAGAATTGAAAGTTTGGGATCTATATGAATTATCCCCTAACTCTCTGGGACCCAAATGTTCTTTATCCTAAAAGGCCATAAGAGGTACATTTGATTTTTTATTTTTATTAATAAATTTGAATGTTTCGGCATCTCATTAATTGGTGATATTTCACGTGTGAAATTTCTTAGAGATTTGTTTTTTTATTTTGCTTGCTTCTTGTGCTTCTGCTTAATACCAAAGTCCTTATATCAGTTCTGGTTCTTGAAAGGTTGAAAATGAATATGGAGATTATGAAGGGGCTTATGGAAATGGTGGAAAGTCTTATGCAATGTGGGCTGCGGAGATGGCTCTCTCACAAGATATAGGTGTACCTTGGATTATGTGCCAGCAATCTGATGCACCTGATCCCGTGGTAACTACTTGTGCCAGTAAAGTAGTTTTTTTGATTCAAATATTTTATTGAGATTGCTCCTTTTCAATCTGCCTCAAGTTCTATACTTTCATGGCCTTATGTAATATTATCATTTTAAAAGCATTGTCTTACTTCTTAATGTTGTAGATCAATACCTGCAATTCATTTTATTGCGATCAGTTTGCTCCAAATTCCCCTAGCAAGCCAAAAATGTGGACAGAGGACTGGACGGGATGGTAAATGAATTGCTGACTGCAACTTCTCCCTTTTAATCTAAACTTGCTATTTTGTTTCTGTCTTTCAAACTCTCTCAAGTATGTAGAAGTTTATTCACAAGCATTCTAATATATACTGATTAAAAAGCTTTGGTCTTGTTGTTCAATACTGCTAAAAATAAAATAATTTAAGTTTGCATATTTCTTTTCAGTTTTAGCTATCTTTTCATAAGTTACATTGATGTGAAATGCACAACCCTACTCTTCTTCTTTTGCTAATACTAGTGGCATCAGCTCTGGGAGGCGTTTGTTTAAGCTAGTTCTCAAGTTTAAACTGCAATTTACATTTCTTCAAAGGTTAAGACGTCGTTAGCGTTGTTAAATGTTAACTAGAAAACATGAACATCTGGCATCATGTGTAAACTTTATGAATGGATAGCAGAAATGAGAAAAGTATGATGTTAAATGTCTGGCTAGATCCTACTGCTTGTACTTCAATATGAATGTGACATCAGTGGAATTTATTCACATTACTTTGAAATAGTAATGCCAGTTATAATTTCTGCAGTTATGCATTTCTTTCATACATCTATGTATGTATAATGTGGAGAAATGAATGCGTAGTAAAATTGTAGACCTCTATGTTTTAGTTTGGAACTCTAATGACTAGGCTTGTTTGTCCAAACCTAATTTATCAGGTTCCAAACTTTTGGCACCAGTAATCCACACAGACCACCAGAAGACATTGCTTTTTCTGTTGCACGTTTTTTCCAGAAAGGAGGTAGTCTTCAAAACTACTACATGGTATCTTCCTTGTCATATGGTTTCTTGGTCTCAGTGGATTTGACTTTTACTGTAGATTTTTCATATTAGAGTTTCTGTACTTATAAATATTAGTATCATGGTGGAACAAATTTTGGTCGTACTTCTGGGGGGCCATTCATAACAACAAGTTATGATTATGATGCACCTATTGATGAATATGGTAAGCTGTTTTCTCAGGTTCTTTATAGTTCCAAGGCTAAATATTTGTTCTTGAAATTTCTTGATTAGAGGCTTATTTTCCACCAAGATTTGTGTAGTGTCCATGAGTTAAAATAAGCGAATTTTCAGGGCTATTAAGGCTTCCAAAATGGGCTCACTTGAAAGATCTTCACAAATCTGTAAAATTATGTGAAGATGCAGTTTTGTACAATAACCCTACGCTTCTGGCACTTGGTCCCTTGCAAGAGGTAATTCGTTAAGTGCTCCTTCATTTCAATTCGTTTTTAATCAAGAAGTATTATTTAATTATTTTGTGGTTAATTCTCTGAATCACTCGGGTTTACACCTTGGGGCTAAATGTCAATCTATCCTTGCAAAGTGAATATTTCGAGGTTGGAAATCTTTATCATGTTTGGGAAAATACACAGGAATCGAGGTACCAAGCAGATATTTGTGTTAAATTTAATCCTATTTCCCAATTGAACTAATTAATGGTAATTGACTTCGGTGATTCAGTTGTTTGCAAAAAAACTAACCACAACTATGTTTCTGTTGATATTGAATAATAAATAATGGATTTCCAATATTAATTTGAGTACATTTTTTTGACCGGTTGGACCTGATGATAGATAACATTTTGATATGCTTAAGCAAATAGGAAAAAAAATATATGTAGCAGTATTTTAATAATCATAAACAAAGTATGATCGAGTACCCCAACATTTGTTATCTTGGGGCATTGTGAGAAGAGAGCTGTTTTCATGGTTATATTAATTGTATATGGATTTTATGATTGTGAAATGACTAGTTTTAGAAGTGCTTACAATTAGAGGTTTAACAACTCAGTCCAATGAGGGTGGGGAGTGATTGCTAAAGCCTAAGGGTCGAATAATGTGTGATTCTTAGCAAACCTCTAGGTTGGGAGGAACACATCAGACAGGTAGGCAAATAATTAGGCTTCATATGTAAAGTTTTATCCTAGCATATTGAGACATCTTTTGAGACCAAAAGTATTAGGTAGTATGGGCCAGGCCAAACCGGATAATACCTTAGTAATTTTGAGCTAGGTCATGATGATATTAGGATTGATCTTTTGGAGTACAATGTGGTAGCCTCGTGCCTTGCGGCACTAACTTTGCCATATTGATGGAAGTCCATAAAATTAATAACTTATTAGTGATCTATTTTAGACTTTAGTTGTTTATTTATCTCTTGACTCGATAAATGCCCTTTTTCACAATTTCTCAAATTTTGGATCATCTTGAAGGTCATGATATTGGGTGAAAACAAAATCATATGACAGTAATATCCTTGGCCCATGAGATTAGATTTATTACAGAAATTATGTCAAGGTGACTAATCCCATCCACCTTGATTAATTGGAATTTTCCTTAAACGAAGGTAACCATGGCTCTTAACTATGTATCTAATGGCCAAAGCAAAGTCTTATTGTCTTAAATGAATCTTGTTTAATGGCTAAAATCTCTGTAAGAGGGAACCGCAAATCCTTGAGAGGGTTTGCTATGGTTTCCCCCAACCAGTTCATATCAAAACCAATTTTAAGCCATTGATTAAAAAAACATTGACATTTGATTCCTTTAATTGAAAGTTTTCCCAATTGAGAATAATTGTTAAGGTTTTGTCATGCCCCCGATTTACCATGACATCCTGTGGCTAACACACACGGACTAAACCACAATATATTAGAATTGTAATGTTGTGATAAAGAGAATAATCACTATTTATTAGGATTAATTGAAATGATAGAAAAAAAATTAAATAACTAAAACCAAGTCCACAGCTCTCTATACTAATAGAGACTATTAATGTGACGTCCCCCTTACGGGACACTATGATAACAAATTTTTTATCATAGGAGAGATTATACATAGAAATATTTAACTTTAACAAAACAGAACTATTTATCTCATACAACGGAAGCAATATAATTTAAAAAATAAGCTGAACTATAAACATGTTTAACACTCTTATTTATTCATAGACTATAATTACATCTGACTTATACAATAATAAAAATATCAAATTGATATACAAATCCCCTGTGATTTAGTGCTCGTAGACCTCTCGTGTGCTTCATTTTTCACTAGCACCTGCCAATGAAGGCATTAGTCCACCGACCCTAGGACTGAGTAGGCAATAAGCACTAACTTGCTAAATAAAAATTATTTATAAACAAACATATATTATTCTTTCATATCAATATTAATAATAAATAGTCAAGATAATTTAATAGTCATAACATAAATGTTGATGTCACATTAGCATGCAATATTAATAATACGCTACAAATTATTTTTATTCTTTAAACTTTTATTTTTCGAGCTCCGATTTCTTGGATTATGCCTCAACTGCTTCTTTTTCATCATCACATATGCATAAGATCCTTTGCAACTCCTATACCCCGCAAATGGAGGAGTGCCACATATACAACCATCCTCGCTAGTTGGCACATTGTTTACATCTTGACAACCATCTCCGATATTTGGCAGGTTATCACATGGCATGACTCGAGCATAGGTAGGGACATAAACGCAACAAAAAATTCTTTTTAATTCGTTGTTGATCTTTAAAATATCTTTATAATCACATTTAGTTGTTCCAAGTTCACAAATCATATTTTGTCTTTAAATTTAGTAAACAACTCAATAATTTACTATATATACATCGTCGTGCTTTTGACACTCTTGTAGATTTATTTCAGCATAGCAATGTTCTATTCTACGATTAATTAATTATGCAGTTTGATCAGAAATTATGCAAATAACGAATCATTTGAAACAATAATAAATCCAGTAACATGAATTTAACTATAAAACAAGCATTTAACTGTACATGCCATTTTTAATTCAACATAACACATAAAATCACATAAATCAAATTAACTGATTAATTTGCAATTTTAATTTAATAAACAATTTAGAACTTATGCCTACTTCTTCAACGGCATGTTGATAACTCGATGATGCTGAGAAATACGAGAAGAATTTCGGACGAGAAAATCCACTTAATTCTTTTTCCTCCCCTTTTCTTTCTTCTTCTTCTTTTTCTCCTTCTTCTCCTTCCTGCTGGATGCGGCTGCAGCTGCTGCTTTTGTTGGCTGGGCTCGGCGGAACGACGAATAGACGGGCGCGGGTGGCAGAGAGAAACTGAGAGGGAGAGAGAAAGAGCAATTCCTTTTCTCTCTCTAAGCGCGGGCGACATGCGGAAAAGGGAAGAGGCGAAGGCGGTTCTCGCGGGTGCTTATCCCATTTGTTGGGAAATTACAATTTAGTCCCTCTATTTTCTCTCTTATAAATAGGTCTAAAATCATTATTTTTATGTCCAAAACAGTTAAAATTTTTAAACTTCGAATCATTATCATTTGGATGTCACAATTCTCCCCACCTTTGAAAAATTTCGTCCTCGAAATTAAGCAAAGAGATCTGGATAAAACTTCTTCATTTTATTTTCAGATTCCCAGGTTGGTTCTTTCTCAATCTGATTGCTTCACAAGACTTTAATCATAGAAATATCCTTATTCCTTAATCGTCTGACATCTCTTGCTAAAATTCTGATTAGTTTCTCTTTATAGCTCAAATCTGATTTTATCTTCATCTGCTTTGGATCAAACTGAACCACTTGTGAAGGATCTAGAACATATTTTCGTAACATTGATATATAAAAAATATCATGTATTCCTTCCAAATGCAGATGGTAATGCAAGTTTGTAAGTTACAGCCCTAACTGTTTCTATAATTGGAATAGGTCCAATATAGTGAGGCTTTAACTTACTAGCTTTTCCAAACCGCACTACACCTTTCATTGGGATAACTTTAAGAAATACCTGATCCCCCCTTCTAATTCTATTTTCTTATGTCGAGGATCATAATATTTTTTCTGTTTATCTTGAACTGTGCGCAGTTTGTCTCGTATGAATTTTATCTTTTCAGTAGTTTCATCAACTAATTGAGGTGCCAAAATAGCTCGACTTTTACCTTCATACAATCACAATGGTGATTGTTATTTCCTTCTATATAAAGTTTCATAGGGTGCCATTCCAATATTGGATTGATAACTGCTATTATAAGCAAATTCTATTAATGAAATATGTGTTTCCCAACCTCCTCCAAAATCCAGCACACATAATCGTAGCAAATCCTCAAGAGTTTGAATAATTCTTTCTGTCTGATCATCAGTCTGAGGATGAAATGTTGTACTGAATTTCAACTTGGTACCAAATGCTTGATGTACTTTCTGCCAGAATTGAGAAGTAAACTTTGGATCTCGATTTGATACAATAGCAGATGGTATCCCATGCAATTTTACAATCTGATCCACATAAACTTTGGCTAATTTATCAGTAGAATCAGTAGCTTTGATTGACAAGAAATGAGCTGATTTAGTCAATCTATCAACAATCACCTAAATAATATCATGTCCTTATTGTGATCTTGGTAGTTCAAAGTGGATCACCTTAATTGAATTAGAAACACACTTTCTTATCATAGACACATGAAACACATCATATATCCCAAACATCTAAGGTAGTAAAGCTAGTCGATAAGCAACCACTCTAATCGTCTCAACATTCTCGAATGGTCCAACAAATCGTGGATTCAATTTGCTCACTCTACTGAATTTAACAATACCTCTTACTAGGCTAACCTTCAGAACTAACTGGTCACCCGCCTGAAGTTCAACTTTCCTATGATGTGAGTCATATTACTTGTCTTGAGCTGACAACAACTTTTCTCTGTTCTTCTTTATCTTCTCAGTAGTCTCATCCACTGAGGCCCAAGTTAGGCTTGATCACTGTCTTCATGCTAACATAACGATGACTGACACTTCCTGCCATATAACGCCTCATATGGTGTCATGCTAATACTAGCCTGATAGGTGTTATTGTATGCAAATTCAATTAATGGAATATGGCTTTCCCAATTCCCTCCAATGTTTAGTACATAGACATGATAGATCCACTATTGTTTGTTTAATTCTCTCTGTTTACCCATCCGTTTATGGATGAAAGACTGTGCTAAATTTCAAACTTGTGCTAAATTTCAAATTTGTGCTAAATGCTTTATGAAGTTTCTTCCATAAATGAGATGCAAACTTTGGATTCCTATTCGAAATAATGGCTGTAGGCACACCATGAAGCCTCAGAATTTGTTTGCAGAATTTGTAGTCTTCATAGGTAAAAGTGAGCAGATTTCGATCAGTTTACTACTCCCCATATAGCATTATTTGGGATCTAAGTAAACCCACAATGAAGTCAGTCGCCACCTCTTCTCATTTCCAAGTAGGAATCAGTAAAGGCTGTAGCAGTCAACCTAGCTGCTGGTGCTCACCTTTCATTAGTTGGCTTGATACACGCTTCCTGATCATCTCAACCACATTTTTCTTTATTCCGGGCCACCATACCACTTGTTTAGATTGTTATACATCTAAGTTTTACTAGGATGAATAGTATACTTTGAATTGTGAGCTCCTTGCAATATTGCTTCTGAAAGCTCACTTGTCTTTGATACACATATCTTATTTTGAAATTTTAGAATACCGCTGTCATCGAACCTAAAGTCAAATTGCGAGCTTCTTTAGTAATCTTCATCAAGATCTTCTTTTTGCCCATCCATCACTTGTTGCGGCTAATTAGGTCTCACCAGTAACTGATTTAAGTACAACATTCCTCTTTCTTTAACTCCTGCTAAGGATAGTCCCTCCATATCAAATATTAACTGTAGATCAACCCGATCAAATGCCATTCTATTCAAATTGGCCTTTCTGCTTAATGCATCTGCTACAACATTCACTTGACCAGATGATAAATAATCTGCAGTTCGTAATCTTTGATCAATTCTAACTACTGTCTTTGCCTCAAATTCAGTTTTTTCTGAGTGAAGATATATTTCAAATTCTGATGATCGGTGCACACTGCTACAACTAGTTATATGATTTGAAACAAAAAATTTTTGGTTTAAAAATATTTGTGATGTGAAATGTAGTCTAATTTTAATCAATGTAGAATGTGACCTCTTACATTGAAGTTAACCTGATTAACTGTAGTTTGATAAAGAAATGCATGAATGTTCAAGCAAATGTTTTCTTCCTCAGGCTAGTGTTTATGCGGATTCCTCTGGAGTTTGTGCAGCATTCCTTGCTAATATGGATGAGCATGATGATAAATGGTTAATATTCCAGAACAGGTCCTATTACCTCCCAGCTTGGTCAGTTAGTATATTACCTGACTGCAAAAATGTGGCATTTAATACAGCAAAGGTGCATTCTTTTCTATAATTATATTCACATCTTGAGTAATTACTTGGCAAGATCATGATGTATGCAACGGCCTGGAAGCATAAGATGCATTTTTTTAAACAGAATGACATTTCAGGGAAAGGAAAAATAGAAGTGATTGAAGCATACATATTTCTAGTATATGTTATCAAAGGCCTACTTAACTTTTGCAATCGTTGAATAAATCATTCACCATGGGAATATTGATTATTGTTTTTAATCAGAACTACAGAAACAAGTTTGAAAAATTATTACTTTGAAAAACATTCGATAATTGATAGTGCTACTGATTAAGTTATGTTTGAAAGTTATGTAGAATAAATTTATTGCCAAAAATTATGATACTATAACAAAATATGAAGCCTTTTAATTGGCTTTTGTATTTATATGACAAAAGAGTGGACCGCATTAGAAAAAATATTCCCCAAGTTTCATTGCTGTTGTTCTAGAACCATGGTTTTCCCTACAAAATGTTCAGTCATTTACATAGAGGACACCTTAATTATGAAAAATTACATGTTTCACCATCAAAGATGAAATATTATGTTAATTGCTCTTAAATTTTATAAAATTATAGATTTTATATTATTTTTAGATAAAATTGTACTATAATCCAAATTTTGAGCACTAAAATTGTGACTTATATTCTAAAACAATAAATCATATAGCAAAAATGTTAAGGAAAAAATCGTTGTGTTATCCAATTCATGATACGTGGATAAGTCAGATTGCATCTCCGAAACATGATCAGCCGAGTAAGGGTTTTCGAACAACTCAGGCGACCTGCTTGGATAGGGGTTCCTTAGTCGAACAGAGTGGAGCTAGTTGAATGACTGTAGAACTACTGTCCTGCCGTTAAGCTTGTTGTCACATCACAATCACCCTATGACGTGATGTCCCCCGATAGGGACAAAGTGGAGGTGGTTGCCATTAATGTCTGAGCTGTCGAGCGACGTGAACTGTTCTGGCTGTCGGCGTGAACTGTTCTGGCTGTCGGCGTGTTGCCCTGTTGTTCCCTCATTAATGAAGCCCATCTACAGTATGTAATCCCATCTGCCCCTATCCTTATTATAAATAGCTTCATTTATGATGAGGAAAGGGGTTCTTTGGAACAACAAGAATAGAAGAAAAAGGGGGTTCTGTGGGAGCTAGTTGAATACTATTTACCACCAATTCGGTGACAACCTCTACCTTGTTCGACTAGCTCCTTTCAACATTATCCTTCAGTTTACCATAGCTTGCCATCATCCATCCCTCGTCTTCAAGGGACTGGCCTTAGGGAAAACCATCTTTTTCCTCATTGCTTAATGTTGTAACTCCATTAATCCTCCCTTAATTCGTTGTTTGGATTTTCTACCAAAATAATTTGGTTCCCCCATTCTTCCCTCTGATGGCTGAAGATCTGCAGAACAACATTCCTTCTCACTTCCAACTCCCTGGCGCTTCCATTCTTTCTTTTAATACCCCCCCTCCAAAGATTCATTGCAACAACTCATTAACTGCAAGCATGATGCAATTAACGCAATTTGTGAGTCAGATTATCCAGACGATCTCCTCCTGGCAAGCAATCACCCCACTTCGACCATTGGCTACTTCGCAACCAGTCACCATGTCCAACAGCTGCAAAAGGCTGCATTTTGAAGCTTCTGCGGCAATCCTAGCTTTCGTAACTGGTCCTGAAGGGCACAGTTCAGGCTCGGAGGGGGAACATCTGATAGAGATGTATCTCCCCTCCGATTCCCAGCTGAGATCTCCATATTCTGCATAAATCTTAGCAGTTCCAGTCCCTCATCGCTTTGAACCACCGTCATTTCCCTTCTTTGACGGCAAAACAGACCCAATTCACCACATTTGAAGATTTGAAAATGCGCTATGCACTTGTAATGCGGTATCAGACGCATACAAATGCAAATTGTTTGGCAATAGCTTCTCTGGAGCTTCTCTTGAATGGTTCGATTGCCTACCCCTAGGTTCTGTCACCTCTTTCTCCCAATTCTCTCTAGATTTCTCAGCCTGATTTCCCACAAGCAAGCTAAGATTCTGCAGTTTCTGCGAGCTGCAAGGGCCAAACGAGTCTTTGTGCGATTTTGTCGATCATTTCTACCGCCTCAATGTAGAAACATGCAACACCGCGGACGACTGTTCGCTCTCCTGCTTCACTAACGCTCTTATGGTCTTTGGTAACCTTTATTAATCATTCAGTCACCGCAACTTGGGTTGTGAAGAAAATCTACTTAGAGAATGCGATTGCAACCACTGCGCTAGTTGTAGAAAACAGGGCAAAGGTTGAGGCGTATAAAGACCGTTCGACACACTACTCAGAGCAAGTGGGATCAAAAAGAAAATAAAACGCTGAACGTAGCCCCTTGCTACCAAAGTACTCCATTCGCCTGCTCAGTTATTTCTTCGACCCCCGCAACAATCGAAGAGATATTGAACACCATGGAGGCTAAGGGCTTTGTTAGGCCTGTTTTGAATGCTGGCCAATCGCGTTCCGGACAAGACCATTCCCAATTTTGTGAGCTCCACATCACTTACAGACATACACTCGTCGAATGCCGAAAGCTTCGCGAACTAATCAAGCTCTTAATTGATGTCGGGCACCTTCTCGAATTTTGCTTGTCAGAGCAGCCATCATGGCGTCAGGCCAACTTCAATTCTGGAGTAGCCTCCAACCAATCTAAGCCTTTAGGGAAGATGCCGATCATGATCAAATTTGACCACTTCCCTAACAGCTTCGGCTCCCCGGGCAGCATCTTCTCCGCATAGGTACATACCTTCTCCCTTTCGCTGCCTGAAATTATCTTTTCTGTAGGGGACCTACCAATGGAGACAACCTCAGGAGACTAGTCGGTCATCATATTTGTTGGCATTGGCGAATTCCACCTCCATAGGATCTTGGTCGACATCAGCAACTCTGTCGACATCCTTTATACTGACGCATTTCAATAGATGGGCCTCCCAGATTGTGCCCCACTTCTCGAGGGGGTTACGGTGGCAAGCATCATCGGTGACACATATCGACAACTCGAATGGTGAACTTTATCATCATTTATGCGGCCTCAGAATATGACGCCATCTTCAGTAGGCCATTCATAGCTTCTTTCTGCATGGTCGCATCAACTCTACATTCTTGTCTGAAGTTTCCTACCATAAGAGGAATCACCATAGTTCAGGTAGATCAAGCTCAAGTGAAGAGATGCATGAACATCGCTGCCAAGCTTCTCGAAAAGAATGAAGACCCTCGCATGTTACCTGTTGAAAAGCCTATAGGAGTCTCTAGTACGCCCGTATCACACAATAAAAAGGAATTATTTGTATCTTAAAATTTAAATAGTAGTAAAAAAGAGGCACTTGTTGCCCTTCTTTCTTCTTATACGGACGTATTTGCTTGGAGTCCTTCTGATATGACAGGAATCAATAGGGATGTAGCCGAACATAGATTGAGCATTAACGAAGGAAGCAGGCTCATCAGGCAAAAGAAGAGATGCTTCGGAGGTGAGAAACAGAAGGCCATCCGAGAAAAGGTCAAAAAGCTCACCTTGGCCGGATTTATTCGCGAGTACCAATACCCCGAATGGCTGGCCAATGTAGTCGTGGTCAAAAAGGCAAACAACAAATGACGTATGTGTGTATTTCACTGATGTGAACAAGGCTTCCCCCACGAATTCATACCACTTACCAAAAATCCACAAACTGGTAGATTCCACGGCCGGTTGCTTAACCCTAAGCTTTCTAGATGCTTTCTCAGGCTACCACCAAATCCTCATGGCTTCGGAAGATGAAGAGAAAACATTGTTCATCATTGATTAAGGGACCTTTTGCTACAGAGTAATGCCCTTTGGCCTCAAGAATGCATATGCCACTTACCAAAAGATGATGGACAGAGTTTTTTGGCACTAGTACGGATGAAATTTAGAAGTATATGTTGATGACATCTTGGTGAAGAGCTCCAACTTCTCTCAACATCTCCAAGACCTCGAAGAGACCTTCCAAACTCTTTGGGCAAATAGGATGAATCTCAACCCTGGGAAGTGCAGATTCGCACAATCCTCTGGCAAATTTTTGGGCTTCATCGTGTTATTTCGAGGAATTGAAGAAAACCTTGAGAAAATCAAAGTGATCCTGGATATGCCTTCACCAAAAAATTATCAGGAAATGTAGAAACTTACTAGGCGAATAATAGCACTCAGAAGGTTTATCTCTTGATCAGGAGAAAAGTGCCGACCATTCTTCATGGTCATCCGAAAAGGGACCCTGACTCGAGTGACGAATGCGAAAGGCCTTTGCAGATCTAAAGGAATATCTTTCCTTGCCCCTTGCCCTATCTACTACCGTCCAAGGTGAAACACTATCTCTATCTTTCGATTTCTGACATCGTTGTTTCTATAGTCCTTGTTCGAGAAGAAAGCAGAACGTAGAAGCCAGTTTCTATGTCAGCCACAAGCTCCAAGGCGTCGAAGAATGCTACCTGCCACTCGAAAAGGCAGCCTTTGTGCTGATTATGGCCACTAGGTGCGTTCAACACTACTTTCAGGAACATATGATATCGGTGCTGACGAACTTGCCTCTCAAAAGGATACTCCACTACTCAGAGGTCTGTAGGTGATTGCAAAAATGGTGCATTGAATTGTCGGAGTTCGATGTAAGGTTCGCTCCAAGAATAGCAATAAAAGCCGAAGCACTCATCGGCTTAGTCGTCGAACTATTGACTGTTGAACAGCCACAGTTCCAAGAAGACCAACCCCTGTGGAGTCTCTTCGTAGACGGCGTCGCCGGAAAGGATTCCAGGGGGATTGGCATACTCCTCGTCATTCCAAGAGGCGTTAAGCTCCAAAGATTAGTTCGGCTCGACTTCCCCGCCACGAGCAATTGGCTGAGTTTGAGGCCTTCATCGCTGGCCTCCGCTTCGCCTATGATCTGGGAGCCGAATATGTCAAGGTCCACAGTAACTCAAAGCTATTAGTCAGCAAAGTCATGGGAGAATACCAAACCTATGACGAAATCTTGAAGTGGTACCTGAGCAAGGCCAAAGTCATCCTCTCGCACTTCAAGAAATTCGATCTCGCGGATGTCCTGCGGGAGGAGCAGAACAAGACAGCAGATAAACTGGCGAAGAATGAGTATATAAGCGAAAAACATGAGTTGCATTTATCTGTGCCATGCTGCAATGAGTTAGAAGTGTTGACCGCTTCGTCCAACAACTGTCTGTGGATTGAAGAGATTATGAAATATTTAATAAATGGCCAACTCCCTGACAACTGGGCGGAAACTAGGCGAATCCAAAGAAAGGCTACCAGGTTCATGATCCAGCAAGGGCAACTTTATTGAACTTGCTTCTCGCGGCCTCTTGTGAAGTGTATAGGCCTGGACCAATCGAGGTGCGTCCTCAGAGAGGTCCACCAAGGTGAATGCGGGACGCACGCAAGCAAAAGGAGCTTGGCGTTCTGTGTGATTCAGCAAGGGTACTATTGGCGATCACTCAAATTATGGGCTCGCTCGAACGTGTCAGCAACAGAAACTTGTGCCAAGTCCTCCCAGGCCACTTTTTCTTCCCAAAAAGGGAAGATCCCAGGCAGTTCCAACGTAGCGCAATGGACTCTTTCAAGGAGTACACGTACTTGGTACTCCACTGAAGGAATCCTCCAGCTACCGATTGTCGGAGGTCCTGTCGCTGAACTCCTGAACCTCCTTCACAGCCTCTAGCCAAACCACTAAATCAGCATTCTCCCTTTTCGCCTCCTTCAAGTGAATGCGACGATTAACAGCCTCTTTCTCTGGCTCCTCCAACCAACGATGATGTTCGGCGAGTACAACGTGCTTCCTTACATCTGCCTTCAGCGTGGAATTTAGCCTATTCAGATTGTGAGCCTGATTGCAGGCTTTGCCGTACTACCTATTTAATTCGCCCACCATGTAAGAGACAGGGACAAAGTAGGAGAAAGCCTGCAGCAAGCAAGAAATTCGTCTATCAGTGGACAAGTAAGTATTAAAATCTTAAAAAAATTTCATACTCACGTCTCACATTCGCTGCATTGCATCCTGTAGCAAAGGTCGCACTGTGGGTCGTGAGATTTGTTTGCCTGCCCTCGTCGACGCCTCTGGATGAGGGAGAACAGACGAAGTTGGACGTACCACATCCTGGTCAGGGGGTGGCCGAACCGCCCCTTGCTCCAACAACTCTCCGGCCTCTCTCGAAGCGCGTGACGACCGGGACGCCTCTTGTTTGTGACCTCCTTCCCACTTGTCCAACCACCGTTGGAGCTTACTATCCAAGGCCAATGCTCCCTCCCTCTTCGAGCTTCGCTCGACTGGCAGACTAAGAACTTCCTTTCTGACGAATCGGCGAAGAAATGCCCTCCTTAGTCCTGGTCCTCTTCGCTGGGGAACTCCGATGCGGTACCCTCTTCTACGTTGCAATTCTATCAAAGAACCACCTCGGAGAAGCAAGAAGCCCTAAAAAAGGAGGGGAGATAGAACCATTCAGAGGCGGATGAAGGGAGAAAAGAAGCAGAGGGCTTGTACCTTTTTGCATTGTGATCTGTTCGCCAAGACTCATGAAATACACATTGGCGCTCCTCTTCTCTCATAGTGAAGAGACGAATGCCAGGAACTCATGGTCTTGTGGCAACGGCGACGAACGGAAGCAGTCCACATTGAGGCACCAAGGGGAATTGTGTCGAAGAGCCCCCTGGGAGACACCCACTTCTTCCTCCAGTTTCCGAAGAAAGAGTCTCCCAGTTTGAAGATCGTGTTACCGTCATCTCCGTTAAGGGTAAAGCGGCCCTCAAGACTCATGTCTCTTCCACGCGAATAGGGCGTTGAACGCGTCCCA
Organism: Apostasia ramifera; assembly: GCA_019297695.1. NCBI lineage: Eukaryota > Viridiplantae > Streptophyta > Magnoliopsida > Asparagales > Orchidaceae > Apostasia > Apostasia ramifera. The sequence goes on along the minus strand of JAEMOT010001562.1, from coordinate 19,911 downwards.
ACTCTAATCCTTTGAGGCGTCCTTAAACGCCTCAGAAAGATAGTAGAGGGTCACTGCGTTCGGCGGCCATTGCGCCGGCACCATACTGTAGCAATGGCACGTATCGACAGAGAACTGCTGAAGCGGCAGGAACAGCCCTGCCGGAGAAATTGAAGATAAACAGCGATCATACCGAATGGAGGATGGTTCCGACGATCATCTGGGGCCGGACGAACAATGGCGACCTTCGAACGTCCCAGCATTTGGTTCCTCAATGAAAAAATACTCTTCCCCTTTGGAGCTCTAGAGCTTATTGATCTCATCAAATTGCTCATCTGACAGATAATTAGCCTAAAAAATAGTCATCTCAAACATCCGCCATTTATCCTCGAACCTAGACCTCATCATCAAGTTGGCAGTAGAAAAGAAAGAGAGAAAGAGGGTACAGTGGCGTTGGTGGAGGAAGGAAGCAATCACAGAATGCCTCGGCCCACTCATTATATAGAAGGGTCAAGGCATCCCAATAGGCGCTTGCCCTTTCGGAATTGAGGCATCGTGCACAGTTGACAAGGCATCACAGCGCCTACCGCTTGACACTGACACGACCCGCATGACCCCTTTGCATCCGTGAATCTTCCACTGAACACCAGCTTGGCTGATTCCTCGCGAATCTCACTTGTTTGATGTCTAGACTACGCTACCACAAGTAAATACAGACAGGCGAACAAGGAAACTTAGAATTTTTTTTTGTTCATTCAGAAAGGATTCATTGCAGCAGATGTGATGTCCCCCTTTCAGAACACTACAATAACTTAATTCGTAGGAGTGATTATACATAGAATCAATTAACTTTAACAATACAGAACAGTTTAACACTTGCAGCGGAAACAATATAATTTAAATAACAAACTGAACCATAGAAGATATGTTAAAACACAAGTTTACTTATTTACAGGCCATATCATCAGTTCAATCATACAGCATACTTTATAAAATAGGAAAAAGATCAAACTGAAATATAAATTCCCCCTGATCTAGTGCTCGTTGTCTCCTCGTGTGACTCTTTCTTCACCAGTACGAGCCAATAAAGGCATCAGTCCACCGACCCCAGGACTGAGTAGGCAATAAACACTAATTTGCTTAATAAAAATTATTTGCATGCAGACTTACATTATTTTTCCTTAACAACATTAGTATCATATAATCATAGCAATTAACGGTCATAAACATAGATGCACATGTCACATAAACATGCAATAATAATATGCCGTAAACTCTTTTTATTCCTTATACATTTTATCTTTTGGACCTTGATTTATTGAATTGTGCCTCAACTGCCTCTTTTTATCATCACATATATATATATATATATATATATATATATATATGATCCTTGACAACTTCTATTTCTCGCAAATGGAGGAGTGTTGCATATACAATCATATCCAAATTTGGTAGGTTTATATATATTGGCAATCATGCTCGAATTTGGCAGGTTATCATATCATATAGCTCGAGCATAGGCAGGAACAAACACGGCAAAAAATCCTTTTTAATTCATTGTCAAATTTTAAAACATCATTTTAATTTCATTTAGTTGTTCCAAGTCCACAAATCACATCTTGCCTTTAAATTTAGTAACAACTCAATAATATATTAAATATACATCATTATGCTCTTTAACATATTTTTAGTTTTATTTTAGCATAATGAAATATAAATTACATGTTCTGTTGTACGGATGTTCAATCATGCAGCTTGATCAGAAATTATGTATGAAATGTCATCCCATAAAATAACATTTCCTGTAAACATAAATTTAATTGTAAAATAAGCATCTAGCCAAACATGTCTTTTTAATTCAACCATGTCGCTTAAAATCATATAAATCAAATTAATTAATTAATTTAGAGTTTTAATTTAATAAATAATTTAGAACTCTTGTCTACTTCTTATACGTCATATTGATAACTCGATGTAAGACAGAAATATAAGGAGTGGTTTGGACGGGAAAACTCTGCTTTGATTCTTTCTCCTCCTCTTCTTCTTCTTTTCTTTTTCTTCTTTTTCCTCTGTTTCCTGCTGCTGCTGCTACTTTCCTTGGCCCGGCCGAAACCCACAAGGGCAGAACCGAGAGCGAGCGGAAGAAGGGCACGGAAAAACCGAGATAGAGAGAGAGATATTTCTCTTTTTTATGGCAAGGGCTCGAGCGGCACGAGGAGAAAGGGCAGGGATAGGCGGTGCTGGTGTCATGCTTATCAATTGATGGAAAAATTGCAATTTGGTCCCTCAGTTTTCATTCTCTTATAAATAGGTCCAAAATCCTTACACTTAAATTTAAGTTTATTTATTTTAAGTACAAAACAATTTTAGTAATACTTTAAATCATATTTTGAGTTGCCAACTATTACAAAAATAATTCAAAAACATGGTTAAATAACTCTTAGTAAAATCTTTCTATTAAACATTTCAAAATATGGATGTTACAGCAGAAGTCAAATTAATCCTCCTTTAATTCCTTGTTTAGATTTTCCACCCAAACAATAAACTACTTTAAAATTAAAAACCAAACTCTAAATTATAAACCTTAAACCTTAACATGATATGCTAAATACTGTTTATTTTGTAAATTAGCTATATATAAAATACATTCTAAACTCTATCTAGTTACATGAAAGCCTCTATTATAGACTTGTGAACAATACACAATAGAATAAGATATATGAAAATGTATCTGTAATTTAATTTATAATTTTTTTAAAAGTGTCTTGTAAAATATATAATTTTATAAGATTTCTGTATGATATACGTAATATTTTATCTTTAATAGTGAAACACGTAATTTTTTGTAATGAAGTTGTCTTCTATGTAAATTCCCTTTATATATTTTATATGTTTCTTTAAAAATATAGGTTTTTTTGGAAGCAAAGTTTTTTGCACATTTGATTTTGTAATAATTGTTTACGTTGGCTATCTCTAGGTTCGATCTCAAACTTCAATGGTAGATATGATTGTTGAAAATCTAGTATCATCAGCAACAACTCCACTAAGTGGGAGTTCAAAGGATCTCCAATGGAAAATTTTCAAGGAGAATATTGGGGGAAAGGGAAAACCAGACTTCGTAAGAAATGGATTTATTGATCATCTCAACACAACAAAAGATTCTACTGATTATCTCTGGTATTTAACAAGGTTAGTCCTCATCTCTGATACAGTTGCTATGATGCACCTTTTCGGCATGAGTTTCTCATTGCTATCTATTTGGTTTGAAAGTGTTATTGAAAGGTTAACTTGCTTGATACCTATGCTATATGTTTTTATACATAGATAAAAAAGTACTTGTTTGTTGAATTCGAGTCATTACTTACATATTTGTTTATCTAAGCATTGATTTTTGTTGATTTCAACTTGTTAGGGATAACATATTGGAAAATGAAAAAGAAAATATGTTTTTGCATTCTATTATAGGTTCTTCATGGTAGAATACCTTGTTCCCGAAATGGTATAAAACCCAAAATGAACTAATGCTTTGTTCACTTGTTTTGGACATCAGCACATTTGACATGTTGAGTTTGAAAATGAAGAGAACTCTACTTACATTTATGAACACGTAGATGATGACACTTTGGCGTGTTATGAAGTACTGATACTTTATAAAGTCTAGGGTATATGCAGCATATGAGTATCAGATATCGATACTCTTGGGTTCCGCTGATACGTTTCTAATACATCATATGATGCATTATTTTTTTTAAAATTAATAGTTGTTTAATATGGCTCCGATACTTTGATATTTCTAATTAAAGAAAAAAGATATGTTGGAACACCTAAACCAATGATAAAAACTAAAAAACATCTCATATATAAAAAATGATTCATGCTTATACTTGATGGTTATGATGGAAAAGAGCATGCACACTGCATTTACGCAATTGGAAGAGCAGATAGTTTCACACACCCTAGAGTTATAATAACAGAAAAAGTTCTGGCATCCGCATACTACCCTTTCTCACGGTCTCGCATATGCTAATGATGCCACTTCTCTGCCTTTGTGAACAGTTTCTCATTGATGTTATGCATGTCACTGCTTCTGTCGAACATTGATTGCATTGCTTGACCTGTCTGCCTTTGTCGGTCTAGTACTATGGAAAAGATAGGATGATCTTTCTTTTTTTATCTATTTACTCAATGAGTCTGATATATAGAGAGAGACAGATACATCTACTTTGATTTTATCAGTGTATTTTAATTCATGCACAGTATTTATATTGTTTATCAATTGTATCTTATATGTATCGAGATGATTGATTTAAGTCTAATTTATGTTGAAACTGAATTTGTCATATTGATATGTATTTGATGCGAAGTAGTCCCAAATTCAACATTGACAACGTCATCTCATTTAGCTTGGGGATGACTTTGTCTTGACTATCTTATTTATTTTGCATATTTTATACTATGTAAGTTTTATGTTCTTTTTTTTTTTAAATTTTATTTCGTGTCACATTGGCTGTAATTAGGCCATTTTGGGTTTGGTTAGTGTTTATACATTATGTGCTTGGTCTAATTAGTGCATGTGTCAAAGTGGGTTAAAATTGGCTCGACTTCTCTATTTCTTTCCATCCATTAGATTTATTGGATGCCAAATGGAGGGACAAGATTTCTTGATTCCTAATTTGGGGTGGGGATTCAATTAGTTAAGGTTTAAGTGTTGAGATTTGAATGCTCTATACATAGCATGCTACAAGAAATTAAAGTAGTTTTTGGTGCAATTAACCCTAATCTCCCGTAAAAGGAGAGACAGGACCCTTAAGAGCCGCTAGTTGCCACCCTCCTTTATCGCCGTAATTGGCCGAGCCGCCCTCCCTTCAGTCTCTGCCATCGATGTAGTGGAGTCGTTGACCCTTCCCTTTATTCTTCCTACTGTTCCCACCTAGTCCAGTTGTTGTCGTCAACCTCCATTGGCTTCCACCGACATTGTCGTAGCCTCCTTGATTAGACATCGTCGCAGTCTCTTTGACCAGACATTGTCGTAGCCTCTTCGACCAGACATCTTTGGCGGGGCCTTGGGCATGATGTCCTGGTGCAGGAGAACGCTGTCATCGTTGCCGCAGTCATCAACGACCTCGACCGACCGCCATGTGGAGTACTTTGGTTGGTGCGTTGCTTAGCCAATAGGTAAGATGCCGATCGTTTCTGCGAGTTATTTGCACCATCCCCTCCAATCACCTTGGATCATTGAATCGATCTCTATTTGGTATCTCTATTGTCGATTTTGCACTGATTTTTCCCCCCACCGCCATTTATACCATTTCTTGAGTTAGCACACCTACATCTAGTATCTACTTCTATTTGAAGTTCATATTGTTTATTTGCTTATGTCATGTCATGGGGGGATTGATTCATGATTGGGACTAATCATCCCACTTTAGTTTTAGTTTATATGTGTTTATTTGCCAACTTAGCCTAGTAATTTGTGGTCTTATGCTTTAGCCACTCTACTTGTGAATTTACCTCAATTATCACCAAATTGATTTTTTAAATTGTATGCCTTTTCTTTTTCTCAACCTTGAATGACTGAACTTGATAAGACTAGGCAAGTTTTCCCCACAATCTCTTAACTGAAGCTTGATCTCTGTGCATGGATGGAATTCTAGTTTGCCTTAGGTTTTAGGTGAACCCCTTAATTTTTCCTACATCAGTATTGAGATTCTCATCTCAGCTAGATATTTCATGGTTGGTTAAGAAGCAATTGAACAAATTTTATAATATAATTTTAAATTTTAAATTTTTTAATACTTAATAGTCATTGAAGAATATTTTTATTTTTTAGGTTGGATTTTCTCTAATGTATCAAGAAAAGCTAGAGTCTTTCATATAGGTATAAAGTGCCTTATTAGGAGCCATGGGCTCCCTCGGCTGAGGGTCAAGGTTGCCCTAATGAATCAAGATGGAAACTACTAGTTCGTTTTGGTTATCTCCCATGGAGAGGTTGGCATATTGTAGTTGTCCAATCAATAAGGATAGTCATGCCAATTGATGCGAACCTTTGCTTGAAGTTTCGACATTTTACAACAACAACAACCAAGCCTAAATCATCTTGTTTGGTAGAGGCAATATATTGCCTTGTTAACGTGACAAGAACTCTGGAATGGACTTTAGATTTACTAAAGAACTTCATAAAGGGCCTATAACTCTTGGAATAAGCTATATACTACTTTGGTAGGTAGGCACTCCTACTTTGGTTGAGATGGTCAGGCAAGACATAATGTTGTAATCCTTTACTTTATGTGGCTAGGCATGTTATTTGAGTCATTTTAAGTTTAGACACTCACTAATTCATACATGCAGTTCGAGCGCTCGATGCACATATGAAGTATTAGAGTGATTGTTTAGAGTTTAAACAAATAGGGCTCATCCAATAGTGGATGGACAAAAAGCAACTAACATCATATCCTTCTCTGATATGAGAATTGCTTAGCGAATTTAATTTGGACATTAGTCATGAGATTAATTATATTTTCATATTTGTTACATTCATACTCCCTTAATTGTATTCTAGACAATCTCATCTTTTTGAAGGTTTAGTAGTCAAATTATTAGCCATAATCTGTACGTCATGATATTTTTAGGTAAATTGCATTTGGGCCATAAGATCAGAAGGGGGTTACAAATTGATCCCAACTTTTGAAAAATCTTGATTTTGGTCCCTATGGTTGTAAAAGCATTATTGTTTGGTCCCAATTAAAACGTAACTATTAATTATGTATCATTATGCCCTAAGATTATTTCTAATCATTAACTATTTGGTTTAAAATATTATTTTGAAATATTAATAATTTTATTTTTTTTAGTTTAAAATTTTATGAAAAAAGAAAGCAAGAGATAGAAGAAATTAAATTTTTGATTTTTTAAAAAAATATTTTTGGAGAGGTTGAGAATAGATGAATATAATAATCCTTCAAATTTCATGTTTTCTTTTAAAAGGGTTAGCAAAAAAGGTGGGATTCTTACAAAGGGAAGAAAACCGCAACATTTATAATTACGGAGACCGAAATTGAGAATTTTCAAAAGTTGAGATTACTTTGCAATGCTCTTCTAACCTCAGGGGCCCAAATGCAATTTACGCTACTTTTAATCATTCATAACTATTATTAACATATTCGATAATCATTTTATATTTTGATTGCTATAATTGACTCATTTTCTATTCTTTGATGGCGATATAGCAAAACCAATGTATTCAAGAAACATACAGAAAAGTTATGGAAGTGCAGATTATCTTATTAACCTCTGGTAGGCTTCAGGATTACATTAGTTTTGAGGGTATCTCGTCAATGGATTCTTTTGAGCTCTGATGATTGGCTTTATACTTGGGTTTGACATAAAGAAATATTGATAACTTTTATTCGTTTGGACATTTGATTGGTGGACGGATTTCCTTTTTCATCTGATAGTGCTTTATTGTGCCTTTTCATTGCCCAGATATAGGAAACATTTCTTTTGATCATAAGAAATCCCTATGCCTCCTTCCGTGGTAGCACATTGTGAGTTATAAAAGTCAAATGTCATCTAGTTAAATTAGGGGGAAGCAATTGTTTATCCATTACTCGTATCTTCATCAGGAGTGGGCTATCATGGCATCCTGCATATATCCAGGAATTATGTGATAATATTCCTCATATTCTAGTTGGATTATTGACCATTGAAATATGTTAAATGTACTCCTGTTTCACTGCCTTAAATTTCGTATAAATTGATCTATAGCATCTGAGCATTAGCTAATGAGTTGTTGTTAACAAGGTATTTCTCCAGATAGTACTTTTTACAGTTGTCCCAGTCATCTGATCCATGCAATGTTAGTTGTTTTCTTTATCTTCCTAGATTTTGCACACTTCTTTTTTCTCTTCAAGATGCTTTGCAAGCCTGCAACAGTAGAAAATACTTAAAAGCGTGTTTGAGTGTGGGTGGCTGGCTGTGCACATCTAGATGTTTACATCAGTTGAATCTTTATAACTTTTCGATTGTAAAGTTTTTGTGGTATTTCAGCTTATATCTAGTTGAAGAGCAATTTTTGAAAGATGGGAGCCAACCTACTCTCATGGTCGAGTCAAAGGGTCATGCTGTCCATATTTTTGTTAACGACGAACTTATAGGTAAGGCCTGACCAGTTCAATTTTTCTTGGATCCATTTTCATTGCAAACTGACTTTTAATGTTGACTATATTTTGGGCATGGTTGTCGAGTCCTCCATGCATGTTTCGGTCAGTTATGGTTGTCTGGTATTTAATATCCAATAAATGTACTTATCTTCATGTACTAATTACTAAATGGTGTGGCAGATATGGTAGTCTGATTTTTGATACCCAATTATGGTATTTATCCTTATATGCTCGATGGTGTCCAATGTTTTTACTACTATTCATTGCCATTTTATTTGATTGCTCTTTATGCATTGTATATGCAGGCTTTGTTTAAGGACCTTGATTGTCTTCATTTTGTGCTTTTGTTTATTGTTAAAGTTTGATTAGCTGTCTTTTTTTTTAAAAAACATGTTTCTTTAGTTCTATTATGCATGTTAATGAGAGTACAAAGGAGGATATTTGTCACTCCCGCTTAACCATTGTCAAACATTTCCTGTTTACATATTTGGAATATCCCAACATTACAAGCCTACTCGCATCATATAACTCCAGTAACTTTAAATACTAAACATATATAACTCCAATAACTACTAATAGCAACATACATATCATGTCTAACATAAAACTGATAATTAGCACTCAACACAACTATAATCATAATAAAACTTCTTGGCTCTCCATGTTCTCTCGTGATCTTCTATTTTAATTGCAAGGTCTAAAGGAGACTCTGTCTCAATTTGGTTGACTCGCAACATGTAGCAAACATAGTTAGAAGCTCATATGAGGTTATGAACTAATGATACGATACATAAAAAGTCATGGAATTGAAGTTTACAAATAATTATACCTTTCTTTTTTACTTTCTCTTAGAACTTCATGAGGGAGTTTAATATTTCTTGATACTCTATCACTGTCTTTACAGGGAATGTTCTATCTCTATATTTACTAGGAAACTTTGATCTCTTAGTTAATTCTGCACGGAAAATTTGCTTTTGTGTAACTTTGTAAGGGAACTTTACTCTCCTTGTTCTCTTATTATCTCTCCCTCTTTGCTCTCTCGTGTTTTCGTTTTCTTCCCCTTCTCTTATTAGCCAAACCACCTTTCCCTTGTTTCCCTCTCTTCCCTTCATGGTGCATGGTGCCAATGTGGATGAAGGAATTGAAGCTAGGGGTGGGGGAGTGCCGGGTGACAGGTTGTGCGAAAAGAGAGTGTTGAAGGTTACAACACAACAACTATTACAACCAATTTTTAATTCCAAACTACTTTGGGGTATTATGTAAAAGTAGCTCTCTCAAGTTTCAATAAAAGCAGCTTTCTGTGTGAGCCCAAGGGATTGAAGGATGATATACCAGCAATTGGTTTGAATTCATAAAAAAAATAATAGGACTAACATGAAATTATTGAATGACCTCTGGGACCTGTGTAAACTATTCAAAAAATACAAATCTGCATGAAATGCGAGCTAAACCTTAGCAATCCAAATGTAATTTACCCTAAAATAAACCATGTAGTGATGTAAGTGATAGCTAGGTGCCCTCAATCCATCCCAGTTAAAGTGATCTGAACGATCTCGATGATTGATGATGAGCTTGGCTTATAATGTCTCCTTGGGCTGTGGTGTCTGCAACATCCGTTTAAGAGCAGCTTCTATAGAGGTTATGAAAGTAAATGATAGGTTTACATAGTTTACTATGATATGATAGGTTTGCATAGTTTACTATGATAGGTTTACATAGTCTTGGGAATTGAAAAATAGGAAAAATTAGAAGTTAATTTTGTCTATGTAATCCACAAGTTTCAAACATTCATCATTCTGGTCCCAAGTTGTCTAATCTCTATGGAATATCCTAAAAACACTGGTCATATCAGCCAAAATTCTCCTAAGAAAATAAAAAAAATGAAAAGTTAATTTTGTCTATGAAATCCACAGGTTTGAAATATTCATCATTCTGGTCCCAAGTTGTCTAATCTCTATAGACTATCCTCAAAAATACTGGTCATATCAGCCAAAGTTCTCCTAAAACTTTCAATGCCTTTGTTTTTTAGCTTCTTTCAACTTCAGGCAATAATATAGGCTGATGCGAAAGGGAGTTTTTGGGTTCTGATTTAAGGCATTCCAAGCTAAATTTCCTTCTCCCTCCCTATCCTCTTCCTCATCCATTTTTTATTTTATTTTTTTCTGCTTTTCATACAGTTTGGCTCATCCCTTTTTTATTTTATTTTTTTCAGCTGTCATTTCATACAGTTGCCAAATCAACGCCATGAGTCATGTTTGTTAGTCTGTTTAAGCTGCTGGTTCCCCAAAAGTGGTTCCTTAGTTACCGGTTTCACTTGCCTACTTAACGTATTGTATGGCTATTTTTGAGAATGATTTTATCCTCAAGAATTAATTGTTGGTTCCCAACTGAAGGACATTCAGGAACTCCTGGTTTAATTCTTTTTTCATGTTTATATGTTTGATTTGTCTATTTTGGAATGCTCAGGTTTGTAGTGGCTTGAAATTCATTATTTTGATGCTAGATTTAATATTCAGGCTAGTCGTCTATGCCTTCCTTCTTTGCATCTAGTGGGGTTTATGATTATATAACACAAATTAGGAGGTGTTTGGTTTAAAGCTATCTAGATGTTTGTGTTATCTAAATATCAGTGCTATCGAGATAATTATGATGTTTAAATTATTATTTGTTTAGTTCAATACTATTGTATTAAAAGATTATAATAGAAAATCAATTCAACCTCACATCCCTCTTACAATTTGATGTTGTGGGAAAAAAAAGCTATGGCTTTTAGGCTTTTAGCCATGGCCATTTCTTTTTTCATTATTAAAAAAATATTTTATATACACAAATTCAAATTTTAAAAAATAATTTTGTTTCACATCTACACAATTCTCTATATCAATCAAATTTATTTCATATTTTATATAAGTTTTAACATAGTTTATTTCCTATCAGACACATTTTTCGAAAATAGCCTAAAATATTTCCTCCAACACATTTATTTCCTAACTTCAAAGTTGACATCTAGATGTCACTAAATTTTTAGTGATATCTAGATATAATTTAAGAGTGATAATCTTATAATTTTTTATAATATTATTTAAATATGCCATCAAATCAAATAATCAATTCCTCCAAATAGCATGGGATAACATCACGAAAACATTGAGCTAAAAGCCCCCTTAATAATGAAACTGGAAGCGTCTAACATTTCTTTTATCAAATTAAAGTTGTGTGTGATATGTATATAAATGCTCCTTAAATGAAACACGTGGAAGCATTAAGATTTCCCCTTCTTTGCAGCCAGTGCATCTGGAATTGGAACTGATATAACTTACAAGCATGAAACTCATGTTCCTTTAAAGTCAGGAAAGAATGAAATTGCGTTCCTGAGCATGACTGTCGGTTTGCAAGTAAGTGGAAATGCTACTTCAAGAGTATCTTTACTATTGTAAATTTTCTCATTTTATTAGCTCCCATTTATATCTGAGCAACACTTTAAGTTGTTGATATTGGTTTGTTGGTGTGTCGTCCATTTTCTTGAGTCAATTGCTTTCTCATTGATGAAATCGATAAATACTCTTGGGGTTCATGTCCTTTTCTTAGTTGTGAGTACTAACTGCTTTGTGTAGTTTTGTTTTGCTTACATCTCTCAGATGATGAATGGTCAATGTTTTCCGTAGCTCCATTGTTTTTGAAATATTGTCAACAATGCAATTATGAGGTGATGACATGGAAACATAACCTAGGATGAATTCACTCGAGACTGCTCAAACACTACATCTGCACACTTCAATTGACTGAACCAAAAATCTTTGTAAATCTTTGTAAATCTTAGGAAGATTTTCACGAGATAAATAGTAAATAGGAAAATAATGCTTATGTTAAATTTAAAAAATTATATGACATATAATTATTTGCCCAATAATAATAAAATCTTTTCACATCATAAAGTAGACCTAAAATATTTGAAATGGTTATTTGGGTGTGATATCCCGTGAGAGATGTACCCTTAGGCAAATTCCACATCGACAAAGCAAGAAAGAAATGTTCGGTATATATGAAAAGACACCCATACTTTCGTAGATACGTTTGTAGTAAACCATGAGGCTAATGATAAGAAACTCCGTAATTAGATGTGCTCGGGCTATAGTAGTGTTAAAATGAGTGACCATCCTTGGAAATTGCTCAACCGCGCAATTTCTCAGAAGCTGAAGTAGATAATATCTATGGTTGGCTCTGTTATTATATATGGTATCAAAATCACTCCATGTGATCTCTTGTGCAATGTGACAAATCTCAATGAGGACAAGGATGTATGTAATATCCCGTGAGGGATGCACCTATAAGCAAATCTCACATCAGCAAAGTATGAGAGATGCTAAGTATATATGAAAAGCTCATACTTTCATGGACGTGTTTTGAAGCAAACTCGTGAGGCTAATGCCGAGAAACTTCATAGTTAAGTATGCTCAGGTCAGATTAGTATTAGGATGGGTGATCGTCTCGGAAAATTGCTCGACCATGCAATTTCTAAGAAGTTGAAGCCGGCAATTTTTGTGGTTGGTTGGGATGTTACATTAGGTGTCTGCATGATTTAGTAAAAGTTAAATATAATGTAATGTCATCCTCTTAAGATATAGTGCCTTACTTGGGTTAGCTTTCTGAATGTCTTTTCACTGATGATTCCCACAAATAACAAGCACAATCATAGGAAACCATATATAGTTGCATAGGTCACTCTAGGTGAGCCAAACATTGTCCTTGAACTATATATATTCCACAATTAGAAGTGCTAATTACATATTAACAAACACAGATCCTATTTACTAAAAATGGTTAAAATAGTTTAAATAGCATAGATTTACCTTTGAATTGATAATAAATTAGTTTCAGTTTCGATTTAAATCTGAACCAAATCAATTAGTTTGATGCAAACGAGATACAATTGATAATAATATAAATAGTGACATAAATCTAGATATACTAACTTGATCAAAATAGATACATGCCCTCTTCTCTTTGAGTCTCTAACTAAATAAATAGATAAAATAAAAAAGGCCAAAGTCCTATCTTTTTTGCAATATGAGCTTGATTAAGGTAAACAAAATATGATTGACATCTAACAGAAGTAATGATGATATCAGTTGAGATAGAAAAGGAAAAATATCAATAGTATTTGTAAGATCATGAAAAAAGGTCAACTAATATATGACTCGACAGTTTGCAGATATTAAATCTTTTTCTATTGCCGAAACACTAGCGTACGTGAAGCCTTTTGCGATCTTAATTACGTAGCCCAGCGTATTTTCTCTTAATTTTAATGTTCTACTCTATGCATAAGTTATATTTTATGTATGAGATATTTTTACTTGTTATCGTGTTGGCCGCACCGACTGTTCAAATATTTTTTTCTCTAATTTGAAATATCTGAAAGTATTGGATAAGTATCAGGAAACTATCGAATTTTTACAAACTAAAAATAAAAATTGATATTTCACGTGGTGCATCAGATATGTATCGGTGGAGTATCGGTATCTGATATGGATACGATACAAATATGTTCAGCTTCACAAAATTTCGGTGGTTCATAGCCAAGTAGTAGTTGAAAGTTTGAGCTATACAGTTCCTGGTCATTCATCTGTCTCCCTCATTCCTCTGTGTGCATGTATGCCTTTCCAATCCACTCTCCATCTCTCTGGTTTATGCTCCCATCTTAGTTTTACCTTTATTGCTATTTCGCTTCAGCCTTTGCCCTCATCTCCTTTTCCTCTCCCTTTCCAAGAATCTGTTGATCCCTCATCTTCTGTCCCACTTTGTACTGTTTACTCATTGTCTTATTTTCCTTTCCCTTTATCAAGATTGGAAGAGATGGATATAAAAGTCCATGTTTGTGGTGCATTGGTGTCAACTTAATTTTGCATAATTGGAAATTAGAAAATTTAGGCACAAACATGTAGTTTGAAATTTTGTTTGTTGCATATTGTTCCTCCTATTTGTCTGCTTTGTAGGATGCGGTTGAACCTTAATATCACTTGAAAGAATGCGCTAGTGATATTGTACATTTTATACTTTTTGTGATTCTTGCAGGAATGATAATAATGGAATGACATATCCTGAGTATGATGTACCAAAAGTTACTGCTTTGCCTTTTTATAATTCTATGCTCTGTCATCTGTGGACTTTTTTGTTAGAGTCGTAAAATACTTTGGTTCTGACTTCATTCCATACGATGCAGCACTGACAAAGAAAGATGGGCTAGTAGAGTTCTGTATGTTCTAATTTTATTCCATTACCCCGTGCCTTTATGTCAAAGTATTTTTTTGCCTTTTTGAAAGTTGAGTGTTTTTTTTGAAAGTTGAATTTCTTTGCTTTTGAAGCGCATTTTTTGCTTCCCAACAGTAACTTCTTTGTTTCTAACTTGATTTGTGTCATTTACGTCAGTATTCTGGTCTTAATCTGTCCTTTATAAACATGCTACAGCAAATTCATTGCTGTTAAAACCTGTGCTTTACTCTTAAGCATAGTGAATACCATCTTTTCCGGGGTGTGCGTCTACCTTGTTACATATTGTCCATATATAAGATTTTATCGAAATAATTTATTCATAGGATAAAATTATAGTCTGAATAATGTTGTTCAATACAATGTAAGCATGGTATCTGTTGCTCTTCTCATCTAATCCACATTAACATTTCATGTGATCCGATTTATGTATATGTTCTCAAATAGCCATTATTCTACTTTTCCTTCATAAGAATGCAGGTTCTTTCTACGAATGGGTTGGAGCTGGATTAACCAGCGTCAAGATTTCTGGGTTGAAAAATGGAACTATAGATTTGTCATCAAACAAATGGGAGTACAAGGTAATTATGAATCATATTCATTGAACTTTAAATCCTTTTGATCTTTGAAAATGGAACTGTAAGCATGGTAGCAACTCCTTTGTTCTGACTGGGTTCCGGTTAAGATATAAATATTCAATGTCAAGCTAAACAGGTTACTTTTTCTATATAATTTAATTTTGTGGATAAATGATAAGACATGTGTGGGATAAAACAGAACAACATTGTGATAGAGTACCAACTCTACAGTTTTGTCTTGTAGACAAGATGATGGTGAAAGTACTGTTCTTGTTGCAAATTCGTTATTATCATAGGATTGGCAAACTACAGCAACCTCAGAAAACCAGTATTCGACAAAATTCATGATGCTCATCATGGCCAGCTGGTCCCCTTCCACCTGCATTTTTTAATATCCTAAAGATCTTCTGCTGTCTCTTTCTCCTTCCCATATTATCCTTGTTGATGGGTGTTTTGTGCAGCCTGAGGTGACACTCTGATCTCTTGAACATCCCAATCACAGATCATAGAAAAAGAGCACACATCTAGCGGAATACCAACTTTTACGTGCAAAACCCGAGATTGGAGAAAAACCACATTGCTTCAGTCATAATATAAATGCTGATGTCACATTAACATGCAATATCAATAATACGCTGTAAATCCTTTTTATTCTTTATACTTTTATCTTATGGGCCCCGGTTTTTTGGTCTACACAACTGTCTTTTTTTCAACATCACATATACATAGGATCCTTGGTAACTCCTAAAACATCTAGAGGAGTGCCACATAACATACAACCATCCTCGCAGGTTGGTTACACATCTTGGCAACCATTCCCAACATTTGGCAGGTTACCAATCACATCTGACATTGGCATGGCACGAGCATAGGCAGGGACATAAACATGTTAAGAAACCCTTTTTAATACATTATCGGTCTTTAAAACATCTTATAATCACATCTAGTTGTTCCAAGTCCACAGATCATATTCTGCCTTTTAACTTGATAAACAACTCAATTAAATATATCATCTTGCTCTTAATATTCTTATACATTTATTTCACATAGAAATCAATATTCCATTCCACACATAGCTTAATCAGAATCATGCATATAACGAAACATATGAAACATTCTGAGCAGTAATAATAATTTCTGCAACATGAATTCAACTATAAAACAAGCATTTAACAATACATATCATTTGTACTTCAACATAACACATAAAATCACATATATCAAACTAATTAATTAACCGACAAATTTAATTTAATAAACAACTTAGAACTTTTGCCTACCTCTTATACGTCATTTTGATAGCTCAATATAAGCCGGAGAAATACGAAGAAATTGGAGCGGGCGCAGGCGCAGGCACGGGCGCGACACAGGCGCCGATGCAGCAGCCCTTGCCCATTTTTCACTGTATTCAGGCAATACAGCGCGCCGCTTCTAGGGAACGCCCTAGCTTTAGCGCAATTTTCTAAATGATTTATGTCATGAGTGATTCGACAAGTTTTATGCTGGCTGTCGACTGCCTAACGCAACCCTCCATGTTTCCCATCCGGGAACATCCAATGAACTAAAATTTCACCAAAACTTTTAAGAATAACAATCTGAAGCTATTACATATAGATTCATGTGAATTCTTGAATTGGAATCTCCTAAGCTACTCTATAGACTTCTATCAACTAGTCAAAGGCCTAGGGGATCAGTTGACAAAAAAATCAAAGTCAGATAGAATGTGAAATCCTTCATAAGTCAAAGAAGTCTTCTTTGACTCATGTAAATCTAATATCTTCTCTAATTATTTTAGAAATGCAACACCTATATTGCTTAAGAATGAACCTACATCGTGGGTTTAAATCCTTTATGTTAAAGTGGTGCATCCTTCGAGTCCTAAATTTATCCTCGACTTCATGTTTTCTACTCAGTAATCTAAAAATGCCACATGGATCAAGATTTATGTATTGCAAAAGTATGTTCGGATTCTTTTGTGACATATCTTGACTTAATTGATTATAGAGTACCCAAGGATTTGAGTCCAACCAACCTTACAATTTTCTACACATAGGATCATGATAGGGTTAAGATGCTTGGAAATAAAGCTCTTTAACCATATAGATGAACTTCTTTAATCAAAAGTGTTCTTTCCTCAATAGGGAACAAGTTGTTAACCATTCAATAGGTATTTGTGATCCCTCCGGAAATCATCAAGTCCTAAAGGTCCCTTGGGGTAAAATTGTAGTCCTATTCTCGTGAAAATGTGATTAGCTATCAAAAATTTTTATTTTGGTAATTAGCCATTTGCGGAGCCGCCTTTATACTGCAGTTGGTTCCATGGTTATGCAACATGTCTCATCAATACATATCTTTGTGCATTCATGAACCTTTGTGAAAAACTTCAAGTATGTGCAAGATGCACTACCTTAACCACCAGGAATGAAGTCATTTACCTATTTTGTAGATTGGGTTGGAAGGAGAGCATAACAGAATTTACTGTGAAGATGGCTCAAAAAATGTTAATTGGATTTCAACGTCTGAGCCTCCAAAGAATCAGCCTTTGACGTGGTACCAGGTACTTTATGTTTCACTTCTAATTTTTTTAGTATAGTTAGGTTATGGTGGCAAAAAAAATATTGGATAGTTGCCTGAAAGTGTTTGATAAAATAATTTCCAATTTCGGAAAGTATGAAGTTTTATTTAAGCATCTTAATCACCTTGGTTTACTTGAGTTTCCATTCTTCAACCTTTCAGGTGGTTCTGGAATCCCCAAAAGGAATTGACCCAGTTGGGCTTGATATGATTTATATGGGGAAAGGCCAGGCTTGGCTGAATGGGAAAGCAATTGGAAGATACTGGCCTCGAACAAGTTCCACAAACAGTAATTGCAGTGCAACCTGTAACTACCGGGGAAAGTTCTTTCCCGACAAATGTAGAACAGGATGCGGCGGACCAACTCAAAGATGGTAATATAAGCACTTGCAAAGTGATTCTTGTAAGGCATCTTTAATATTTCCAATTGCTATTATGTATGTTAAATCTTAGGTTAAGCTTGTAGGTTATAGCCCAGGATTAATTTTAGGTTTTTACATGTCTCCCTCACTGTTAACACGTGGTTCCTGCGCTGCATCCTGGCCGAACGCGTGGCGCCCGTCGGGTCTGTACTTGATTGATTGATTTGCTGACTCAGCTTCCAGTTTTGCAGGACTATTGACCTAGGTCAAACCTCGGGCACGAGAATTTATTCAAACATCGACCACGACGCTCCAGGATCATCCCTCGTAACCTCGGGCCCGAGGGTACGAGGTAACGCCTGTCACAATCAACTTCACCTAACCCC
>JAEMOT010001557.1:832-45137 GCA_019297695.1 Apostasia ramifera | reverse complement strand
AAAGCTAATATGGAAATCTCTAATAGCTCTAATTAATTTAAATTTGAATTTTGATTCAGCACAAGACGTCATCCTGGCCATCCAATTTGATGTTGATCGGCTAAATAATCAAATCATTTTATCATTGATCAAAATAAAATGACGACAATTAGGGTATGACCTTCAAGTCGCTGACTCTTTAGTGTCGTAAATGAATCGAGTTTTTAATAGCAACTCGATATTTGGCTCAATATGAGCTTATTAATGTTTGTTCATTTTACTTCACCTTCAGAACTTTGCCACAGAAACATATTGCTTATATATTCTAAGATTTGCTGTTGTTACTGTGTATATATGTATGCATGTGGGATTAAGAACTGAATGATTTGATTATTTAATTAAGAGATAATTACACCCAGGTTTTTGAGTTTAATGTTTAATAACACACAGGTTTACGTTTTTAAAATTATAACATCAGGATTCTTGAGTTTTTTCGGCGTGTGCGAGGATCGAGAGGAGAGAGAGGGGAGGGATAAAATAGTAATTTTAACAATTTTTAATAATAAAAAAATAAAAAAGAACCTATTTGATAATTTATTAAAACTCAGGATTTTGATATTATAATTTTAAAAATATGGACCTATGTGTTATTAAGCGTTAAACTCAAGAATCTAGGTGTATGAGTCATTCAAATGAAAATGAGTCTGATTAATATAAGGATAAAAATAAGATCTTGGGCAGTTGAAGCAAACTCTAGGGACTTCAATGTTGAGCATAAATTAAGGATATCATTAACAACAAAAATTTAAAAGTACTTTTTAACGAAATGTCTATTCATTCATACAATAACTTACAAACTTTATATTACATTCGTATCACCAAAATCTTAAATATTTACTATTCTTCATTTTATGTGTCTGGCGTATGGGATGAGTTGCATGCCCTTTCGATTCACAGGGCTCGCGTGACATCGCCTCGCCCATCTAATAGGGGGCTAATGTTTATATGTCAAGTGATTATTCGATAATATACAATCACATAGCAAATTGGTCGACCCAATTATTCAATCAAGACAGCTAAGTTAAGAGTCAAACTTGGTTCAATAGATAGTTGTGATGGATTAAGCTCAAGGGTGATCCGAACCATATTAAATATGTGTTTTTTTTTTGCATTTTGATTACTTGTTGCTTCAGCTCTTTGTATCATTGTTCTATTGTTATTATTGCACTTACTTTATATAATTAAGTAAATTAAATTAATAAAAATTTTAATTAAGAGTCTATTCATCTCCCTCTAGACTAATATCAATCAATGAACAAGATTAAAGATGGGCACTCAAAATAAATCAAGAACAATCGATATATGATATATAAATGTATTCCACTATATAAATGAACTATTAATATAGATCTAGGTGAGTTAACGGACTCAATATTTATAGCCTTCAAAGTGCATTTTGGTAACATAATGATAAAAGATGCAGTAAAACAAAATGAGTTGTAAAAAGATTGGTAGAAAGCAAGAAGTTGTCTGCATGTTCAACATAGTCCACTACTTAACAAAAGAAGTCCGTGAAGTTCAGTTTGACGACAACACTAACAGACCAACTACTACATCAACAAGAGAGTTGACATCATCTCAGCTTTATTTAGTACTCCTAGAAACCCCTACCACACTTACATTCGCAAAATTTAGATTCATTAACAAAGCTTAAAGAGTATCTACTATTTAAAGATATGCAAGATGAAGCTCAAGACGGAGCTCACGAAGGCAAAAAATGATTGAAGATTGAAAGTTGGTCAATAGAATAAAATTTATATATCTATATATGTATATATATATATATACACGTGTGTGAGTAAATTAATTTGTTCGTTAGGCTACCACCTTAGCCATGTAGAATATTATTTTGTAATTTTATTATACTATACCTATGATAAATTTTTAAGAATATTTCATTAGCTGCACTATAATTATAATATATTTATGTATTTTAATATATATATATATATATATGTACTTTTTATGTAATTGAAATGTGATTTATTAAATATAAATAAATAATACATAAAATGACGAATTTAATCCGATATTAAGTAATTACTAAAAGTATGAAATTTTAAATATTATTGTCATATTATTTATAAAATTTAAATTATAAGCTAATATGTATTTAAAAAAAAATAAAACATTTAAAATTTTATGTTATATATATATATTAAAAAATAAAAAAAGAGCTAATAATTTATTGCAATATATATTTCAATAAATAACTTAAAATTTTAAAACTAGTTAATTTTTTTTATACGTCAATAATATTATATGAATAAAAAATAATTTTTATTTATATGATATTATTATCATGTCATATAATAAATTTAATTGAATTAAAAATTTGGAGTTATTGGATCCTCAAAATTAAAGTTTTAAAATTTCATTTTAATTTCGATTTTAATCATAAGATAAAGTATTGGTTTCAGTATTTTCGATAATTTTAATAAATTTTTATTAATAGTTTAGGTTTTTTCTAAAAATTATTTAAATATTATAGATTTAAAATTAAATTTATTGAGAATAATTATGAAAATTTATTTTTTAGAAAAAAAATAATTTTGTTGAATTTCAGTAATTTCAGTCAAATTTTAATAATTTCGATTTAAATTGAGTCAACACTTTTGACCGAATTTGAAAATCTTGTACAAAATATTTTTTATATAAAAAACTTCTTTATTTTTTCTTCTCAAGGGCTCAAGGGCTCCAGGCAGGAATATTTGGCGGCGGCGGCGCTTCACCAACTAAAAAGAAGCGCTTTTCTGTCCGTAATTCCCATTTCACCCTCGTCTTCTCCAGTTTTTACGCCCCCCCCCCCCCCTATCCCCGCGTGGCCGAGTAGGCTGTGCGGAGAGCGTATCCCCTGTTGCCTCACCCCCTTCTCTCTTGTGCCGCAAATGCTATATTTGGAGGGGATCGCGCAGTTGCTCGTCTCCCGGCTCCGTACCTTCTCTCCCCATTCGCCTTTGCGTTCCATATTACTCAATTTCTTCTCGCTTTTCTTTCTTCTTCTCCTTGTCAAGCTTCCCGATCGATTTCAAGGCCAGTCCGCTCGATTCCGCTGATTCTTGATTCGATCGAAGTTTCCCGAAGAGTGGATTGGAGGGTAGAGGGCGACATGACGAAGGTGCCGCTGCCGCCGTCGCCGACGGCGTCGGCAACGTCAGCAACGTACGATCCGGAACACGTGATGAACTACAGGGGCGGATCGGTGCTGGGGAAGAAGACGATTTTGAAGAGTGACCACTTCCCCGGGTGCCAGAACAGGCGTCTCACCCCGCAGATTGACGGCGCTCCCAATTACAGGCAGGTGTGACTTCCCTTCCTTTTACTGCCCGTCTTTCATATTGCGGGTATTGGTATGAATCCTGCTTTGTCATTGTGTTCTTATTCAATATGTATGAAGGTTAGCGTCTTGTAAAGAGGTGTCTTTTTGCTGCTATGGTAGTTTTGGTTATGAGCTTTTGTGTGCAGAGTGGTGCAGATACCCAACGAGGGTTTCATTTCCTTATTGTCAACGCAGCAGTTAGTCTAGTGCTGTGTTTTGCCATTTCCTTTTGGATTCACTGTGGTGTGGAATATATATCAAAATTTCATTCTCTGGAATTGGTTGATAGGAGAGGTTTTCCACTACATTTCTGTGCGCTTCATGTTGAGTTAAAAATATTGTTCATTACATGGATGAGGCTCTTGCTTAATTTTTCAGATGTTGAAAACGTAAACCTTGTGCGGTGCCTTTAATTGCTTATAAGGTGGTTGTACGCAAACATGAATATGTCTCTATCAGATATGTTTTTTGCTTAAAAGAAATGTTTCTTTTATTATCTTTATCACTTGTATCCCAACTATCTGAGGCTTAAATCCTCTGCCCTAGCATCCTACCCCACTCGAGAAGTTGAATTGATATGCAGAATATATACATACGTGCCTTGTTGTTTAACTGTTATTTTCTGTTACCGAACTAAACATTTTGATTTATCTGTAATTTCACAAAGTGATAGATAAGTAGGTCCATTTATATATATATATATATATATAATATATATATATATATATATATATATATATTGACATAAATATATATTCCTAGTGTAATAAATAGATGCTATTATTCATCTGCAATTCGATAATTGATATTGTACTTTATGAGGAGCAATACTTTCAAATACAGATTTGGGAAAATAAATATGTAGTTTTGATCAGAATTAAATAGTCTTACTGTAACAAAAATTATGATATTTTCCATACAAGGTTTTTGTGATTTTTCATATTTTTAGTTGGTTCAGGAATTTGAGTAATGGTTTTTCTCATTTTAAAATTTGGTGCAAAAAAACTCTGGATTTAGCTTGTCTTTAAAGATGTGAATTTTATGACAGGGCACAGAGAATAATGATGTCACTTGCTAAGAGGTACTTCATTTAGTTCACACGTAAAATATGCCCAATGATAACATCAAAGTACCTTGATTGTTTTTCGAAGCCAACTTATTCAAATAGTTGGAAAGCATGTAGTTGAAAAGATACCAAAATATTAATGACTAATATATTGGTGACTAATATATAAAGTACAGGATAACTAAGAAGTAAACAAGTGATATTTAAAACATATGTTAGTTACATGTCACAAAGTGTGCTTCGGAGTTTCAAATTAATATCATCGCCGTCGTTAAATTAATTAGAGATGGAATCACGTGGATACTGTCATCACAACCAAATAAGCTGACCCTTGTTCATTATGATACAACTTGACCAACGTCAGTTAGCTGTTTTGTTCAAACAATTTCAAAATTTAAGCTCTCTTCTAGCTTATTGTAATTGGAAAATTTTTTTACGGGGCACATTAAATTTCATGGGGCATACCAACTAAATAGTAGTTTGCAAATTTTGTAAATACCAACTAAGTCTTTTAATCAGTGGTGAGTTGGGGTATTTCAACTTTTTATCATAGGTCTATTTGAGAAAAATTCTTAGAGATATTTCATTACATTTTTCTTAGGTATGGAAACATGATAATTCATTTTAGGAAGTTTTTAAGAAATAACACATTTTTGTCTTCAAAATCAAAATTGTTGGCTTTCTTTTCCCTAATTATGAGATTCCCACTATAATCCTCTTCTTTTTCTAATTATGTGGTTAAACCTGCCATAATCCTAATTTTAATCCAAGCTCAACTAAACACTCTTTTAATCCCACCACATAATCTCATTCGAGTTTTTAACATGAGACTAATCCCATCCAACACTGTGGCACGTGAACCAATATGAAACTCCTATCCCACTAGATTAGTTTCATCCAAATTTAATCTCCTTGATGCCCAAATCATTTTCAAGATTAAGACATTTACAATGCAATTAACTACCCAATCGATTTTTCATGTTAAGCATAAAATTGATCTAATGAAGTAATTTCTTATACAACCTTACTTCCATTATTCCCAATCGATCGAGATTGTAGATTATACCGGTTCTAGGTCAAGGCATCAATGAACATTACTTTGCAATATAATCGGCAACTATTCTAAGTTTGAATTTATTTTGACTAAGGCTTTTAATTTCGCTCGAAGATCAAAAATTGCTCAAAGGATGAATCGAATTTCTGGATTGAATCGAGTTCGACTCGATCCAAACGAGCAGACTAACGAACTATTTTTATGGCTCAAAATGTTTACCTATCCAATCTTGAGTCGACTTAGGATCAAATCAATATGGCTCAAAATTGGATCAATTAAAAAATAAAAAAGATTATTTATATATATTTATATATGTCACTAGATTTAGTATGTTATCTTTTTGCAATAATCCAATAGAAAACGTCATTAGAAGTTTTCTATAAATTTATTCAAATTATATTTATCATAGATTAACTTTCTTTATTTTTTTAAATATTAGATCAAGATGAGTGACGATAGTTTAAGTTGATTAAATAAACAAATACATTTATGCATAAGATTTGACTAAAAGATCAAAAATTAATCGAAAGTCGGATCAACTTTAGCTTGGATTGTGCTTAAATTGATAATGAGTCATACCTAGCTCGGATCGAACTTTTATTGTTCATTCTTTGGATTGATTCGAAATCAAATCAAGATCTAATCGAATCGAATCAAGATCTAATCGAAAACTTTCAATTCAATCTTCAGTCGGGGTTGGATCGGCTCGAGATTCAATCGTTAATACCCTATCTTAATAAAGTTAAATTATACAAGTTGGCCTTGTTGCCAGCCCAAATAAGCTTTACCAAATTTAAAAATATGAATGCTATTAAGCCCCACAAAACTTCAAAAAGGAGTAGGTTACTATAAAGAAAGCATTTTTAGTTAAGCTTAACAAAATTCTTCTAATCTTAACTTATCTTTTTTCTTGAAGATTCCAATTGCATTTAAAAAATAAATGCTAAGTGCTAAATTCTACCCACAAATCTATCATATTGACATATTCTACATAATAACCCAACATTTATTCACATGCACTATAATAATACTACCATGATTTACTATTATGTGGGTGTTAGATATGTAAGGTTTCAGTGTATTGTGTGTAAATATGAAGATTTTGGTGTTAAATATATAGAAATTACTCATACTGTCTCATTCATGATTCAACAAGGCATTACCAATCATTATTGTGGGATTTGACAAGTTGGTTTGAAATTAGAATTGCTTGTGATGTCTTCCATCTCTCCTCCTTTATTGTTTGTTCTTTATTTTGTTTGGTGTGCACATGTGTGTGTCTAGATGTAAATCTTATTGGTCCCTGTGATATTAGGCTTATTTGTTTGAAGTATATTATTTTGAATCATTTCACTTATGATATATCTTTATTTGAGTTTTCTTGGAGGTCTTTGAGTTTATTTGGCTATCTCAAAATTGTTCCACATAAATCATATATCTTGGAGACGCAATTAACTGTATGTATTTGTGTGGAGCAATGTCTAATTAGTTAGCTAGAGATTATATTAAATGGTGTTTTTTTTTGTTTGGAGATGCTAACTGATTATTGTATTAATCTAAATGAATGGTTGAAATGTAATCTAAATGAATTGCTGGATGCAATTTACTACCTTGAAATTTTAATAATAGAACATGATTTGGTTAGACATGGAATTGGAGAGTAAAGTTTGGTGTTTGCATCCTCTGCGGCATCATTTATCAATTGATTTATTTCGTCACAATCTAAAAATGGTATCAACCTTGTTAAGCTCTTTTAAGAGTCATTTAAGAACGTAATAAGCTGAATCGCAGCTAAATTGGGATCAAGGGACATATGAATGTGTTCAGCGAATGTGTGGCTTACTTGAGTTAATTCTGATTATGGGCATGGTTAGAAGACCACTAATTGGGACGCAATGGGGATCAGTAATAATATCCTTTAGAATTTTGTTGATATCAGATGATAAATTGCAATATTTCATTTACTTAAAATGTTTTATTGATTATCATGTTTTCTTTTGATAGTTCAAGCAAGATAAATCAACTTGCATTCAGCAGTGACTACATTTGTGAGTGTATTAGTTGTGATGTAATAAAGAGGATTGTTCGTGGTTAGTTCACACAGAGGCAAAATCCTGGTAGATGAGTATATTGTGATGCTTCAGTGCATATGTAAAGCTTAAACGGTGTCGAATACAATCTAGCTTATGATATTTCCTGTAACCAACTGTTGTCAGGGTAATGAATTTGTCCTAATCATGTGATCATTATAATAGGTAGAAAATCTTCAAAACTGTCCTTGAAAACGTCTGTTGACATTTTGGGTTCTGTCATAATAATTGACAACAATTCAATTATGAAGGTTATTTTTATGATTATTCAGGCTGGATCTTTACCTGTTCATGGAGTTGCTATTCCTACTATGCATGGAATTAGGAATGTGCTGATGCATATAGGTGCACGACAAAATGGGAAGCAGAAGAAGGTGCTTTGGCATAATCTTCGGGAAGAACCGGTAAGATTCTTCAACTATAGAGTTAAATTTGAACTTGCTTTGTATGTCTTTTGAATTATTATTCTGGACTTTTTGATGGAATAGATTGTACTTTTCTTCTTACAACTTTACGGTAATTCTTTAATATTTCAATTGTGCAGGTGGTGTACATAAATAACCGTCCTTTTGTCTTGCGAGATGTTGAAAGGCCCTTCTCTAATCTCGAATACACGGTTTGTTAGTAAATTAAATATGATTTGTTTTTCTCATAATAAGCATCCAATGATATTACAGATGTTTGAGTACACGCAGTTTCACTTCATTTGTCCTACTTTGCTTCTTTTTTTTTTTCAAAGAAATGGCTGCAAACTGTTTTATTTTTCTTCACTGCAGCAGTAATGAGCAGAAATAAATAAAGTTTGGTTATTATTTGCTTTGACCTTTTCATTAATGTGTGGCCTAGGCCATGTATAGACTAGTTACAAAAAAGTACCAAAATGTACAACAAGTCACATCCCTTCAGAGGATGTTGCAAAATTTGTTGGGAGGGGCATTCCCCTCCCCCAAGTAAAGTCTACTATGATGGCTAGGTGGTCATTGGGCAAGATAATCAATGATATTCTTTATACTTCTTGCCACATAAGAGATTTTACATGAATGGAAACAAAGCAATTGAACTAGGTCTCCCACAATTATGTTCCTCTCTTGGTAATGTCCAGACCAGCTTTTGGTTTGGCCTCCATGCATCTCTTCATTCCTCATGTTGCTCTAGGATCCATGCATCACCAGATCTCAGGTTGCAGCAAATCTTGGTCTGACCCAAGTAAGTAGGTCTAGGGCTATAGCAGGCCTTGTGCCATTACAGGTGAGCAACTTTCAAGTTGCAGCAAGTTCTTGGCCTCCAAGCTACTTTCGGGCAGCTCCAATAGTTATCCTGTCCAATCATTATTGGATCAGTTGAATGGTGTCCATCGAGTTGTCTCCAAGCCAAATATGTCTTTTCAACCATGGTTTGTACAGCAATTCAAATACCTTGTAGACTTCTATCCACTATAGCAACTGAGTGTATGAGAACTCTCTTACCCGCATGGATGATGCTGCTAGCATGAGAACTCTCCTTCCTACCAAATAGGCACCCAACCAAAGCAAAATTCTTGGCTAACTTATGCCACACCATCCACATCAAGGGTAGCCCTTCATTTCTTTTGTTGCATTGCCTCATCAACTAACTAAATCTTGAGGTATAGCTACATTGCTACTACTGATTTCTACATTATTTTACCCTCCTCTTTCACTACCCCCATAAAGCTTAGGCCACTTTGTTATTTGGTTTGGTCTCATCTAAGCATCATTTGACATTTGAAGCTCCGCTCCCTTCTACTGTTCAGCAATCCAGGCCCCATAATCTACAAAGCTTTTAGCCTGCTGCATCTCTATATTTCCTACACTGACGTTGGCCAAAACATTGCCACAAAAACCTATTGTACAAACTTCCTTAACACCATAAATGGTTGGCTACTGCACTGAAATCTACTCTTAAACCTACATTTGACCATTTTGAACATCCTCTCCATTTCCTGCAGACAAACTATAGCAACTATGCCTAGATCCCTTCATGAATACAGGCCTATTAGGTCCTCAATCACTACTAGCTCAGACAACTTTCACATTATTATCATACAAGGTGGTGGCACCAGTCAGGAATGCTGGGTAATTAGTGGCTTTACTTTCTAAGTGATTAGAGATGAATTTCTCCACCTCCAAAGGCCATTTTAGAGCCTCCTTCAAACCTTCATTGCAGTCGCTCGTGAATAAACTTTTAATTAAAATTTTAATGAATTTAATTTACTTAAATATAATGAGTTAGTGTAAGAATAATAATAACACAATAATAATAATAATAAGCAGAAGCAAATTAGGGAAATGTAGAACATGAAGA
Source organism: Apostasia ramifera (assembly GCA_019297695.1). Classification (NCBI taxonomy): domain Eukaryota; kingdom Viridiplantae; phylum Streptophyta; class Magnoliopsida; order Asparagales; family Orchidaceae; genus Apostasia; species Apostasia ramifera. Next base: position 35,247 of record JAEMOT010001557.1, on the reverse strand, counting down.
ACATAAATATTTAACGTGGTTCGGTTCACTTTCGAGCTTATTCCATGAGAACCAACCAATCAATCTAACTATTACTAAAACACTCCTTTGTTCTAAGGCAGAGAAGTCCGTACAAGAAAATTGAAAATCATCCCCTAGAACTTTGCTCACATGCAAGTAAACACCAAGCTCTAATCTATCAAGTTATTACAAAATTTCTCTCCTCAAGTTAAGAATTTAGAGTAAGTAATAAGAGAAAGAGAACCTAAAGAGAAATAAGAAAAAATGCAAGAGAAAGAATTAACTCACTCTTTCCTTCAAAGATTGATCTTGGATGTAAGAAGAAGGAAGAGAGAGAGCCCGAGTACAATTTCCTTGAATCCCTTGTTTGATCACCTCTTTATTTGCAATTTGATTCTTTGAGAGTTATGAGAGGTGAGTGAGTTTGTTAGAAGCTATTTAATGTGCAAAGTGCCAAGAAGAAGGCCAAGGAAGCAGCTAACTGCTCCAACGGCTAGTACAGCTGGGAGCTAGCAATGCTTGATCGATCAAGGCGCTAGTCAATAGAGTCTAACAGTTACTTTTTGGCTATGTTTGATCAATCAGCTGATTGATCAATCTACTTTGATTGATCAGTTGATCGATCAACACCTATGGAATTCTCAGCTAACAACACACTTCTGATCAATCAAGCTTAAAGGGCCATTGTCTTTGATCAATCAATCCCAATTTGATCGATCAAACTACATTAACTTCTTAAAGCTGTCACCTTTAATCAATCCAGTGATGATAGTTCAGTGACTTTTATTTGTCAAAGAATTTAATCAATCAATAGGTCGATCAAAGACAATAAAGTCCCATTTATCAGTTTTGTGCTCAATATTTCCTTCATCCAACTCTCACACCAAGAGCAAACTAATCAAGGAAAATTACTCAAATATACAAAAAAGTAAAAATAAAAGGTCTTCAATTTCTAATTTTGATATACCTCAGTTAGGTCCATGCTTGAGCGGACAAATATTCAAACTCAGTAATAACTTATATTTCTTGAATTTAACAAAACTTGAAACAAAACTATTAGTTATAGCCTAACTTGAATTAGTGGCTAAATATCAAAACACAGAGGAACCAACAGTTCTCACCTCCATGGGAATGCAGATTTGATTGGCTTTGACCTACAATGCATCCTAGAGCAATGTTCCTTTCAGTTATGGTCGCATAGGCTTCAACTCTTCTTTCTTCCTCCTTGAAATAGAGTTGTTGCTCCATGAGAACATCTTCATCCTCTTCCACTTCCAATTCTTCTTCCTCCATTAGTATTTCTTTTGTAGCAGAAGTTCTCGATGCTGACATTCGTGAAATAATAGCTGCAACTTGCTATGCTCGGGCCTCTCCACATCAGTTTTCTTCATTTCAACTTCCTCTATAGCATCCACTTTAGAGTTAGAGTGCTTGGATCTTCAAGAATTTTCACCGACGTACTGCCATTATTTGGGAAAGCAACATTGTGCTAGGTAGCCCAATCCTAGCCGACTAGGACACAGATCTCTTGCCACACTCCTTCTTGTTGCTACTAGAGTTCTTCTCTAATTCAAGTTGTGCCATAAAACATGCAACCTGCCATCATTTAAGGCAGCTAATTTGGCTCAAAGATCGATTAAAAGTTAAATTGGATCTTAGAGCAAGTTGTATGTATATAATATAATTAAATTTGTTTTTTCAATTGATTCGATTCCGAGCTATCTCAATTCGATTCTACATCGGCTAAAGATTGTTGGCCTCTTTATATTGATGCTTCATCTACAATTTCAGCATTCTCACTGAGCGCATGAAGTTAGTTTGGGGCAAGTTCCATTGAATTGAAGAAGTAGAGCTACAAATCAAAAAAGAAAGAAGCAGCAAAGTAGAGATTTGCTCTGGTAAAGGATAGACTTTTGAAAGGTGACAAAGGAAAGGATGGCCACTGCACCAATCTTGGTGTTACCAGATTTCATGGTGTTTGAGGTGGAGATAAATGCTTCTATTATGGCATCTGAGTTGTTCTATCTCAAGGTGAAAAACGTTTTGCTTTTCATAGTGAGAAAGTCAAAGAGGCGAGACAAAAGTAAACCACATAGGAATTGGAGCTACATGTAGTGGTTCGAGCTATCAAGCACTAGGAGCATTGCCTTTTTCATAGGGAGTTTATGCCTCACACTGACCATCAAGCTTTAAACTATATGAACTGCCAAATGATCACTAAACAAAGTTGTAGATGCTTTTAGTTGATGTGTCTGTCTATTAGTAACAATGCAGGTTGAAGTTGTGAGATTCGAATACCTAAAATAGCTCTATAGCAGTGATGGGGGCTTTAAAGAAGAATGGCACAACCGCCAAAGTGGGCAGCCAAAGAGTGCCTTCATAATGTGGAATGGTTTTGTCTTCTTCAAAGTTTGATTATTTTTCCTAGGGATCACTATGCACTACGAAAGAGTTTCAAAGTGGAGGTCTTGTGGGTAGAGATTAGACAATTGCACTGGTCAACGAGCACTATTACTGGCTGCAATTGAAAAGGGATGTGAATCACTTTGTCCAGAGTTGTTCAATCTACCAAGCAAACAAGATCCCTTTATTTTTCAGAAGTCAATCAATAAAAATTATCTCTGATGTTATTCTTAAATTACTATTTCTGTCTCTCTATCAACCTAATGCCTCGTCTTAATCCTTTCTAAGGGACTGATCGTGTGTTTCTTGGTATTTTTGCTAGGAGTAGAGACCCTTGCAAAAAAGTAGTGCTAAAAACTATTCCAACTCTAGCTACAACAAGAATGAAGTGCTTGCAGCATATGGACGTTGGTACTTGCCTTAATCATTATAAATACCTTTTCTTGTAATAAATAAACACATAAAAGAATTGATTATCACTATGACGATGGATATTACAGTCTACTCTTCTCTACTAGCTTCAAATTGTTCTTGTTCTGCAATTTAATAATTCCATATATCTGTGCATTTAATCTGCCTCGACATCGTAGTTTTCTCTTGGGTTCTTGGGTTTCCCAAAAGAAGTCGTGCTCAATAGTTGTCTTCTCTAATTTGTTTTTTTCACTTCACTCAATCTTTTTTGTCCGATTTTGGTTGATGAAATCTCATGTCAGCATTGTTCAAAGCAATGCAGACCAAATATGGAAGCTGGTTAGTATCTTTTTATTTCATGTGACACACTATTGTAATATATATTCAAGGATTGTATGTGCTGTTGAAATTTACCTTTTCAGGGTGTTGATATTTGATTTATCTGTTTCTTCTAAATTTTCTTATAAAATTCCATGCAATAAAGAATATTCTCATTACTATGTTGTTCCAACTTCTTGCATTAGCACAAATCCCTTTTTAGATGAGTCTTCCTCCATTTAGTTTATCATTATATCTGGAATTAATGGTTTGACACGTACATCTTCTGAATATTGCAACTTTTCGTGTCAATTAGGGAATAAGCAGGGCTAGAGTTGAGCAAATGGAGTCTCGTTTGAAAGAAGATATTCTGCTAGAAGCAGCTCGGTATTATTTCTTGTTTGTTTATTATTTCTTCTTAATTGTATACAAGTGTAAACTATTTTTGAGCTATTTCACTTAGCAGATATGGGAACAAAATTCTTGTAACTGATGAATTGCCGGATGGTCAGATGGTGGACCAGTGGGAACCAGTAATACGGGACTATGTTAAGACCCCACTAGAGGTATGAATCATCTAACGTCAGATGCAGATTTAATGTAATCTCAATGATCCATTTTAGCCGCTCACATAGGACCATTGGTGTTCACTAGTTACTATGTTACATAGGTTTACCAAGAGTTACAGATGGAGGGGTACCTTGTTGACTATGAGCGCGTTCCTATTACAGATGAAAAATCCCCAAAGGAGCGGGACTTTGATGATTTGGTTAGTCCACTCTCCTTGTTTATTTCTCTATACCATCATGCCTTTATGAAGAATTTGTTCATAGAGGAACTTCTTGATTTAAAAAGGATGACATATTAGTTCCCATGTAATAATCCATTAGTAGCTTAGCATGCAATTTCTTGCGTTGATAATTCATATCTTTTCTATTCATACAGTTCTACTTTGCATGTTGCTGCCTTTAAGTTATTCTGGATTTGCATACTGAGAAATTCTTGTACTGTTACTTGATCTTCCTGTAATGATAATCTATCTTCATATTTGTTTTTTTGACTCATGTTTAGGTGCATCGTATTTCTCAAGTTGATGCAAATACAGAATTTGTGTTTAATTGTCAAATGGGTAGGGGAAGGACTACTACTGGGATGGTGATAGCCACTCTGGTTTACCTTAATCGTATTGGATCATCAGGTGAGAAGTTTAATTACTGCAGCATTATGTGTGTATTGTGAATATTTTAGTCAGACATCGGTTAGTGGTTAGCTATGAGCTTATTTCAGAGCATTTTGGCCGCTGATGAAGCATCATGAAAGAGTACCTGGTGATACAACTGGGCAACGTATTCGGTTTATGACCATTTGTATACAATATTTACCTAGTTCTGTGGTATTCCTTCCATTTGCTCTTTCTTAGTAGTATTTCTATTCAATGAAGGTATTCCACGGACACATTACATTGGAAAAATCTTCAGAACTGGAGTTGATATTATTGATAGTATGCCTAATACTGACGAGGCTGCACGTAGAGGTGAATACAGTGTTATTAGAAGCCTAGTTCGCGTGCTAGAGGTCGGCAACTTCATTTTTTTCTTTTTCCTATTTACATGTGAAAGTTTTGGTATATAATGATTGAGGACATGTGGCTTCTTTCATGTAGGGTGGAGCTGAGGGAAAAAGACAAGTGGATAAGGTCATTGACAGGTGTGATGCTATGCAGGTATAAGGGGGAAAATTAACAGGAAAACTTCAAGAATTCCCAAAACTTTCATGTTATATTTTTTTGTTGATGCTTTCGTGTTGTCATGAACCTTGCAATCCTTATTGTTCTCTGGACATTGCTTATATATTTATTTATTTATTTTTTATGCATTCATATAATGTATGTCTTTTCAACAGAATCTTAGAGAAGCTATCTCTAATTATCGCAATAACATTCTCCGCCAACCTGATGAGAAAAAGAGGGAGGCATCCCTTTCCTTCTTTGTCGAATACTTGGAAAGATATTACTTCCTTATCTGCTTTGCTGTCTACATCCACACAGAGCGAGCAGCTCTTCATGCAATTTCTTCTGAGAGAAAGACCTTTCTTGACTGGATGAGAGCAAGGCCTGAGCTGTATAGCATACTGCGCAGGTTTTGTATCTCAATGCTACGTTGAATTACCTTTTCTATGGTTGAGGACTCTATGGATAGTGATAGTTTAACCTTTCAAATAAGCCTATGTTGTAATGAAAAATAGATGTGAAAATTTAAAGCACAAACATGTTTTTATTATGCAATACATGACCTAGAATGTCAATTATGGCTATATTTCCTTGTAAGATTGATTTGGATAATTCTTCACTGCACAAACATCCAAATGGCAAATGAAAGGATAATGGGAATTCTGCATAAAATGTATACTGTTGTCCTTGAATGTAGATATGCCTGTTATTGTGGTGTTAATTCAAATTTTGTTTCTAATAATTTTTATTGTATTAGATCAAACTATATTTCTCCGGCTCATTTCTATCATTTATCTCCTGTCTTGATAAATCTCTAATTGATGTAATTTATTGCCTGAAATTTTTTTGTGCTCCTGCTTAATCAAAGCCCCTTTCTAATGTTTATGTGCTTCTGCAGTACAAAACTTCGTTTGTGCTCATCCTGGCTAACCTTTGTCAACCTTTTGCATTGTTTATTTCAAGCTATATGTATATTCTGTTTAGTATAATATGACTTCATTGTCCTTTCAACTACATGTTCATTTGTTTAGTAATTTTGTAGGTTGTTAAGAAGAAACCCAATGGGTGCGCTCGGTTTTTCCACCTCTAGAAATTCTCTAATGAAAATTGTTGAATCTTCGAATGGCCGTCCTTGTGAAATGGGTGTGGTGGCTGCTACAAGGAGAGGAGATGTTCTTGGAAGTCAAACGGTCTTAAAAAGTGATCATTGTCCTGGTTGTCAAAACCTTACATTGCCAGATAGAGTGGAGGGTGCCCCTAATTTTCGAGCAGTTCCTGGTTTTCCAGTTTATGGCGTTGCCAATCCTACTGTGGATGGGATTCGAGCTGTTATACAAAAGATTAATTGTGGTAAAGCTTGCCAGCCAGTGTTATGGCATAACATGAGGGAAGAGCCAGTCATCTATATAAATGGAAAGCCTTTCGTGTTGCGTGAGATGGAAAGACCATATAAAAACATGTTGGAATATACGGTATAGTTTTTATTCATGTGTTTATTAGCTTATGGAGGAATCGCCATTATTACTTTTTGTTATTGATGGTTGTTAACAGCTTTGCTGATTTCGGCTTGTCTTTTAGCTTCTAGCTGTTTCCTTACCATGCCGTGTTATGTTTTCTGTAATTTGTAATTACACTCTAGAACACAAATACAAAGTTCTCATAAGATATACTGTTATCTGTTGTAATGGGTTATGAACTTTTGTAAGCACTGAAATTCAGGGAATTGATCGAGAAAGAGTAGAGCGGATGGAAGCTCGGCTAAAGGAAGACATTCTGAGGGAGGCAGCTCACTATGATGGTGCCATAATGGTAGCTCATGAAACCGATGATGGGCAAATTTTTGATGCATGGGAGCATATTGGTATTCATTCTGTTCAGACTCCATTAGAGGTCTACAAAAAATTAGAAGCGGATGGACTTCCCATAAAGTATGCACGCGTACCAATTACTGATGGAAAAGCTCCCCAAAGTTCCGATTTTGATGCCATAGCAGCAAATATTTCGTCTGCTTCAAAAGAAACAGCTTTTGTTTTCAACTGCCAGGTAGAATTAACGTTTATTAGACGGGCTATTCTAAAGTAGTTTTTTGTTCTGATTCTTAGTTTCTTGACAGATGGGTCGAGGTAGAACCACTACTGGAACAGTGATAGCTTGCCTTCTTAAACTGCGTATTTATTATGGGAGGCCTATTAAAATGCAGTTGGAAGATGTTTGTAATCGAGAGTCCGAAATTGGCTCCACATTGTGTGAACTTGCTTCTGGTGATAATACTGCGTTAGTGCTAAGTGTAGCAAAATCCAGAAGTGGGAAGGAGCTTCATCGTGCTTTTGGAATTAATGATATTCTTCTATTGAGGAAAATAACCGGATTATTTGACAATGGAATAGAGTGCAGGAAGGTTTTGGATGCTGTTATTGACAGATGTTCTGCTCTCCAGAACATACGGCAGGCAGTTCTGCAGTACAGGAAAGTGTTCAATCAGCAACATGCTGAACCAAGAGTGAGGAAGATGGCTCTGCACCGTGGTGCTGAGTATCTTGAGCGCTATTTTAGGCTGATTGCCTTCGCAGCATACCTCGGAAGTGAAGCATTTGATGGTTTCTGTTTTCAGGGAGAAACTAAGATTACTTTCAAAAGTTGGTTGCATAGGAGACCAGAAATTCAGACTATGAAATGGTGCATTAGATTGCGTCCAGGGCGGTTCTTCACTATTCCGGTAACTCCTTGACTTTTTTAATGCAATAAGAATGTATTATGGAGCTTATTGTACATTTGTTTTGAAAGGTGTATTGTACCTTTTATGATAATGTGTGTGAAGGTTTTGTTATGTTACCAAATCTTTCTAAACAGGAGGAGCCTAGAGTCCTTACTGACTCACAACATGGAGATGTCGTGATGGATGCTATAGTGAAGGCCCGTGGTGGTTCTGTTTTAGGAAAAGGATCTGTACTTAAGAAGTTCATTTTTTATGGACCAAAAGTTTCAAGTGGCATAGAACTCGAAGGTGCACCAAATGTTTGCAAGGTCAGCTTTACTACTTACTATAATTGTGGTACATTTTTTTTCTGATATTTTGCAAACCAAGAGTTGATCTTATCAAGGAAAGGAAGGATCCCTTGCCTAGGTCCACTAATTGAGCCTTAAGAATCAACAACCAAGGATGGCCACACCTTGGAATCTTAATGCTGTGGTGATAGGCAAATCCCTTTGGGTGCTTTCAAATCACCCGATGGGAGGAGACCATTTTTTCAAGGGCAAAAATGAAAAGTGTCGGAAATTAATCATTCCCAAACATTTCAATCCATTCGTAGCTTCACAAAAAAAGTTTCATGATCTGTTATTTAAGCTTACAAAATAATAAGGTAGTTGTTCTTTTAAAAGATAGAACATAAGATTCTATTCAAAAAAAGGAACATAAGAAGTAAAAGTTGACTAACTATTGCTATATGAAGACTAACAATGGGTTCATAATCTAAAAGACTATAGAGTCCCATGTCTTTACACAATAGCTTGAACCATATTTTCAATCTCTAAATGCATGATTTGCCTCTAGTGTTGAGTTCTTCATTGTGCTTCTCAACGTTCTTCTTGTTATCCTCTATGATGGGATAGGGTTGTGGAAGAGTGTAAGTGTATGGAGCACTTGGTGTAACTAGAGAAAAGGAGTATTCTTCAGACACTTTGGTCTGAATTCCTAATATTATTGAAACCATTTAGTAGTCAAACCACTCACAACCGAGTCAAACGAGGCAGAATTAAATTTGGCCAACTTCATTTAATGCACCAGACATTAGTATACTGCTTGTCGGTAAACTCATCTGTCTGTCCATTTTTTATGGGTAAATTCAAAGCTTCGCAATTAATGCTCCAAATATCAAGGCATTAGATCGGTCAAAGATGCGATCAAAATTTCTTTGACTAGTTTGAAGGAGCGCTTTCGGGCAAATTGAATTCGCCCGATAGGCTAGATTCGCCCAAGGCTAATACGACCGATAATTTGAGAGTCGACCTGTAAATTCTAAGATTCTCTTTTCACCTTCCACTCCTCCTCTATACCTTCCAAACTCTCCTCTTCACAGGATTGATCTTCAATGGCGCACTACATGGAGGATTGGATAGTTCTTCATGATCAAGCCAACCATAATTTCTCTTTCCTCTCTTATTTTGATGACATCCTTATTTTCAACAGGAATATGGGAGAACACTTAGACTATCTTCGTCAAATTTGTCCAGTCCTGAGGACGTATATGCACATGTGTTACTAATTGAGTTATTATCTTGGGTTTTGTAGTCTCTTCCGGGAGTGTTTTTGCTGACCCCGATAAAGTGAGTCATATCTGAATGGCCAATAGCTCACAATATTTCTAAGGTATGTAGCTTTCTTGATTTAGCTACCCTTTATCATCATTCAATCTGGGGATTTAGTTCCATTTTAGCTCCTATTATTGGCTATCTAGAAAAAGGAGCACTTGAGTGAATGAATGCTGCTGGTAGAGTATTTACTAAAATTAAAACTCGTATGGTTGGTGCTCCTATATTAAGAGTTCCAAATTTCTAAAGTCCTTAAAGTGTCTTGTGATGCTTTAGAAGTAGGAATTGGTGGGGTGTTGAATTAGGAGAGTCACCTTGTGGCTTTTTTTAGTGAGAAATTAAAATGAGGAAATGCAAAATATTCTATATATGATAAGAAGCCCTATGCTATAGTTCAAGCTATGCTATAGTTCAAGCTCTTAGAAATTAGAGACATTGTCTCCTACTATAGGAGTTCTCTTCTTTAATCATGAAGCTCTTAGGTAAACTTAATTTATGCATGCCAAGGGGATTGAGTTTCTAGATTTGTAATTCTTGATGTTTGGTTGTGTTTACCTTTTATTTATTATTTTTTTGTGTCCTTCCTCTATGCTGCACTTACCTGCAACTAGAGCTTGAATAGGACAAAATGAAGTATTGTGGAAGAAGAGAGAAATTGAAAGAATTCAATATGTGAATTAGCCAGTATGCTGAATTTGGGAATCTAAGAGCAATAATGAAGAAATTCAGAATAGTGTTTGCCCAGATAAAAAGATGATATTACATTCTTAAACATGTTTGATTTTGACAAATTGAAAAGAAATAGAGAGTGGGTAATTGATTAGCTCTTGGTTTGGGTAATTGGTCATTGGCACCGATCATCTGGAGCTATTATAACTGTTGTGATGGTGTGGAGCTGTTGTATCATATGTTAGTGGAAGCCCCAGGCAGGCCACCAATTGGCTCAAATCAGCCCATGAATTGCCAAATGACCTTGAATAGTCAACCACAAGAATTGGAAATAGAGAAGTTCTCATGATGTTATTTATATTGTAGTACATATTCTTATTTGATGAACCTCGCAACATTCGTGATAAGACTAATCTATTTGATGCAGTTTAGGCTTCTTGTTAGAGTTTGATACTCTGGTTTTCAATGTGTCATGCCTACATTATATATTGCCCTCAAGGTATGGGAAGATTTTGTATTGCCATATACATATGATGTTATTGATGATGGCGGTAACTACTGATATAAAATATGTAGCGAAATAAAACAACAAAACTTACTATTTGGTTCTATTAGGATCTTTTTCGAGCACCCAGTAAGTTAGAGGGTTTGAGGAGTTACTTCATTGCTAAGTTAGTGATCTGTTTTGGCTTGAGAAGCGATGGTCATGACGCTAGCCAAAAACCAGAGCCAGAAAGTCCTTTGTAAGTTCTTACCTTTGTCGACACATGGTTGTCTATTTAATCCGTTGATTATTTTGGATTCACGTGTAGATAAATCTAAAGTTTAACTACATAATTTTTTCCTCAGCCCCTTCGCTTTAACCACGGCCAGATGATGTATCTTGGCCTCCTAATCTGTTGGTTATGGTGTTAAAAAGAGATTGATGAATATGACAAAGAACGGATGATTAAAGAAGAGATGAAATCGGACTAGCTGAAATCTAAATGTATAAGACATGTTGAGCTACCTAGTATTGGAATGTAAAACTAGAATTAAAATTTACGCAAAGCAGATCCTTTGATTGGAAATCCTCATTATCTTTGCTGGCTTGCTGTAAAGCTCTTTGTTCATTTGTGCAGGGTGGGAAGTGGGGGGTGTGGGTGGGAATAGCTTACATCCTAAGGTATAATTTTTCTTTTTTGTAAGTGTTCAAGGGTGCAAAGAATCAAGTAACTTTCTTTCTTAAAATTACTTTAATAAATCAATATTAAACAACTCCCATCATACCTTTGAGGAAGATGGCTAGTTTATTACTTTGCTAAAAATCAATCGTCTTCGCCATTCTAGTGGAGGGAGAGAGAACAAAAGCAATAGTGATAGTGATGTCAAGATGAGGAAAGGGAGGAAAGGGCTTGGGGAACGGTTGAGTGAAGCGCCATTGGAAGGTGCTTCGTGACAACATCCAAGGGATCATGAAGTCGGGATCTGCCTGCTTGCTCACCACGGAGTGAAGCGAATCCGCGACCTCATCTATGAGAAGATGCGCAACATTCTCAAGATCTTCTTGGAGAACATCATCCGCGGTGCTGTTACCTACATAGAGCATGCTCACTAGAAGATCGTGACCGCCATGGACGTCGTCTATGCATCAAGCGCCAAGGCCGCACTCTGTGCGACTTTGGTGGCTAGGATTTCATTTCTTCAAAATCTCTCACTAGGCTTGAAATTATGGTATAGTAACCTTCTTCATTTGATAAATCGCCTTCTCTATTAGCTTTTGAAACGTATATTTTCATAGTCATTTAGTTTTGGGAACTAGGGCTATAAATGGAATTGATCTACAAGTCAAAAAAAGAAAGATGACTAGTTTATTTTTGTGAAAAGACTTATGATCTACTTTTGTGGAGTTTAGAGTTTGGGTGGTGAAATGCTAAAATCGCTGAAAGTTTCTTTAGCAATCACATGAGCAAATTAGTCCAAATGTTGTTGTTCAAGGGTTAATGACCTTGACCCAAGTGTATCATCAAGATGGTCGTTAGGATTCAGTGCACTGTGTGTACACTTCGTACATTGATGCCCCAATATGCCAATGTTTTGGTATTAATTCCTATCGCGCCAAATGAGAGCTAATACCCTCAATATTTCAGCTTCTTTGTCAATCGTCTCCTTTGGTCCTTGATGCCGGCAGACTGGTGGACCCTTAGATCCTGGATACAAGGACTTCATTGTAGTTAATGGCTAACACAATCGACGGGCCTTGACATGGTCTATGTATCAACTTCTTTTTGGACAAAGTCTGAATGTTCCCAATTGGCCATAGGATAGTGTATTTGAGTACCGTGAATTGATCCCCCAATCAGTCAAGTGGCTGGTGGTAATGTTTTTTGGGGTATGTCAATTAGGAATAATGTCGTGGTTAAATGAAAATTTCCCTATTGTTTTCTATTCTTATTCTTTTATCTATGCTAATTACAGTACACGTCCTATTGGCTAATTTGTTTTAATAGTTTTTATGTTGGATACATTATTTTGTTTTCATTATTTGTGATTGTTGTTGCTTATGCGTATCTATGTTAAAGTTTTGTTATCATTCCTTTACCCAAATAATTTGGCTTCCCAAAAGGCTGTTCGTCACCATCACAGGGACCTTCTTATTAAAATGTATGATTTGAAATTCTAGAAAGTTGGAATGTAGTACTCAAAGGACTCACTTGGTTTCTTTTATTTCTACTTCTTGATGTAAAAACTTGCTGAACCCTTATGAGATTTTACATCTCCACGATCTGATCTCAGGTTTCTTGTTTACCATTTAAATTCTTTTTCCCTTAATAATATCAAAGCAAGGTTTACTCTGCAATTCTAATAGTGTTTTTTTGTTTCCATTCTTTTTCCAGGTGGATGGATATCCTGTATTCAGTATGGCAACTCCAACTATTGATGGCGCCAGGCAGATGCTAGACTATTTGCATGCTAAGTTGAGAGAAAATGGACATGTTCCGCCAAAAGTAGTAATAACTGATTTGAGAGAGGAAGCTGTTATCTACATCAAAGGTATGCCATACATTCTTAGGGAATTGGATCAGCCGGTTGATACACTCAGATATGTTGGAATCAGTGGACCCATGGTAAGTTTTTCTAATATAAATTAACCATCCTTAAATCTCAAGGTATTATTAGTTTGTTGCAATTTGCATGTTATTCAGGTACAAAACATGGAATCAAGGATGAAAGAAGATATAGATTCAGAAGCCGCCCAGTCAAACGGCCAAATTCTTCTCCATCGAGAAGAAATTAATCTAGTCACTAATAAATGTATTGTAGTTGGGTTTTGGGAGCATGTATCGTTAAATGATGTCAAAACGCCTGCTGAAGTATATGGATCTTTAAGAGATGAAGGATTCAACATTGAGTATAAGAGGATACCTCTGACAAGAGAAAGAGAAGCATCTGCTGCAGATGTTGATGCAATGCAGTACTGTAAAATTACGTAACTACTTGATACGAACAGTCTCTACACAATAGAATACTAGTATTCTAAGATGGTGCCTTATGTAATGAATATTCTTTCCTGCAGTTCTGCAGGATATCATCTTTTTGTTTCACATACAGGACAAGGAGCGGTTGCATATGCAATGGCAATTACATGCCTTGGACTAGATGCAAATTCAAAGTTTTCATCTGAAGCATCTGAAGGAACCATAGAAAGTTTTATTTCAGAACTACCTAACTATACTTCGCCCTATCAACCTGTTGGTGAAGAAGCACTCAAGTATGGTGATTATAGTGATATATTGAGTCTAACTAGAGTTCTGATCCATGGACCAAGATGTAAAGCGGAGGTTGATGCTCTTATAGAGATGTAAGTGCATTTTGTTTTTTGGGAATTTGTATTGAGATGTGTGCTTTTAAGCATCATCATCATTTTATAATGATGATTGGAACCTGGCACTTTATGGAAAATAGTTTGTAAATGTGTTCATGTTGGATTTGTTAACTCAACTCCTAGAATGTACAACCACAGTATGAGTTGAGTTTTCAAAACTTAAATCAAAGGTCAAATTCATTTAAGATTGTGAGTTGCACTCAATTGACCTCTTAGATGTTAAGAGTTACCGAATCGTCATGTTTAGTGTTTGTCACACAAGTTATTTAAACTTTCGGGGCTTAATATATGTTGAGCATATCATCCGGTTTGTCAGGGACCAGAGCATATGATGCTTGAACTAATAGTAATTATAGAATGCATCCCTTGAGCAGATATGCGGTTAGATTTCATCTGTGGTTTAGCTTTGTATTCTGCATCAACCTGTCATTTAAAAGTACCCATGATTGCTAGCCTCTCTAATTGACAACGCTTTGCTTCGATTTTTTAAAAGATGTGCGGGTGCTGGAAATATACGGGATGATATTCTGTACTACCGGGAGAAACTAAAGAACTGTTCAGCAGACGATGATGAAACTCAAGCTTACCTGTTGGATATGGGCCTTAAAGCTTTAAGGTTAGTTTGACTATTTTCTCCTTGAAGTTTTACTCCATGATCTATATCTCTGCCTGCACGACCGCACCAAGTTCTTGTTTATTTTCACTGTCAATCCCAAGTGAAATGAAGAAGATTGCGTCCTCAACTAATTAGAGATTCAAGCTTTGCTGTTGTTTGTCACTTGTTATAAATATTAACTAATTGAGTTCGACTCTGACTGCAGGAGATATTTTTTCCTGATAACCTTTCAGTCCTACTTATATTGCACGTCTCCAGATGAAATGAGGTTCGCAGCCTGGATGGAAGCGCGTCCAGAGCTAGGCCATCTCTGTGAGAACCTGAGGTTGGAGAGATGATAATGATGATGAATTGCCGCGTCGTTAAGTGTAGTGAATGGTAGCTTAATTCGCTGAAGCTTGAGATGAACAGAAAGGCAGTAAAAGGAGTGGGTTTTTCAGAGAGAGAGAGAAATAGTCCATAATACTAATTACAGTAGATATGTACCGGTGTATACTGTTATTTTCAATCTTTCCTTTCTTGTATAGCTCTCATTATGGGGTTAATTCACTTAATTTCCTTGTGGAGATAAATAAACAGACCTTATCGAGCTTATCAAATTCCTGAATGTGTTTTTGTGATTTTTCTGGCTTTTCAGTGTATATCCTCTATCCTTTTTTTTTTTGGATAGCATGTGTATATCCTTTATCCTGGTTCTCATTTTAACTTTGATAGTGGTCATCCTTTCTTGTTCATGGACTGCAGAACTATTTGTGAGAAATGTTCCTGGTCACAGGTTTATTGTGTTATTATGCAGGGTTTTTAGTATTTACATATATTTATATTGTCTCAAAAAATAGACTCAGTTAAATATATATATATATACATATTATTAGCAGAGAGAGTTACAATAGCTTTAGCCTACAGAAACAGTATTCTTCCTATGCATTATGGTATCTTTTCTAATCTCATCGCAGATAAAATTTAGTATTTCCTCAGTCCTGATTTTTTGTGAATCAATGAGGGTGGTATATTGAGCATGCATGTGTGCAGTTTTGTTGTCATCATGTCGAATATGAAAAATAATGGAGCGGTCAAAGGGCTTCAAGTTCTCTCTTTAGAAATTCATTTTAGGCCTTACGATTGAAAGATCTTCATTTGTGTCTTGTATAGTTTGATCGCCTCCAATGAGTCGCCTTCAAGATAGATATCCTTCAAATTCAATCTTGCAGTTAAACGAACAGCATTGTTTGGCTGCTAAGCATTTCGCAATAGGCGGCTCCAAGCATCCTTCTACTTTCCCTGTAATTAAATAATTTTAATCAATCTAAATTAGACTCGAATTAGACTCTCAAGGTTAAAAGCCACTCATTTAATTTCAACACAGCCTACAGCAAAATAGGCCTTGAGTAGGTTACATGGATCTTATACCTAATCTTCCCCTGGCTCAACTTCTATTATCAAAAGAAAACATCTCAATAGTTTATAAGGAAGAAGCTTATTTGAGTATTAAAAGGATCTCATGTTTATATCACATTATCAACTATAATTTTTACGTGGGACGAGAGAAATTGTGATTTTCAAGGTTCAAAACAAAAAAGTAAACATCACAAAATGAAATATTTGAAAATTTCTATTCAGGCCCTTGAAATAGACTTTTAATTTCATATAGTCCACATTAAATGAAAAAGTGTAGTCTAGATTTCTTTCGCTTAAAATGTTTTTTATGTGAGTCTATTTCAACAAATCTATCAAGTTAGAAGTCCTCTAGCTTCCTCATGGACTTCTGAGATTCTAGAGTAGGTTCAGAAACAAATATTTCAATCATGATATTCTTTCTTCAATTATCATGGTGAGATTAGTAGAGATTCTTCTTCTTAGAAGATGGAACCAATTCCTTAATCCTCCCTCTTTTAGCTTCATGCTGAGGGATTGTAGTTAAAATGATTTTCTTCCTTTAGAATTTAAAGACGTGCGCTTGATCTCCCATAATGAGTGGCATCCCAATCATATTGTCAAGGTTAGCCTAGAAGTACATGTGTTACATCTATAGGGATGACGTCACACCAAATTTTCTTGGAATAACTGAGTAAAGTAAGAGGTACCTTGCATCACTACATCATAAATACAAAGGTCTTATCAATCCAAGCAACCTTGTAAGTTTTTGGGTAAGGCTTAGACTTCAACCACATCCTAGCAAAGGCAGCTATCGAGATGACAGTCGTACAACTACCACTCTCAATTATGAGTTTGCAACTTTATCCTTACGCTTAAAATAAATTTGAAAGGATTTTTATCGAATTTAATCAGATTTTGTATGGGATGTAGCTTACGGACACTGCATAACTTCCATAAGTGATCTTTTTAAGGTTTCTTTTGCCTGCCTTACCAGCATCCAACGTAGATCTACGATGATGACCTATTCATTATTGCCATCATAGCTCTCCCCTTTCTCATCCATTATGTCCTTACATAGGTTCCTTGTTGGGCAGGAATTGATATAGTGACCTGTCTTGCCACATGTAAAACAAGCAATATTGGCAGCCTTCGAACCTAACGAACTAGCGATTCCTTTACCCTGGACATTGGTGGAATTCGTGGGGTCTCTCCGAGTTTGATTAGAGTTTTGTGGAAGCTAGAGGACTTCTCACTAAATTCCAAGTCACTGAAGCTAGAGGACTTCTCACGGAATTCCACACTGTGGATCTATTTTAACAAATTCTATTAAGTTTTATCGTTAAATTGAATTTTAAAAAATTTAAATATACATTTATGTATTGAAAATGTATTTAGGCATTTTTAATTGCAATTATAATCTCAATTTTTTTTCCTTATATCCTACGCTATAATAATAATTTTTAATATTTAAATATTATTTTACTTTTTTAAAATAGTAAATTAATAATCAAATTTAATAAAATTCATTAAAAAGAATCATATAGAAAAAATTTGGATAAGAGGGATTTGGACAGTATATTTTCATTTTGTGGAGTTACACAGAGTCGAGGATTATCTTACAGACTCAGGAGAAATTACTCTAAAAGAAATAAGTATGTTCTAATAACAAAATTCAGGCAAGAAATATGAGATCCAAATCTGCTTATGTTAAATAGTGAGAAAGCCAAGGAAGAAAACATAAACTAACAATCATAAAATCAGACATAGGAAACTTGATAATTCACTTATATATTTTTTTGGGTCGAATAAAACGTTACAAACCACTTGTTTATTCGTGCCAACTTTATCTAATACATAAAGAAACTACATTGACATCATAATTTCATAACTTCGTAGCATATGCATCGATCATATGCTTACATGTTAACCAATTTTAGGCACCCTGCAGACTGAGTGAGAGCGTCGATTGACAACGATACGTACTTGATTGCAGCAATTTTCACGTTAGTGATCGTCAAAACGGCAATTGCTAATAATTATTATAATCTCGAGTTGTGACCTACAAGCTCTGGCCATTCCACTTTCTGTAATTACCAAATAAGAGCATAACTTATTGGCTCATACACTCAACCACTAAGTTGTTTGTTTATCTAAATTAAAATTAGTTTTATTATTTTTAATTTGAGATGTTAAATTATATATAAATTCTAATTTTATTAAAATTTAATTATTTCACAATGTATATATAATTTAAAATAAAAAATAATGTTTATTTTTCATCTTACACATCTTCACACATACCAAAATAGCTAGGCATTTTGCCATATATTCTGATATAATAATTAATTTTATTTTACTTCATGTACTTAGGGTTATTAATGATTTAATTTCATGTCAATCTGACCTCAACTTAAGATTAATTAGAGTTGTTTAGATCGAGATGAGCTCGATTCAATCCAAAATTTGATTCAATTTTTAAACAACTTTTGATCTTCGAGCGAAATTAATATCCTTACTCTTGATAAAAAAAATATCATCTTAATTTAATTTTAATATTATCAAAAAAAAAATTATGTAGTTAAAGTTAACTTTTGCAAGTGAACACACAATCTTATAATATGATGAGCAATGATGAAAGGCTGATAATAAATTTATCCTAAATGTTTTTCCTAATGAGAATTCAAAAGCAAGATTTTAAAACTCAGTTTTAATTTCGATCACAAGATAAAAAAATCGATTTTAGCAGTTTCAACAGTTTCGATATTAACAGTTTTGATTTTTTTATAAATTATTTAAATTTTATAAATTTAAAATTAAATTTATTAATGATAATTATTGCATATTAGTTTTTTAAGAGAAATGAGTTTTGAGTAGTTTCGTTCCAGTCTCAGCAGTTTCGATTGAAACTCGATCGCAACTGCAGAAAATTTCAGTAGTTTCGGCCGAAACTGAAGCTCGGTAGCTTTTACGAATTTGTTTTAATCGAAGCCGATCTAAAATTATCGAAACTCGAGTATTTCAGCTGATTTTTAAAACTTTGATCACAATCTCATCATTGTGGAATATAAAGATAAATTGAGCACTACACAACAGACATTCAAATTTTATAAATTATAATTGAAGACAAACTTTTCTTGTTATTTGCAACATTCTTTGCCTCCATGTTTAATATCAAATAAGTTTAACTTCACTTAATTTCCAAAACACCAAAAAAAATAAAATAACTCCAAAGGCTTCTTATACTGATTTTAATAAACATATATATATATATATATAGTATATTTTATATGTTATATACAACCCAAAAATTATCAGTAATAATAAGAGAGTATATACACAGAATCGATAAATAAAAATCTTATCCAGAAGAACATAAGAGAATATACATCATTCAGCACTTCACTGTACTTACATCCATGACTCAAAGGCTCACACACAAAGTTCATTAATTCAACTCCTTTCGCACTAAGGCAATGCCCCTTTTTTACACTATTTATTATATAATCACCTCCATTCTTCTAGGTTCACTCACAAAGAATTACATGCTTACACTTTTCACCCAAAGAAAATAGAAAAAAATTGAAAAACTAATAGAAAATCAAATTACAAGAATAATCACACATTTTCTTTTTTTTTTTTATGATTGGCTTCAAGTGTTAGAATAAAGGAAAAAATTACTCTTTAAAATTAAGCGCTAGAGCCTAGAGCACTTAGATGAACTTTTAAATTACTTGAAAATAAAAAAGAATATTTTTTCAGCACTTCCCACTAATCTCTCATCATAACTATTTAAACTCTCTAAACTGCTCAAACAAATGGTCAAAAACACCCCAAAGGAATTAAAAACGGTTGCAAACGCATCAACTAAAATGACAGTTAGTCGACTAAATTTAAAAATATTCTAAAATCAGTTGCAATGGATAATTGTTGGTAGACCAAGATACCAAAATCCAAAGACTTAGTAGACCAACTTGGTCTACTAATGGCTTGGTAGACAAATTTAGCCGACCAACCTCGCAAATAAATAATTTTTCAAAGTCATTGTTATTAATCAACCAATTTGGTTTAATCTACTAACAATAACAGTCTTGTGCTTACAGAGAATTCAAAAATAAAATCTCAACTCAAACTTATATCAATTTGAACTATCTCAAATTCTCAACCCTATTGCTCTATACTTCTTTGACTCATTTCACACAGTTAATAAATCAATCTTATAAAAAAATTTATTAAAGTTAAAAAGAAATAAAAGAGTTCACTTGTCTTCGAGCTGCTTTGTTGACCGGCACCAGCTTGAAGATCATGATTGCTTTGATATATTTGTCACACTTCGACTTATCCTCGTCCACTATCTTTTTACTCTCATCATAATAATTTATTTATTTAATCCTAACTTGACTCGATTCAAGAACAATCATCAACATACCTCAAAAGATGTAGCTAATTTTAAAAATGGCGTAATGTGTTCTTCTAGCTCAATGGGGAAAGAGCACTATACTATTATCATAATTTTTGTTGAGACAAAAAAACCGTGATGCTTCAAAGTAAAATAAAAAATTAAATAATAAAAAAATCTATTGTTATCTAACGAAGGGCAAAAGAATTCGATGAAAAAGCTAGCCATTTTAACTAGCTTACTCCGAGAAGATTAATGTTGTAAAAATTAAACTAGATTAAGAATTAGATTACCGTCAAGTTCATGATTAAATCGGTCAAATCAATCATCAAACTGTTCGAACTGATAAATTGCTATTACTTTAAAATTTAAAAAGATAATAATATAAAATCATAATACTAACAAATATTCAAAATAAAAAACTTATCCGTCCTATTAAAGAGTAAATATTGAATAATTAGAATAAATCTTTATGATTTGATCGAGCTCGATATGTAATCTGGCTTGATGTCAAGCCAGACCTGATGACGTGCTGGTTCGCGAACAGACTAATTGGACCGAGCGGTTCGCTCCGATTTTTAATGGCATGGAAAACGATGAAAGATGGCGATTATTCTCCGCATGCTGTGCAACTATACAATTTGGGGGAAAAGCTCGGCCCATTTAAATATTTGGACCTGCGGAAATGATGGGCCGGCCCATTAGGTTCTTCTACCGGCCCATAATTTCTGAAATTTGAATGTGCCCACCAAAAACTTTACCAAAAATTGAATATTTAATATTGAGATTCACTGCCAAAATTAAATATTTAATGCAGGATAAATTGCATTCAAACTTACGGAAGGCTTTTGTGAATTATTCACAACTTTTAACAGGTTCATGTGTCAGAATTTAATTGGTCATATTATTTTTACTTAATAAAAATTTAAAATAAAAATGTAATATTAATATTTTAAAATAACATTTCAATTAACCAGAAGGTTAATCACTCAAGACTAAACGATAACACTTTTATAATCTTGAATATTAAAATTGAAATTTTTTAAAAATTAAAATTAATTTTGTAACATTGTTCCAACATCTTACGATAAATTACGCTAGACCTTCTTGCAGAGTGAGTTCGTTTGATAAGGCAAAAGAGTGTTCTACACTGGCCATATATTATTTTTGAAAAATGGAGAATCTAATCACGGTCATCTCGCTCATTGTGTGTAAGTTCAATCAGCTCATTCTCCAGCCCTCTAATGCCTTTAACACTAAGGGGGTGTTTGGTTCAATGTTATCTTGATTTAATGATATCTATAAATAATCTTCTATTAGATTATAAAATTATTAGTCAAGAGATGACATCTAAATGTCATGATATCTAGATTACATAACATAACACTAAGATAACAACAAACCAAATGCCCCCTAAGTACTATGTTGAAATGCCCTGTCAATCTAAAAAATTGTTGAAAATGATAGTTTAAATTGAAACTTAAAATTATGATTTCGAGCTTTCCTATGCTATGTATATTGATAGGTAGGATTTAGTTTTTATCTTATAAATTAGATAAAAGCTTGTGCAATATATGTAAATTCGCCACAAGTTCCACTAACATGGATTTTTTTTTGATCGGTTAAATGTCTAAATTATTAGCACAAAAATTGACTCAAAATTAAAAGAATTTTAGTGGGCATAAATCAAACTCAACATAAAATCGAAAATTTTAATTTCAAATTGAGTTTGATTTGCTTGAAATCGACCTAAAGCCACCCTTAAAGGGAGCATTTAGTTTAATTGTACCAAAATATTTTTTTATGGTATTACCGTAATGTTAATTAAGAGAGATTAGTGATATTTATATATTATTTTATAATAATAATAATTATATCATCAAATATGGGGGAACATCTAAATCTCAATTTTCAAAAAATGATTTTATAATTTTTTAGAAATTTATTTGCATATATATCTTTTAAATATTAAATGAAATATCTTCTTATATGACAATCACGATCTTTCGAAAAATGTAGATAATTCGACAGATATCATTCATACAAATAATGACCCCACGGCCAATACGTACAGACATTATTTCTCTTAAAATTTCTATTAATTTTTATTTTTAATATGAATAAAGAAATCAAATTTTATCTTTTTTTTTTTTATATGAAACAACATTTTTCTTAGCCCATCTACCCGCTCGAACAGCACGTGCTTCCGTAGCTCCCGAGCACGCGCACAAAAACGGCAGTCTCCTCCAACCGTGCGACCGCCGCCGCTACAGCGCGGTCCGACTCGCTGCCGTCGACATCGACCAGAAAAACGTAGTCCATCTGAACCACCGACCCGAGCCCGGTCCTGTTCTCAAACCGAACCGGATTCGCTCTGTTGGGCCGGTGGTCGACTCTCGTCACCGGAACCCCTCGGTTCTCGAAGAAAGACATCGCCCGGCACAAGTCCGACACCCCTTTCTCCAGCGAAAACGCCACCGTCGTTTTACGGTGGCCGCCGCCTGGGACGACGTTGCCGGAGGCTGTCCCCGCGGACATTGACAACTGGAGGAAGCGGGTGTAATTACCGGCGTCGTCCTGGAAGTTCGGTTCCAGCACTCGTAGGCCGAACTCCTTCGCGGCCATCCTGCTCCCGATAACCGCGGTGTCGCGGATCCCGTCCTCCGCGACCGCGCGCGCCGCCTCCGCGGCGTCTGCAACCTCCTCGACGTACAGATCTAGCGATTCGATCCGGCGATCGCAGTGCCGAAGAGCCTGCGGATGGCTGACGACGCGGCGGAGGTCGGCGAGATCAGCGCCGGGAGCGGCGAGGAGGCAGTGGTTAACGGGAACGACGAGCTCGCCGCAGATCCTGACGGCGGGGTAGCGGAGGAGAAGGTCAAGGTTGCGGACGATTGGGCCGTCGAGAGAGTTCTCAGCGGGAACGACGGCGCGGTCGGCCGACCCGTCCTCCAGGGCAGAGAAAGCGGCGTCCATCCGGGCGCCGCACGGAAAGGCCTCCACGGCTGCGGCAGAGGGGAAGGACACGGCTGCGGCCTCGTGGCAGTAAGAGCCGAGGACGCCCTGGTAGGCGACGCGGATGGGGCGGCGGCTGGAGGTGCCGGCGGATGCCGGCGGATCGTCGCCAGGCTGATGGAAGATGCGCTCCAATCCGGCGACCGCCATTTCGAGGCCAAGACGGGAGGAGAGCACCTCCGCCGTAAGAATCGGAGACGAGAACGTGCGCTCCGCCTCTGTACCCCTTCTTTGCTGCTTCAGATTAGCCATAGTAGATCGCCGGATATAGCGACCGAAAGAGGGACCGGCGACAGTGATGGAAGAGCCGTGGGGAAGGATGGCGATCGCCATCTGTGATTCCTTGGCTGAGAAACTGAGGGGCAGATGTGGGGTTGGGTTTATAATGTAGAGAGGGAGGAAGTGAGTAGGTAGGAGGAGAAATGATTCACGAAGCAGAGAAGAACGCTACAACATATGACGGTTCTGCTGCGAGGTGTTGGTGAAGATGTGGCGGTGTGACGGAATATGCAGCTCAGTGTTGAATCGTTGAACTAGGGTAGGGACCACCACTACTGCAGCGGGCCTACTTGCCGAGTAAAGCACCGCTACGATATCAAAAAAAGTTTATTTTCTTCAACGTAGAAAAAGGTATAATTACTCATAATTTTTCAAAAAAATGAAATATTATTTAAATATTTTATTATTTTAAATTATTTATAAATTTTTATTTTTTTTAAATTATATGTTTTTATAGTGATATTATCAATATATTGCATAATTTTTAAAATAACATATATTAAAAGAGGTGTTTAATTGAATTTTATTTTAATATTATGTTATGTTATGTAAGTATTATTTGTAGAATTGGGTATGACCTTTAGAACGGGATGAATAGACGTAATTAAAAATCTTAAATTTAATTTACTTAATATAAAAGATTAGTGTAATAAATAAAAAATAGATAACATAAGCGGAAGCAAATATAAGTGCAAACAAGAGGAGTTTATTATATTTACAATGAACACACGATATAACGTAATTCGACTCAAATACAAGCCTAATCCATCTCTTCTCAATAAATTAATCAAATATTCAATAATTTTACATAATTTTTAATATATCAAACTTTATTTTCGATCACGCACTTTCTAAAATAAAACCATTTGATGATCAATTGTCATTTAGTCCCTTTTCATTCTATTATTTTACATTATGGTCCAAATTAAATATAACATTGTAGATAATAGAAGGAACACTCTATGGTAAAACATAATTCTCAGTGATTTAATTATTACAATTTAAAATTCATGAATACGTGTGTAAAAACTCGAAGATCTCCGTGACAAAAGGTGCTACGATCCAAATGTGTGGACCGGTACATAACAACTCTAAGTTCTTAGGGACCCATGTGTATTTTATCCTAATAAAAATTAAAATGCACAGGTGGCATGACACGAATGGTTGACTCGTTTGCGGAGCTGTTCGGATCAACGTTGTGATGATCGGCCGCTCGGAGTGGCGGGTTTGGTGCAGGATGGAATCTCGGAAATTTATTTTAATTCTCTAAACTTTATTTATTTTGTTAATTTCGTCATAATATTCGTATTTTAATTCTATTTGGGGTTTTAAGATTATATCATGCAAATGCATTATTTTTAAAATATGTAATTTCATTAGTTAAAAATTATATTTATGTCAATTATTAATAAAAATATGATAAAAATTTATTTAAAAAATCTAAATGAATTATCTATATTATCTCGAGTATTTAATTAAAAATATTTCTGAGACTAATAAATTTAAATAAAGATTTTTGAAATCATAATCGATTTTACTTCTTAATTATATTTTAGCATTTTTAAAATTATAGGAACTTAAAAGATTCCTATTTTATTTTACTTTTAGGTTTTTATTTAAATTTTAGGGACCTATGTGAAGATTTTAAGAGATATTAAAGACTTAAATGAAAGATTTTAAAAAAAATAAATTAAAGTATAATTATAAGTAAACTATAATGACTTATAAGTAATTTACTCAATCTAATTTGTTTTTTATTAAAAATATGTAATTTACTTGCAGTCATTTTCCAGATTTGGTCAAAAGTGGAATTTCTGAATTTTCCTCTCCACCTTCTTTTTTTTTCAAATTCTCTCTCTACTATTGGTTCTTTGGATAATTGAATATGACCATTTTTATTATTAGTATTATTATTATTATTATTATTTTGGTATTTTCCTTTTGGATTTTTTTATTGTAAATATGCATTGGACTTGCAGTTATGTTTAAAATTCGAAATTCATTTGATGAATAATTGAAGCATAGATTATTAAATTATATCGGACCCTCAATTTCAGATCCAATTTCATGCACTTTTATAAAAATGAAAACATTATATTGTAATTCATTTTTTTGTCAAAAAAGATGTATAAGTTTTTTTTCGACCCAAATATATTTCAGCTCAATCCTTTTTATTAGTATTTGTTAAATATTATATTAAGAGTAATTACTTAATTTTTTTTTGTTAGAGTAAAATTATTTTTCTACTCATTCCTCTCTCCTCTCTTTCCCCCTTAATTTGTCCCTCTTCTTATCATCAATTTGAGCTTCAATCTTCTTTAGTATAATCCTTCATCTTTTTTCCGACTGTTGTCATCGTTCACTGTTAACTACTATTAAAGAAGCAAAGGTGGCCGGAGGACTCGAATTACAGCTCAAGGGGGAGGCAGGACTCGAAAAACAGAGGTTTCATGTGATAAACCTCAATGTGTTGAAGGTGCCAAGCTAGGCTCTTGCTGAACTACTTCCTAGATTACTTCTGCTGCACGCATCAGTAGAATTTCACTGATAGCGATGTTAGAGCAATAGACTGGTGGTTGGGAGGTAGACAAAGGATATACAGGTGGGAAATTTGAGAGATTTGGAGAAAATGAAGAAAGTACGAAGGCTTGGGAGGATGAGCAAATTTTTATTTTTTTATTTTATAGTAGGTAGTTTTATATTATATGTTTTCCCTTCATCAACCAGAGTGGAACTTGACCTCTACATACAAAATAAAGCTCTTTAAAATATGAAAAACACCATGGAATTTCCAGCCTAATGGCAAGGAATGAAAATTAATTTGATCAGTTTTCATTTTCAAAGAAAAACTTTATTTTTATTCAATGAATTTTTTATTTTGTAGAAAAAAAAAATCATTGGTGCTTGAGATCATATTTGTGAGTTAGGTTGGATTAGGTTTGATGGTGTAAATTCTATTGTTTGGGTCAATTGTGACTCACCACTTTGCAAAAGCTTTTTGTAGACTTTGAAGTCCTACCACCAATTGATTTTGTGTGTAACCAATCATATTGAACATTTATGAGACAAATTTTGAATTTTTAGTTGATCTTTTTCGTGAAATAATGTATCATAAATGAATTATGACGGTGGGAACAGTCGATGCCTCATAATTACGATGAAATTTGGACCAGTAAAATAAACTTTATCAAAATTATTTAGCACGATCTCGTGCAGACACGCGTGAGTAGCATATCAAATCAAAGAACTATTCTAGATTTGCTCAAATCATAGAAATCCAAATATATATCAAATTACGAATGGTCAAACTTATAACTAAAAATACTCGTATCAAAAGAAATAATCGGAGTGATTTGTTGTAATGAATTGAAACTCAAAGTATATTGTTGGATATAAAGAAGTAATTTTTATTCACTTATTATTCTCGCAAAGAAAATTTAAATGAATATTATAAACAAAAATATAAATAAACTAAAATACATTTATAATAGCTAATATGTCTCCAAAAATATCTAAAATTTGGAAAGTTTTATACAGGGGTAATATATTTTTTTAAATAATATAATTGTTGTTAAATAAAGTTATAACTATTTCCTCAAAATTAAGTGGCCACTAGATACTTGAATTTTATCCAACGAATTAAAAAATAGATTTTTTAATTAATGTTTAAAAATTAAAATTATGCACTTAAATAATTACATTTATTTATATTATAGAGTTTGTCCTATATCATATAATATTACCTACATATTCAATAATTAAATATTAGAATAATTACCTACATACCACATTATTTACTTTTATTTATACCTTACTCATCCATTCTTAGTTAATTATACTATGTACACTCAAAATATTATAAAATCTACATACACATATTTTAATTTATTTCTATTATAATGAGTAATCATAATTTTATAATAACCTAACTATAGTTAGATTACAAAAAATCTGAGCCGTTTATCATATTATTTTAAAAATATTTAAATATATTTTGAGTGAAAATCTTAAAATCTTAATATTTAGGTGGCAGCAAAGTAATGAGATATCAGCAACGTGAATTGATTGTAGGACAAATCAATATTTTAGTGTGGTATTGAGAAAGAGAAAAATATATACCATTAAAAGTATAAATATAATTTTAATGATTTACTAACAGAATATTTTTTTTTCAAATAGATTTTGATTAAGTTTTAACTCAAGTGTGTGTATATAAGATTTTGTAATATTTTAAGTATGCATAGCGTAATTAACTAAGAATTGATGGGTAAAACATAAATAAAACTAAATGGTGTGATATGTAAGTAATTATCCCTTTGAAAATAATTTAAGTTCGATAAAAATACTATTAAGATTCAACCTTAATCTTAGGTAGTGATTTATGACACTAATGCAGTGATTTTTTAATTATAGTGATTTTTCAT
Organism: Apostasia ramifera; assembly: GCA_019297695.1. Lineage (NCBI taxonomy): Eukaryota > Viridiplantae > Streptophyta > Magnoliopsida > Asparagales > Orchidaceae > Apostasia > Apostasia ramifera. The sequence goes on along the minus strand of JAEMOT010001557.1, from coordinate 7,434 downwards.
CAAACATGGCATTTATGTGATTATTTTTGTTACTATAGCTATCTAAATTCCTGAAAAAAGGAAATTTACTTTTGAATATTTATATCAGAATTTATTTTTGTGTCGCATAACTTATAAGCTTAATCTCTTAAGTTCGTTAAAATCATGCACAATTGTTGAACTCTTCGTCAAATTGATGCCTTATTTGACGATCTCTATTAATCTATCTACTTCGAGTTGCCGCTCTTCCACTGATCCCCCACGCGACTGTGCCTCCCTGGCGCCTTCTTCACCTCCTTCCTATAGCCATCAAATTCTCGATAAGGATTTTGACAAAATTTAAGGAAGCTTAGGCCTCATTTGGCTCGAGATAATTTTTTTGCTCAACACAAATTTTAATTATAAAAATTAACTTTATTTCACATCTAATATAATTATAAATATTAAATTTAAAGTATTTTATATTTTATATATTTTCTATTATTAAAATAATTTTTTTTACATTAAATTTAAAAATTAAAATATTTTTTCTCTTATTTAAAAAAAAATCAAACGTGCCCTTAGTTTTTTTTTTAAATTATTTTTCATATAAGGTTATAACTCCTGTCTTATTACAATTGATGCTCATTCCAAATATTCTTTTATTGGTTTTTTTTAAATTGTGGCCTCAGGCTTTTTCCTAAAATTTAAATAATATTATTTAGATTTAGGGAGCCTAATTATTATTTTTTAATTCTCTAAAGTATTTGGTTTTGTGTAATTGGGTCATTTGGTTGATATATTTCTAAAAAAATCTAGGATGGTAACATATTATATGATTATTGCTTAATTCTATTATTCTAATATGTCAATTATACTATTTTTATTTCTATGCGTATGAAATCTAAATTTTTTTTTTTACAGGACTGAATATTATAAAAATTTGACTATAAAATAAGATAGGTAATCTTTGGATGAATAATCATTCGGTTACATTTATTAAGAGAAATATATTTAATAAAATTAATAATAAATTGATCCTGCAACATTTTCAAAATATAAAACTTTATCGACATCAATTGTAATATTATTTTTTATATTTGAATTTATGTAAAGCAGCTCATTAAAAAAATTTAATTTTTTTGATATTTTTACGATTTAAATAATTTAAATTTTTTTATAATACTATTGTAAATAGTTTAGTTGGTTCTCTTGATTTGAGATCTTGATTTCTCCGCTGCTCGGAGGCAATTTCATCATTGTACTAAAACATTGGAGACATAACTTATATGTTCCTATTTGTTTAGCAGTTAAAAATTAATTTGATTTAATTTTAAACAGGTATATCACATTATACATGAAATTTAATATTAAAAATTAATTTTATTTAATTCTACATATATTACTAAAATAATAACTAACTTATATCACATCTCTCACATATCTCAATATAATAACTAACTTTATATCGCATCCCTCACATATTCCAATATAATAACTAATTTTATTTTACATTATTCACAATTTTTAATAAAAAAAATATTTCTATCTAAGTTTAATTTTAATATTATTAAATTTAATTTTACAAACAAACAGACCCAAAAGAAGTTGATATTTTTAAGTTTAAGTTATTTCATTCTTTTTATTCTTTTCCCCATGCACTATAAATTCTCTTCACCTCAATTGAAAATTATAGTAGTGTGAATTCAAATTTGGGATCTCCTAATTCTGAGCAAACTCCCTCCCTACTGGACTAAAAGAAACTCCACGAATTATTTCAGTTGCTAATATAATCAAATCATCTTTATATTGGGGATGAAAAATATTTTATCGTATAATAATTAATGAATTGTGCAGCCGTCTTTTGAGCAGGTAGCTCGGCATCAATTCGCTCCTACATAGTACCCGAGTCAAAAGATCTCAAATTTAAATCCCCATAATCGTCGAAAAAAATTTACGTTGAATTCATAGTACAAAATACATAAACTCCTGCACGTAAGAGAGCGTGTCAACATATAAAACTATTTTGGATCATAACATGCATACAAGCTTAAGCTTTTAAGTCAACTAGTAATCTATCAATTTATAATAAAAATTACATTTTTTATATATTCTTGTTAATGAATTTTTTTTTAAAATAATTTAGAAAATAAATAAAAACTTATTTTAATATAAAAACTTCATTTTTTTTAGTACAAATAATTGGGAATTTAATCTTATTTTATATTTATCATAAGTTTATAAATTTATGTACAAATTAAAACAATATGTTAAAAACGTGGGCGGCTGGTTGTATGCTATACATAACGCTGACCTAAACGAGTCAAGGGAAAAGAGTCAGATTAGTTTGGTTGAACAAAAAATATATATAATTTAAAAAAAAAATGTTGACTTTTTTAAAAAATAATATAAATAAAAAGTTAAATGAATTAGAAATGAAATTATTATTTAAAATAAATTTATAATAATTTTTATCTTTTTATGAATAAAATAAAATTTTTAATCACCACTATTAATATTTAAGTAGATCATAATACAAAAGTATACTCGTGTAAAACTATAACCATTCAAAATCATGTAGTATGAAAGTATTTTTGTGCCTCCGTAGATCATAGTATGAGAATATGATAGGTTCACGATTTCTAATTTTGCACGAATCTAGGGGTTATTAATTGTAATTGAATATGATTGATGATTATTCATCGAGAGTTATATGATGATCATATTTTTTTTATAAAAAAAATAATCACAGTTCCGCTATAAAAAAATATTTTTTTATAGCGGAACTGCTGGTTGCCCAAGGCCGAGCGCCGCTCGTGATGGAGCACGGCCACACATCGGGCGCCCGGCTGCCCTCCGGCAGGCCACATGCAGTCGGCAAAGAGAGAGAGTGGGGGTAAAAAATTACGATGCAGGAAGTTGCGTCCAACAGGACATAAAATCAATTCCAAAAATTTGATTTTTTTTATTCGATAAACTTGTAATTATGTCTGCAGTTACAGTAACGTACGTGATTAATTATTGTTATAAAACACAAATTTTAGCACATCATGCATCTACTTTTAGAAAAAAAAACTAAATTAAAATTATTCTCTTTAAAAAAAATACAAAATAAGAACATAGTAAGCAACTCATTCAATATACATATATTTATATTTATATATAAAAATAAATTATTTACTTTAAATATATAATATTTTATATTTAATTTAACCATATTCGTATAATGTGTGACAATGCATGGGGCATGTGACACGTGAACTCATGTGTTGATATTAAATTAGTGCAAATAATTTGGTGCAGTAGATGGCACGAGAATGCATGCCAGGATGCCCAGCGTGGGAATCTACTAATTGCATACAAGAGAATTCGCTCAACGAGTCGAGCTTAATTTCAACGGAAGTGCGAGACGGCCTAACTCGAATCTCAACCAGCTGGCTGACCCAGTTACTAATTTGTACTATACAGTTGACGTAACAACGCAAATCTAAGAAATAGCGAAATGCGAAAATTCGTTAAAGTTCAAATTTTTAACAAGACGGGGTATGGAAAAGTTAAAAGATAAGCCAACATATTCGTAACGTATGATGTGTTAGTTATGATCCACGTATGAGTAAATATTACCCTCTTGTGCCATTTTGCATTTGTTGGAATTTTATCCAATAAAACATGTAATTAATGCTGTCATTCGGCAAAGGAACAATAATTCATTGATATGATGAAGGATAGATGCTTGTCATGCCTATAAATTGATTGCTTGCTAGTTGTCCCCGCCAATCAATCGTTGTTGGCCAGCTCCGTCGAGCTCGCTCGAAGCTTGCTTAATTTTATCGAATCGAATTTGATCTAATGCCTAACTTAGCTGCGTGGAGAATTGGGGCCGCGTTCGATGGTGCTCAATGACTACGTCCCTCAGTATCTTAAGCAGAATTGAAAGACTCATAGGAGCATGCAAAATAGCTTGAAGAAAAAATTATTGCTTGTAGCGAGCGACCCACATCAGCAGTTCACCCGCTACTCACGTGGCGCCACACAAATTGAGAGGGCCCCACTGCACTCGAAACATCATAAATTGTGTTAACGCAGATTCAGCTAGACAGACCATCCGTCTAGTCACTAGAAAAGTAAATATTTAAAAGCAGACATAAGCTTAAAAAAATAAATATAACTTGAAATCAGGTACGTACCAATTAGAAAAAAATATAAGTACATATGATACTTATTATTCTCGACATATACCTACTTAATCCCAAGTATATATATATATATATTTTTAATATATACTTACTTTTTTAGTGATAACACGAATAGTCCGGTCTCTTACTGGACCGTTCAGTCGGCCAATCAGAAGGTCCGTCTAGCTGAACGCTAGTTAACACTACTAATAGCATTCTATGCACAACAGACCTGCTTACTCTGCATGATATCGCATAATTAATGAGCGAATTACTTATGTGTATTGCTAGCGTAGCATCTATTGAAGATATCTAACAGCCCAACATGTAATTAATGCTCTGATTTAGTAAAAGAAGCATTAATTTATTGATATGATGATGAGGGGATGAAATTGCTTGGGATTTTATGGAAAATAATAATGTTCCATAATTGGCTAAATTTTTTTTTTTTTTTTTTTTTTTTGATAAAAAATAATTGGCTACGTTCTTATCACGCCATATTTATTCCTTGCTTGTTCACATGTTGCTGGTCCAATTAATGAATTGTTTTTGTTTTGTTTTTTTTTTTTTATTTATTTATTTATTTTTTTAATGAAATCAATTAATCAATTGTTGCCCATTTGTTCATTTGTGTTCCCTCGGCTGGACCTCCAGCTATGGTATTATTTAATTGGAGCTAAAAAAAATTATTAAAATTATTTTAAAAATATTTATATTTATTTTACATTATATATATATTTATATTAAAAAATTAATTTTATTTTATATTAATATATTTTTTTAATAATAAATTAATTTATTTTACATTATAATATTAAAATATTTTTTAAATACTAAAAAATTAAAATTTCTTAAAAATATATTCCCATTAAAAGCAATGACATGTTCATAAGAGCCCGCACAAATGTATGTCAAACATGTAAAATAGTAAAACATAAAATTTTCAATGCATAATTACTCAAATAAAAATAAATGAAAAATAAAAGAAAAATAGAGCCCGAGATTGAGCTCATGTCGTAGAATTGAAATCGCCGTCGGTGAAGACATCGGATATATTTTACTTTTAAAAATTTTTAAAATCTATTTCTTTGATTCTGAGAACATGTCGAGTTTAACTCATTTTGAATTTTAATTTTTTGAGTTTTAGCCAACTTTTGTGTTTATTCGAGCTAGATGGTCGTGCTTATTTAATAGTGTTAACGAAACATAATAGCGTATATTCAAAAAATTTATTTATTGATTGTAAAATATATATTAATTACTGCAAGCATATCACATATTAGTAAAATAGTATATTTAAAAAATTCATATTTATAGATACTGAGTCGAGTTCGAGTTGTGTTGATCCCATTTCGAGTGAGTTAACGTTGAATCACAAAAAATAAAATCAACTTTGAGTAAAGCTAAACTAGATCGAGTTTTGATTTTCGAGCAAACGTTACGGTCATAATGTTAATCTTTTATTATCAAAAAATAAGAACAATTTTCGGATTTTGTTCTTTTACTTTGCAATCAATTTTATTTTGTTGTTGATGTCGCATGATCTTTGATGTTTTTTTCATACATAATGATACTCGTAAGTAATATTATTCATTAAGACTTGGTTTGGTTCGAATGTTGAATTTTAAATAAAAAAAAAATATTTTATTTTATAAATTTTATGAAAAAAATTGTCAAATGCACTTTCTTTAAAAGGGCAACACTTTAAATTATCCAAAAAGATCATATTGATTTACTTGCGATTTCTATAAATAGTAAAAACTATAAGTAGTAGAACAAGCACGATGGGCCCCAGTGTTTTGGGCTTGAATTTTGGGCTGCGCTATGAGTTGGGCCCATAAAAGGCCCGGCCCGTAAATTTCATTGTCTGTTTTATTTTAGAAAAATTTACATTCTCAAATATTCATTATTTTCAGACGGCACTCCCCAAAGTCTATTATTTTATTTTCAGGTAGCGATTTTTATTTTGGGGTAAATTTACAAGGAGCACCCTACTTTTAAAATTAGATGGGAGTGATTCATGAAAATAATAAACTTTGGGGTACTAGCTGAAAATAATGAATCTTTGAGGGTGACAAATGTAAATCCCCTTTAGTTTAATTCTCTCGCCCAAATTTATAAATAAAAAATACTAGGTTCTCCCATGAACAACTAAAAATTTATTTTATTTATGAAAAATAAAAATAATATTTTTTTATCTCATTATACATAAATTTTATTATTAAATAATCATTTTATTAGTTTACATTCTATACTATTTTCAATAAATTAATAAATTTTATTTCATTTAATATATATATATATTAAAAATTATTAAAAAAATTTAAATCATCTCTATTTGTTCTAACTAAATAAAATCTTAAAGCTTTAGCTAGTTGATTGTTCGTCCCGAACTTCATGCTCAAATACTGTTAACACGTGGTTCCTGCGCTGCATCCTGGCCGAACGCGTGGCGCCCGACGGGTCTGT
>JAEMOT010001554.1:2122-61765 GCA_019297695.1 Apostasia ramifera | reverse complement strand
TATTCAATCAGTTTTTATTGTATTTGAAGAGCATATATGCAATTTGACTTTAATCTTATCTATGTAAAGGTTTTTTAATATAATACTCTGATTACATACCTAATGTTTGCTATATTACTGTATTTCAGTCGAAAAATGATATGTGGCGATCTATTATGGACATTTGATTGCATTTTAATGTAATACCTACAATTAAATATTTTTTTGTTAGTATATCGATTAATTTTAAGAGAATAGACTCTTTTAGGGACTGATTTATGACATATCAATGCAATTGAGTTGAATAGTTTAGTTTTTGTGGCTATTCATTGCATTACGTTGAATTCAAGTGGAGTACAAGCATTTAGAGATTGATTCATTGCATAATAAGTTATTTTAGCTGAATACAAGTAATTGTGTGAGTATGCAATTAGTGTTTAATGTATTTGAAGAGAATATATGCAATTTGATTTTAATTTTGTCTAAATGAAGATTGTTTAACATAATACTCTTATTACACACCTAATCTTTGCTATATTGATGTATTTCAATCTAAAATTGATATTTGGAGCTCTATTAGGGACTTTTGATTGTCTTTTAATGTCATACCTATAATTACATATCTATTTATCAGTATATCGATCAATTTTAAGAGAATAAGCTTTTTTATAGTCTAATTTATGACAAATCAATGAATTTGAGTTCAATGGTGATGTTTTTGCAGCTATTCATTGAATTACGTTGAATTCAAGTGGAATACAAGCATTTACAGTACGATTCTTTACATAATAAGTTATTTTAACGGAATACAACCAATTATGTGAGTATTCAATTAGTTTTTATTATATTTGAAGAGCATATATGCAATTTTACTTTAATCTTGTATATATGAAGATTTTTTTAACATAATACTCTAATTACAATCCTACTGTTTGCTGTATTTCAATCGAACATTGATATTTGGCAATCTATTAGGGACATTTGATTGCTTTTTAATATAATACCTATAATTACACATCTATTTGTCAGTATATCGATCAATTTTAAGACAATAAGCTCTTTTAGGAGCTTACTTATGACATATAAATGAATTACAGTTGAATGGTGATGTTTTTGCAGCTATTCATTGTATTACGCTGAATTCAAGTGGAGTACAAGTATTTAGAGTACGATTCATTGCATAATACGTTATTTTAACCGAATACAAGTAATTGTGTGAGTATTCAATCAGTTTTTATTGTATTTGAAGAGAATATATGCAATTTGACTTTAATTGTGTCTATATGAAGGTTTTTTAACATAATACTCTGATTACACACCAAATGTTCGCTATATTGATGTATTTCTATTGAAAATTAATATTTGGCGAATTTGTTAAGGACATTTTAATTATGTTGTAATGTAATACATATAATTACACATCTATTTGTCAGTATATCGATCAATTTTAAGAGAATATGCTCTTTTAGGGTCAGATTTATGACATATGAATGAATTTAAGTTGAATAGTGATGTTTTTGTAGCTATTCGTTGCATTACGTTGAATTCAAGTGGAGTACAAGCATTTAGAGTATGATTCATTGCATAATAAGTTATTTTAACAGAATACAAGCAATTGTGTGAGTATTCAATTACTTTTTATTGTATTTGAAAAAAATATATGTAATTTGACTTTAATTTGGTGTATATGAAGGTTTTTTAATAGAAGACTGTGATTACACTCCTAATATTTGCTATATTGATGTTTTTCAATCGAAAATTGATATTTGGTGATCTATTAGGGATATTTTGATTGTGTTTTAATGTAATACCAATAATTACACATCTATTTATCAGTATATAGATCAATGTTAAGAGAATAAGCTCTTTTTGGGACTTATTTATGACATATCTGTGAATTTGAGTTGAATAGTAATATTTTTGCAGCTATTTATTGCATTACACTGAATTCAAGTGGAGTATAAGTATTTAGAGTATGATTCATTGCATAATACGTTATTTTAACTGAATACAAGCAATTGTGTGAGTATTCAATTAGTTTTTATTATATTTGAAGATAATGAATGCAATTTAACTTTAATATTGTCTATATGACGGTTTTTTAGCATAATACTCTGATTACAAACTAATATTTGCTGAGTTGATGTATTTTAATTGAAAATTGATATTTGGCGAGCTATCAGGATTATTTGATTGCGTTTTAATGTAATACCTATAATTACACATCTATTTATCATTATATTGATAAATTTTAAGAGAATAGGCTCTTTTAGGGTCTGATTTATGACATATCAATAAACTTGAATTGAATAGTGATTTTTTGGCAGCTATTCATTGAATTACATTGAATTCAAGTGGAGTACAAGCATTTAGAGCATGATTCATTGCATAATAAGTTATTTTAACTGAATACGAGAAATTGTGTCAGTATTCAATTAGTTTTTATTGTATTTGAAGAGAATATATGCAATTTGACTTTAATTGTGTCTATATGAATATTTTTTAACATAATACTCTGATTACACACCTAATGTTTGCTATATTAATGTATTTCAATCGCAAATTGATTTTTGGCGATCTATTAAGGACATTTGATTGCGTTTTAATGGAATACCTATAACTACACATCTATTTATCAGTATATCGATCAATTTTAAGATAATAGGCTCTTTTAGGGTCTGATTTATGACTTATTAATAAATTTGAGTTGAATAGTGATTTGTTTGGCAGCTATTCATTGAATTACATTGAATTCAAGTGGAGTAAAAGCATTTAGAGTACGATTCATTACATAATAAGTTATTTTGACTGAATACAAGTAATTGTGTGAGTATTCAATTAGTTTTTGTTATATTTGATGAGCATATATGCAATTTGACGTTAATCTTGTCCATATAAAGGTTTTTTAAAATAATACTCTGATTACACACGTAATATTTGCTATATTAATGTATTTCAGTCGAAAAACGATATGTGGCGATCTATTAGGGACATTTGATTGCGTTTTATTGTAATACCAACAATTAAACAATTTTTTGTTAGTATATCGATCAATTTTAAGATAATAGGCACTTTTAGGGACTGATTTATGACATATCAATGAATTTGAGTTGAATAGTTATATTTTTGCAGCTATTCATTGCATTACGTTGAATTCAAGTGAAATACAAGCATTTAGTGTATGATTCATTGCATAATAAGTTATTTTAACTGAATACAAGCAATTGTGTCTGTATTCAATTAATTTTTATTGTGTTTGAAGAGAATATATGCAATTTGATTTTAATTATGTCTATATGAATGTTTTTTAACATAATACTCTGATTACACACCTAATATTTGCTATATTGATGTATTTCAATCGAAAATTGATATTTGGCGATCTATTAGGGACATTTAATTGTGTTTTAATGGAATACCTATAACTACACATCTATTTATCAGTATATTGATTAATTTTAAGAGAATAGGCTCTTTTAGGGTCTGATTTATGACTTATCAATGAACTTGAGTTGAATAGTGATTTTTTGGCAGTTATTCATTGAATTACATTGAATTCAAGTGGACTATAAGCATTTAGAGTATGATTCATTGCATAATAAGTTATTTTAACTGAATACAAATAATTGTGTGAGTATTCAATTAGTTTTTATTGTATTTGATGAGCATATATGCAATTTGACTTTAATCTTGTCTATATAATAGTTTTTCAACATAATACTCTGATTACACACCTAATATTTGGTATACTGATGTATTTCAGTCGAAAAATGATATGTGGCGATCTATTCGGGACATTTGATTGCGTTTTAATGTAATAACGGCAATTAAACATCTTTTTGTTAGTATATCGATCAATTTTAAGAGAATAGACACTTTTAGGGACTGATTTATGACATATCAATGAATTTTAGTTGAATAGTGATGTTTTTGCATCTATTCATTGCATTACGTTGAATTCAAGTGGAGTACAAGCATTTAGTGTAAGATTCATTGCATAATAAGTTTTTTTAACTGAATACAAGCAATTGTGTCAGTATTTAATTAGTTTTTATTGTATTTGAAGAGAATATATGCAATTTTACTTTAATTGTGTCTATATGAAGGTTTTTTAATATAATACTCTGATTACACTCATAATGTTTGCTATGTTGATGTATTTCAATCGAAAATTAATTTTTGGCAATCTATTAGGGACATTTGATTGCGTTTTAATGAAATATCTATAACTACATATCTATTTATCAGTATATCGATCAATTTTAAGATAATAGGCTCTTTTAGTGTCTGATTTATGATTTATCAATGAATTTGAGTTGAATAGTGATTTTTTTTTGCAGATATTCATTGCATTACATTGAATTCAAGTGGTGTAAAAGCATTTAGAGTACGAATCATTACATAATAAGTTATTTTAACTGAATACAAGCAATTGTGTGAGTATTCAATTAGTTTTTATTGTATTTGATGAGCATATATGCAATTTGACTTTAATTTTATCCATATAAAGGTATTTTAACATAATACTCTGATTACACACCTAATATTTATTATACTCATGCATTTCAGTCGAAAAATGATATGTGGCGATCTATTAGGGACGTGTAATTGCATTTTAATGTAATACCTATAATTATACATCTTTTTGTTAGTATATCGATCAATTCTAAGAGAACAGAAACTTTTGGGGTCTGATTTATGACATATCAATGAATTTGAGTTAAATAGTGATATTTTTCAGCTATTCATTGCATTACGTTGAATTCAAGTGGAGTACAGACATAATAAGTTGTTTTAACTGAATACAAGCAATTGTGTCAGTATTCAATTAGTTTTTATTGTATTTGAAGAGAATATATGCAATTTGACTTTAATTGTGTCTATATGAAGGTTTTTTAACAAAATACTCTGATTACACACCTAATATTTGCTATATCGATGTATTTCAATCAAAAATTGATTTTTGGTGATCAATTAGTGACATTTGATTGCATTTTAATGGAATACCTATAACTACATAACTATTTATCTGTATATCGTTCAATTTTAAGATAATAGGCTCTTTCAGGGTCTAATTTATGACTTATCAATGAATTTGAGTTGAATAGTGATTTTTTGGTTTAGGGACTGATTTATGACATATAAATGAATTTGAGTTGAATAGTGATATTTTTGCAGCTATTCATTGCATTACGTTGAATTCAAGTGAAATACAAGCATTTAGTGTATGATTCATTGCATAATAAGTTATTTTAACAGAATACAAGTAATTGTGTCAGTATTCAATTAGTTTTTATTGTATTTGAAGAGAATATATGTAATTTAACTTTAATTGGGTTCTAGATGAAGTTGTTTTAACATAATACTCTGAGTACATTTGCTATATTGATGTATTTCAATCGAAAATTAATATTTTACGATCTATTTCGGACATTTGATTGCGTTTTAATGGAATACCTTTAACTACACATCTATTTATCAGTATATTATTTAATTTTAAGATAATAGGCTCTTTTAGGGTGTAATTTATGACCTATCAATGAATTTGAGTTGAATAGTGATTTTTTGGCAGCTATTCATTGAATTACATTGAATTCAAGTGGAGTAAAAGCATTTAGAGTACGATTCATCACATAATAAGTTATTTTAACTGAATACAAGTAATTGTGTGAGTATTCAATTAGTTTTTATTGTATTTGATGAGCATATATGCAATTTGACTTTAATCTTGTCCATATAAACATTGTTTAACATAATACTCTGATTACACACCTAATATTTGCTATACTGATGTATTTCAGTCGAATAATGATATGTCTCGATCTATTAGGGACATTTGATTGCATTTTAATGCAATACCTACAATAATACATCTTTTTGTTAGTATATCAGTCAATTTTAAGAGAACAGGCACTTTTAGGGTCTGATTTATGACATATCAATGAATTTGAGTTGAATAGTGATGTTTTTGCAGCTATTCTTTGCATTACGTTGAATTGAAGTGAAGTACAAGCATTTAGTGTATAATTCATTACATAATAAGTTATTTTAACTGAATACAAGCAATTGTATCAGTATTCAATTTGTTTTTATTGTATTTGAAGAGAGTATATGCAATTTGACTTTAATTACGTCTATATGAAGGTTTTTTAACGTAATACTCTGATTACACACCTAATGTTTGCTATATTGATGTATTTCAATCAAAAATTGATATTTGACGATCTATTAAAGACATTTGATTGCATTTTAATGGAATACCTTTAATTACACATCTATTTATCAGTATATCGATCAATTTTAAGATAGTAGGCTCTTTTAAGGTCTGATTTATGACTTATCAATGAATTTGAGTTGAATAGTGATTTTTTGGCAACTATTCATTGAATTACATTGAATTCAAATGGAGTACAAGCATTTAGAGTATGATTCATTGTATAAAAAGTTATAATAACTGAATAAAAGCAATTGTGTGAGTATCAATTAGTTTGTATTGTATTTGATGAGCAAATATGCAATTTGACTTTAATCTTGTCCATATAAAGGTATTTTAACATAATACTCTGATTACACACCTAATATTTGCTATACTGATGTATTTCAGTTGAAAAAAGATATGTAGTGATCTATTAGGGATATTTAATTGCATTTTAATGTAATACCTATAACTATACATCTTTTTGTTATTATATCGATCAATTTTGAGAGAACAAGAACTTTTAGGAACTGATTTATGACATATTAATGAATTTGAGTTGAATAGTCATGTTTTTGGAGCTATTCATTGCATTATGTTAAATTCAAGAGGAGTACAAGCATTTAGTGTATCATTCATTGCATAATAAGTTATTTTAACTGAATACAAGCAATTGACTTTAATTTGATGAGCATATATGCAATTTGACTTTAATTTTGTCCATTTAAAGGTATTTTAACATAATACTATGATTACACACCTAATATTTGCTATACTCATGAATTTCAGTCGAAAAATGATATGTGGCGATCTATTAGGGATATTTATTTGTATTTTAATGTAATACCTATAATTATACATTTTTTGTTAGTATATCGATCAATTTTAAGAGAACAGAAACTTTTAGGGACTGATTTATGACATATCAAAGAATTTGAGTTGAATAGTGATGTTTTTGCAGCTATTCATTGCATTACGTTGAATTCAAGTGGAGTACAGGCATAATAAGTTATTTTAACTGAATACAAGCAATTGTGTCAGTATTCAATTAGTTTTTATTGTATTTAAAGATAATATATGCAATTTGTCTTTAATTGTGTCTATATTAAGGTTTTTAACATAATACTCTTATTACACACCTAATATTTTCTTTATTGATGTATCTCAATCGAAAATTGATTTTTGGTGATCTATTAGAGACATTTGATTGTGTTTTAATGGAATACCTATAACTACACATCTATTTATCAGTATATCGATCAAATTTAAGATAATAGGCTCTTTTAGGGTCTGATTTTTGACTTATCAATGAATTTGAGTTGAATAGTTATTTTTTGGCAGCTATTCATTTAATTACATTGAATTCAAGTGGAGTAAAAGCATTTAGAGTACGATTCACTACTTAATAAGTTATTTTAACATAATACAAGCAATTGTGTGACTATTCAATTAATGTTTATTGTATTTGATGAGCATATATGCAATTTGACATTAATCTTGTCCATATAAAGGTTTTTTAACATAATACTCTGATTACACACCTAATATTTGCTATATTGATGTATTACACACCTAATATGTGGCGATCTATTAAGGACATTTGATTGCGTTTTAATGTAATACCTATAATTATACATCTTTTTATTAGTTTATCGATCAATTTTAAGAGAATAGGCACTTTTAGGGACTGATTTATGACATATCAATGCAATTGAGATGAATAGTGATTTTTTGGCAGCTATTCATTGAATTACATTGAATTCAAGTGGAGTAAAAGCATTTAGGGTACCATTCATTGCATAAGAAGTTATTTTAACTGAATACAAGCAATTGTGTGAGTATTCAATTTATTTTTATTGTATTTGAAGAGAATATATACAATTTAACTTTAATTTTATTTATATGAAGGATTTTTAACATAATACTCTGATTACACACCTAATGTTTGCTATATTGATGTATTTCAATCGAAAATTGATATTTGACGATCTATTTGGGATATTTGATTGCATTTTAGTGGAATACCTATAATTAGATATTTATTTATCTGTACATCGATCAATTTTTAGAGAATAGGCTCTTTTAGGGTCTGAATTATGACATATCAATGAATTTATGTTGAATAGTGATTTTTTGGATGCTATTCATTGAATTACAGTGAATTCAAGTGTAATACAAGTATTTAGAGTACGATTCATTGCATAATAAGTTATTTTAACTGAATACAAGTAATTGTATAAGTATTCAATCAGTTTTTATTATATTTGAAGAGCATATATGCAATTTAATTTTAATCTTATCTATATGAAGGTTTTTTAACATAATACTCTGATTACATACCTAATGTTTGCTATATTATTTTTTTCAATCGAAAAATGATATGTGGTGATCTATTAGGGATATTTAATTGCGTTTTAACATAATGCCTACAATTATACATTTTTTTTTTAGTATATCGATTAATTTTAAGAGAATAGACTCTTTTAGGGACTGATTTATGACATATCAATGAATTTGAGTTAAATAGTGATGTTTTTGCAGCTATTCATTGCATTACGTTGAATTCAGGTGGAGTACAAGCATTTAGTGTATCATTCATTGCATAACAAGTTATTTTAACTGAATACATGCAATTGTGTTAGTATTCAATTAGTTTTTATTATATTTGTAGAAAATATTTGCAATTTAACTTTAATTGTGTCTATATGAAGGTTTTTTTACATAATACTCTGATTACACACCTATTTTTTGCTATATTGATGTATTTCAATCAAAAATTGATATTTGGCGATCTATTAGGGATATTTGATTACGTTTTAATGGAATACCTATAACTACACATCTATTTATCTGTATATCATTCAATTTTAAGATAATGAGCTCTTTTAGGGTCTGATTTATGACTTATTAATGAATTTGAATTGAATAGTGATTTTTTGGCAGCTATTCATTGAATTACATTGAATTCAAGTGGAGTAAAAGCATTTAGAGTACGATTCATTACAAAATAAGTTATTTTAACAGAATACAAGCAATTGTGTGAGTACTCAATTAGTTTTTATCGTATTTGATGAGCATATATGTAATTTGACTTTAATCTTATCAATATAAAGGTTTTTTAACATAATACTCTGATTACACACATAATACTCTGATTACACACCTAATGTTTATTATATTATTGTATTTCTGTCGAAAAATGATATGTGGCGATTTATTAGGGATATTTGATTGCATTGTAATGTAATACCTACAATTATACCTCTTTTTGTTAGTATATCGATCAATTTTTAGAGAATATGCACTTTTAGGAACTGATTTATGACATATCAATGAATTTGAGTTGAATAGTATTATTTTTGCAGCAATTCATTGCATTACGTTGAATTCAAGTGTAGTACAAGCATTTAGTGTATGATTCATTGCATAATAAGTTATTTTAACTGAATACAAATAATTGTATAAGTATTCAATTAGTTTTTATTGTATTTGAAGAGCATTTATGCAATTTAACTTTAATCTTATCTATATGAAGGTTTTTTAACATAATACTCTGATTACACACCTAATGTTTGCTATATTATTGTATTTCAGTCAAAAAATAATATGTGGTGGTCTATTAGGGACATTTGATTGCGTTTTAATGTAATACCTACAATTAAATATTTTTTGTTAGTATATCGATTAATTTTAAGAGAATAGGCTCTTTTAGGGACTAATTTATGACATATCAATGCAATTGAGTTGAATAATTTAGTTTTTGTGGCTATTCATTGCATTACGTTGAATTCAAGTGGAGTACAAGCATTTAGAGATTGATTCATTGCATAATAAGTTATTTTAGCTGAATACAAGTAATTGTGTGAGTATGCAATTAGTGTTTAATGTATTTGAAGAGAATATATGCAATTTGACTTTAAACTTGTCTATATGAAGATTGTTTAACACCTGCCTTTTCTTTTCTCTTTTCCTTCTCTTATGTAAGGGAGTAGTACTCCTTATTTTCATTAAGTTCTTACTTTGTAAGGGAGTTAGTACTCCTTATTTTATTTTCATTATCTTACTTGTATTTTGGTTTCTTATTTGCTAGTTGGGGACTGGATGAGTAAGATTACCCTCCTCCGTGTGAGACTTTTAAAAAATAAAAAAATAAAATAAAAAAATAAAAAATGAAGATTGTTTAACACCTAATATTTGCTATACTGATGTATTTCAGTCGAAAAATGATATGTGGCGATCTATTAGGGACATTTGATTGCGTTTTAATGTAATACCAATAATTATCCATCTTTTCGTTAGTATATCGATCAATTTTAAGAGAATAGACACTTTTAGGGACTGATTTATGACATATCAATGAATTTGAGTTCAATAGTGATGTTTTTGCAGCTATTCATTGCATTACATTGAACTCAAGTGGAGTACAAGGATTTAGTTTATGATTCATTGCATAATAAGTTATTTTAACTGAATACATGCAATTGTGTGAGTATTCAATTTGTTTTTATTGTATTTGAAAAGAATATATGCAATTTGACTTTAATTGCGTCTATATGAAGGTTTTTTAATATAATACTCTGATTACACACATAATTTTTGCTATATTAATGTATTTCAATCGAAAATTGATATTTGGTGATCTATTAGGGACATTTAATTGTGTTTTAATGGACTACCTATAATTACGCATCTATTTATCAGTATATCAATCACTGTTAAGATAATTGGCTCTTTTAGGGTTTGATTTATGACTTATCAATGAATTTGAGTTGAATAGTAATTTTTTGGCAGCTATTCATTGAATTACATTGAATTCAAGTGGAGTAAAAGCATTTAGAGTACGATTCATTGCATAATCAATTATTTTAACTTAATACAAGCAATTGTTTGAGTATTCAATTAGTTTTTATTGTATTTGATGAGCATATATGCAATTTAACTTTAATCTTGTCCATATAAAGTTTTTTAACATAATACTCTGATTACAAACCTAATATTTTTTATACTGATGTATTTATGTTGAAAAATGATATGTGGCGATCTATTAGGGATATTTGATTGCTTTTTAATGTAATACCAACAATTATATATTTTTGTGTTAGTATATCAATCAATTTTAAGAGAATAGGCACTTTTAGGGACTGATTTATGACATATCAATGAATTTGAGTTGAATAGAGATGTTTTTGCAGCAAATCATTGCATTACGTTGAATTCAAGTGGAGTACAAGTATTTAGTGTATGATTCTTTGCATAATAAGTTATTTTAACTGAATACAAGCAATTGTGTCAGTATTCAATTAGTTTTTTATTATATTTAAAAAGAATATATGCAATTTGACTTTAATTGTGCCTATATGATAGTTTTTTAACATAATACTCTGACTACACACCTAATATTTGCTATATTGATGTATTTCAATAAAAAAATTGATATTTGGCGATCTATTACGGACATTTGATAGTGTTTTAATAGAATACCTATAATTACACATCTATTTATCAGTATATCGATCAATTTTAAGATAATAGACTCTTTTAGGGTCTGATTTATGACTTATCAATGAATTTGAATTGAATAGTGATTTTTTGGCAGCTATTCATTGAATTACATTGAATTCAAGTGGAGTAAAAGCATTTAGGGTATGATTCATTGCATAATAAGTTATTTTAACTGAATACATGCAATTGTGTCAGTATTCAATTAGTTTTTATTGTATTTGATGAGTATATATGCAATTTGACTTTAATCTTATCCATGTAAAAGTTTTTTAACATAATACTCTTATTACACACCTAATATTTGCTATACTAATGTATTTCAGTCGAAAAATGATATGTGGTGATCTATTAGAGACATTTGATTGCGTTTTAATGTAATACCAATAATTATATATCTTTTTGTTAGTATATAGATCAATTTTAAGAGAATAGACACTTTTAGGGGCTGATTTATGATAAATCAATGAATTTGAGTTGAATAGTATTGTTCTTGCAACTATTCATTGCATTACGTTGAATTCAAGTGGAGTACAAACATTTAGTGTATGATTCATTGCATAATAAGTTATTTTAATTGAATACAAACAATTGTGTGAGTATTCAATTTGTTTTTATTTTATTTGAAGAGAATATATGAAATTTAACTTTAATTTTGTCTATATAAAGGTTTTTTAATATAATACTCTGATTACACACCTAATGTTTGCTATATTGATGTATTTTAATCGAAAATTGATATTTAACGATCTATTAGGGACATTTGATTGCGTTTTAATGGAATACCTATAATTACGCATCTATTTATCAATATATCGATCAATGTTAAGATAATTGGTTCTTTTAGGGCCTGATATATGACTTATCAATGAATTTGAGTTGAATAGTAATTTTTTGGCAGCTATTCATTGAATTACTTTGAATTCAAGTGGAGTAAAAGCATTTAGATTACGATTCATTGCATAAGAAGTTATTTTAACTCAATACAAGCAATTGTGTGAGTATTCAATTAGTTTTTATTGTATTTGATGAGCATATATGTAATTTGACTTTAATCTTGTCCATATAAAACTTATTTAACATAATACTCTGATTACACACCAAATATTTGCTATACAGATGTATTTATGTTGAAAAATGATATGTGGCGATCTATTAGGGATATTTGATTGCTTTTTAATGTAATACCAACAATTATATATTTTTGTGTTAGTATATCAATCAATTTTAAGAGAATAGGCACTTTTAGGGACTGATTTATGACATATCAATGAATTTGAGTTGAATAGTGATGTTTTTGCAGCAAATCATTGCATTACGTTGAATTCAAGTGGAGTACAAGTATTTAGTGTATGATTCTTTGCATAATAAGTTATTTTAACTGAATACAAGTAATTATGTCAGTATTCAATTAGTTTTTTATTATATTTGAAAAGAATATATGCAATTTGACTTTAATTGTGCCTATATGATAGTTTTTTAATATAATACTCTGACTACACACATAATATTTGCTATATTGATGTATTTCAATAAAAAAATTGATATTTGGCCATCTATTACGGACATTTGATAGTATTTTAATAGAATACCTATAATTACACATCTATTTATCAGTATATCGATCAATTTTAAGATAATAGACTCTTTTAGGGTCTGATTTATGACTTATCAATGAATTTGAGTTGAATAGTAATTTTTTGGCAGCTATTCATTGAATTACATTGAATTCAAGTGGAGTAAAAGCATTTAGGGTATGATTCATTGCATAATAAGTTATTTTAACTGAATACATGCAATTGTGTCAGTATTTAATTAGTTTTTACTGTATTTGATAAGTATATATGCAATTTGACTTTAATCTTATCCATGTAAAGGTTTTTTAACATAATACTCTTATTACACACCTAATATTTGCTATACTGATGTATTTCAGTCGAAAAATGATATGTGGTGATCTATTAGGGACATTTGATTGTGTTTTAATGTAATACCAATAATTATACATCTTTTTGTTAGTATATCGATCAATTTTAAGAGAATAGACACTTTTAGGGGCTAATTTATGATAAATCAATGAATTTGAGTTGAATAGTATTGTTCTTGCAGCTATTCATTGCATTACGTTGAATTCAAGTGGAGTACAAACATTTAGTATATGATTCATTGCATAATAAGTTATTTTAACTGAATACAAGCAATTGTGTGAGTATTCAATTTGTTTTTATTTTATTTGAAGAGAATATATGCAATTTAACTTTAATTTTGTCTATATAAAGGTTTTTTAACATAATACTCTGATTACACACCTAATGTTTGCTATATTGATGTATTTTAATCAAAAATTAATATTTAACGATCTATTAGGGACATTTGATTGCGTTTTAATGGAATACCTATAATTACGCATCTATTTATCAATATATCGATCAATGTTAAGATAATTGGTTCTTTTAGGGTCTGATATATGACTTATCAATGAATTTGAGTTGAATAGTAATTTTTTGACAGCTATTCATTGAATTACTTTGAATTCAAGTGGAGTAAAAGCATTTAGATTACGATTCATTGCATAAGAAGTTATTTTAACTCAATACAAGCAATTATGTGAGTATTCAATTAGTTTTTATTGTATTTGATGAGCATATATGTAATTTGACTTTAATCTTGTCCATATAAAACTTATTTAACATAATACTCTGATTCCACACCAAATATTTGCTATACTGATGTATTTACGTTAAAAAATGATATGTGGCGATCTATTAGGGACATTTGATTGCATTTTAATGTAATACCAATAATTATACATCTTGTTGTTAGCATATCGATTAATTTTAAGAGAATAGGAACTTTTAGGGACTGATTTATGACATATCAATGAATTTGAGTTCAATAGTATTGTTCTTGCAGCTATTCATTGCATTACGTTGAATTCAAGTGGAGTACAAGCATTTAGTATATGATTCATTATATAATAAGTTATTTTAACTGAATACAAGCAATTGTGTGAGTATTCAACTAGTTTTTATTGTATTTGATCAGCATATATGCAATTTGACTTTAATTGTGTCTATATGAAGGTTTTTTAACATAATCTCTGATTACACACTTAATATTTGCTGTATTGATGTATTTCAATCGAAAATTAATATTTGGCGATCTATTAAGGACATTTAATTGCGTTTTAATGAAATACCTATAACTACACATCTATTTATCAGTATATCGATCAAATTTAAGATAATAGGCTCTTTTAGGATCTGATTTATGACTTATCAATGAATTTGAGTTGAATAGTTATTTTTTGGCAGCTATTCATTGAATTACATTGAATTCAAGTGGAGTAAAAGTATTTAGAGTACGATTCAGTACATAATAAGTTATTTTAACATAATACAAGCAATTTTGTGACTATTCAATTAATGTTTATTGTATTTGATGAGCATATATGCAATTTGACATTAATCTTGTCCATATAATAATTTTTTAACATAATACTCTGATTACACACCTAATATTTACTATATTATTGTATTTCAGTCGAAAAATGATATGTGGTGATCTATTAGGGATATTTGATTGCGTTTTAATGTAATACCGATAATTAAACATCTTTTTATTAGTATATCGATTAATTTTAAGAGAATAGGCTCTTTTAGGGACTAATTTATGACATATCAATGGAATTGAGATGAATAGTCATTTTTTGACAGCTATTCATTGAATTACATTGAATTCAAGTGGAGTAAAAGCATTTAGGGTACCATTCATTGCATAAGAAGTTATTTTAACTGAATACAAGCAATTGTGTGAGTATTCAATTAGTTTTTATTGTATTTGATGAGCATATATGCAATTTGACTTTAATCTTGTCCATATAAAAGTTATTTAACATAATACTCTGATTACACACCAAATAATTGCTATACTGATGTATTTACGTTGAAAAATGATATGTGGCGATCTATTAGGGATATTTGATTGCATTTTAATGTAATATCAATAATTATACATCTTGTTGTTAGTATATCGATTAATTTTAAGAGAATAGGCACTTTTAGGGACTGATTTATGACATATCAATGAATTTGAGTTCTATAGTATTGTTCTTGCAGCTATTCATTACACACCTAATATTTTCTTTATTGATGTATCTCAATCGAAAATTGATTTTTGGCGATCTATTAGAGACATTTGATTTCGTTTTAATGGAATACCTATAACTACACATCTATTTATCAGTATATCGATCAAATTTAAGATAATATACTCTTTTAGGGTCTGATTTATGACTTATCAATGAATTTGAGTTGAATAGTGATTTTTTGGCAGCTATTCAGTGAATTACATTGAATTCAAGTGGAGTAAAAGCATTTAGAGTACGATTCACTATATAATAAGTTATTTTAACATAATATAAGCAATTGTGTGACTATTCAATTAATGTTTGTTGTATTTGATGAGCATATATGTAATTTGATATTAATCTTGTCCATATAAAGGTTTTTTAACATAATACTCTGATTACACACCTAATATTTGCTATATTAGTGTATTTCAATCGAATTGTGATATTTGGCGATCTGTTAGGATTATTTGATTGCGTTTTAATGTAATACGTATAATTACACATCTATTTATAACTGTGAGTACAGTAAAAAAGCCTTTTTTAAATGATTACAGATTGTTTAAAGCTTGTTTTCCCACCTAGAGAGATAAAAATATTATCAGGGTAGGATTTTCTCGTATCAAACTCAACTAGAACCCGAGCGACAGAAGGTCTAGTTAAGTCAAACGTGGGCTTATCTAGTTGAATAGGCTTGCCAAAAACTTCTCAAGACCTGACCGGCGAGACGGTGGCGACAAGGCTGCAACAGTGTGAGTATTCAATTAGTTTTTATTGTATTTGAGGAGAATATATGCAATTTGACTTTAATCTAGTCTATATAAAGGTTTTTTAATATAACACTATGATTACACACCTAATGTTTGCTATATTGATGTATTTCAATCAAAAATTGATATTTGGCGCTCCGTTAGGTCATTTGATTGAGTTTTATTATAATACTTATAATTATACATCTATTTGTCTGTATATTAATCAAGTTTAAGAGAATAGGCTCTTTTAGGGTCGGATTTATGACATATCAATGAATTTGAGTTGAATAGTGATATTTTTGCAGCTATTCATTTTATTATGTTGAATTCAAGTGGAGTACAAGCATTTAGAGTATAATTCATTGCATAATAAGTTATTTTAACTGAATAAATGCAATTGTGTGAGTATTGAATTAGTTTTATTGTATTTAAAAAGAATATCTGTAATTTGACTTTAATCTTATTTATATGAAGATTTTTTAACATAATACTCTGATTACACGCCTAATATTTACTATATTGACGTATTTCAATCGAAAATTAATATTTGGTGATCTATTAGGATTATTTGATAGCGTTTTAATGTAATACCTATAATTACGCATCTATTTATCTGTATATCGATTAATTTTAAGAGAATAGGCTCTTTTAGGGTCTGATTTATGACATATTAATGAATTTGAGTTGAATAGTGATGTTTTTGCTGCTATTCATTGCATTACATTAAATTCAAGTAGATTACGAGCATTTAGAGTACGATTCATTGCATAATAAGTTATTTTAACTAAATACAAGCAATTGTGTTAGTATTCAATTAGTTTTTATTGTATATAAAGAGAATATATATAATTTGACTTTAATCGTGTCTATATGAAGTTTTTTAATATTATAATCTGATTACACACCTAATATTTACTATACTGATATTTATGGTTTAGGTTTTTTTTTTTTTTTTTTAGTGATTAGTGTTAAGTGTTTAGGGTTTAAGGTTTAGGATTTAGGGTTTAGGATTTTTTTTATTATTTTAATTAACTAGGGGGAGATATTAATCATCGGGCCCCTGACCTGCAAATAAAATTAAAAGTTAAGGCATAAGCCAATACATGATAGGTAGGGCTAGGGCCCAAATCTTAAAAGAAAAATACCCGTAAGACTCTTATGGGTTATACAAAAGGCAACATAAGAGTAATAAGGCCCAAGGCCTAACATGCAAAATGGCTCCTTGAAAGCAAGCTGAATAGGCCATCCAGAAAAAAGTCCAGCAAACCTGAGCCCAATGAACAAGATATGGTCCGGATCGGCCCACCCAAGTAACCAGCTCAAAACAGGCCCATAAAATTTGGCCCACCTGAATGGGCCCAAGCAGATTGAAACAAAGGCCATTAACAAAACTCAAAAGCCTTCTTCACCACATCTCCATTGGCTAGAGCTTCCCCATGGAGAATAATAAATCCATCAGCGATCATAGACATAAAATTGGTTTCATAATTAGACGAAAAGCATCTTTCATGATTATGATTAAAACAATGAAGGTGAGTAAAAGCCCAGATCTTATCCATACGAGGGAAATAACTAAAAAAAATAGTACCGTTAGAGGAATCAATGACCTCGAAGGCATCCAAACCAGCCACGGGTTGTGTTCGCCAATTTAAATTGCTAACTTTTTTCTTCAGCTTATTGGACGGATTTTCTGGCAAGGATAAAAGTCTAATAATAATCCGATTTTTAAGTAAACGCACCCTTGTATTTCCTTCGCCTTTGGACCAAGCGTGAAATTCATCACCCACCCAACATTCCTCTTCATCATCCAAACCGGAGAAAGTCAAACTCTGAAAAGGGTTGGGAAAAGAATGCTGCTGGGCCAGATCCTTGTGGGCTGGAGCAGAAACCTGGGCCTTTTCTGGCTGGATCAAAACCTGATGGGCCTTTAGAGTGGCTGATTCCTGGCCCAAACAGCTTGAGGGCTGATGGGCCTGGTCTGAAAATTCCTGATGGGCTTGATCTGACTGGGCTCCTGCAGGCAGGGCCAAATCTTGCTGGGTAAGAGCCTGTTGGGCTGAATTTTGGCCCATGTCACCTGAATCATCATATTGGGCCAAAATCTGATGGCCTGAAATCTGTCCCAAACTCTGTTGGGCTGAATCCTGGCCCAACACTGAAATATGATGGGATGAAGCAATTGAGGGCTGCATTCGAGAGAATGATTTTTTTTTTATAAATTGTAGAAATTTTAAAATGAAAGTTGGTTAAATTTTGTATCTCTAGCCGTAACTTCAGTATCATCGAATCCAAAATTGCACCAAATTTGATCTATTTTTTGCGATCAAAAATTTAACTTAATTACATAACTAACGATAAAAAAATTGAATCGGTCATTTAACTCAAAATTAGAACAAATCTGAATCATCGTTTTTATTTAAAAGTAAATTAAGTTATAGCTAACAATACTAAAATTTAAACCGACTATCTAAGCTAAGCTTAGCTCGCACTCTGATCAACTCCGATCTGAATAAATCTTCACTTGTTTTTGTCATGCAAAATTAAATGTCATGCGTACAATAATTTTTTTTGGTAAGAGTAAAATAATTTAAATTATCTCTTTTATTATAATAATAATTTAAATTATTTTAGGAGAGAAATTGGGGGAATAACATGATAATTAATTTTTTAAAAAGTATGACGATGAAACATTAATAATTAAATAATTTGATTTTGATTATCTATTTATGTTCTTATATATTTAGGATGTAAATATTTGCATAACTTCTGACACGTTTAACACAAATATTTGTATATTTAAATTATGGGTAAATTACATCTGAGTAGCATAGTTTAAAACTTAATAATGTGCATGTCTGCATTTTCAAATTTATAATATCAAAATTTTGTAGTTTTAATATAATTATTAAATGTGCTTATTTTTAATTTTTTTATTATTAAATTTTTTTAATTATTATTATACTCTTTTTCTTTTCTCTCTCCTCCCCCGCTCTCTCAGCAATGCCGCTCGTGAAACGCACTCATCAAGAGCGCTGTGCTAGGTGGCGCAGTTGACGGTCCTAGCCCGTGCGCCGCGCGAGGCTACAAGGCATGACCGCTGGCCAGGCCATGCCATGCCGGTTCGATTAATTCGGTTCAAGCTCAATTTTACTCAAATTTGATATGAATTCTAGTTGATTACAGAACTAACATGATTGGACTCGAATCAAGACCTGATCAATTTTGTGAATTGAATCTCAAACATGTAGATCCGGACCCGACCCGAGCCGGCCCGTTTGCAGACCCAGTCGAACGATTTCAACTTCCCAACTTCACTTGCCAATTGCGCAGCTCCCAATTCCCGCCGCCGACCGTACCTTCGTAAAGACCGCCGCACGCCGCCGCCACCTCCGATCATTCAGTTCGCCCGAAAGGATTTCTTCTTTTTCCGCTATTCGCATGTCGTCGCCGCCACCCCTCCACTAGCGCGGCCGGCAATCTCCCTATGGCACAGGGAGTCATCCCCACCACGGAACTCTTTTGGTCCCTTCTAGACAAGGGCGATCGCAGATTCTCACGCATGCGCGACCTCCCCAACTTCGGCCGCGCCAGGTAATAATCTAACCGTTTCATGAACCCTAGAACGGAACCCTAGCAATCCTTACCCGAAGAGTAGCGGTGCAGGGACGATGGGGACTTCCAGAAGGCGTTCAAGATCTACACGCAGCTGTGGAAGCTGCAGCAGGAGCACCGGCAGAAGCTGGTGGAGGCGGGTTTGAGGCGGTGGGAGATTGGCGAGATTGCGTCAAGGATTGCGCAGCTCTACTATGGTCAATACCTGAGAACCAGCGACAGCGGGTATCTCCTCGAGGCCTACGTGTTCTACGAAGCCATTCTCATGCGCGAGTACTTCCGGGATGCGGCCGCCACAGCCACCGGGGCGCCGCCGGAAGCCCCATTGGCCAGCAAGCAACTCCGTTTCCTTGCGAGGTTCCTGATCGTCTGCCTTTTTCTTGGACGCCGGGATATGGTCTCGCGGCTTGCTCACCAGCTCAAAACTCTAGTAGACGAATACAAGGGTAGTTTTCAGGTCTGCCTCTTCTCTTGACTTCTAAGTTCTAAGCAAATGTGGATCAGATTGGAGAAAAATCTTATTGGTGAAGAATTGTAGATATTGCTTGTGTCAACTGTTTGTGAAGCTTAATGTTGTTGTAGTTCTGAGACATAATCTTCATTCTTTCATGTTTATTTCTCTGATTGTTCCTCAATACCCTCAAATATTTATTAATTACTTGGTCATGCCATTGTCAATAAAGTTTTATTTCTGTTGAATTTGCTCAGTCACTTGGCTGATGTTTGTAAATCCAAATGTCAAGTTTGTTTGGTTATATTAACAATCAAAATGTCATGCTTATTAAAAATTATCTCCATTGCTATTCAAATATGTAGCTCTAAATCTTTGTTGTGGATTTGATTCTACCTTGAATACTTTCATATGGTTCCTAGTGTGAAATGCAATTTTTTTGCTGTGAACCATGTACGTTGTTGTCCTTCATTAAAATAGTTGAACTAGTCTGTCTGATTTATTTTGTCAAACTTTTTCCCCCATGTATTGTACTATTCCTTGTAATTTCTACCTTTACCAAAACAGGCATGTGTGTAGGAACCCCAATAGGGAAGCATGATTCTTTTTATTTCTGATTTTTGCAGGTTTTTTGATGTTGAATTAGGCGATGGTGTTCTGTTACCTTTTTATTGTGACAAATTCTTACTTTCTTTATAAGGATATTTTGAGACCGAGTCATTGAGATATGGATTGCATTCTTGACGTCATTTTTGTAGAAAAGATGACTTTTGGGTCGTGATGGATCTAATTACACATGGTTTGCATACTATTTTTTCATTTTCATGCGAGGTATCACTTCACATGTAGTGTTGTTACTGATGCATCATCTTGGTATTGGTTGAGAATGTTTTACAGGAAACGGAGGTGAAAGAATGGAAGCATGTGGTCCAGGAAATTATCAGATTTTTGAAGCTTGATACACCTTTTATGAATATGAGGCCATTAAGATATAGCTTTGTATATGATACCCATCCAGATTCACTTCCTATTGCTGCTTGTTGCAAGTCTAGGAAAGGTTTGGTTCTACGCGATGCAATCTTGAGCAGCTATTCACACAATGAGGTTATCTAGATATATTGCATATTTTTTTCTTCTGTTCCATTTCATATTGTTTTCTTTACAGTCCTGTTCGATTTTTCTTTCTTTAGCTTTTTTTATTTGTGCATTAACAAAATATGACCATTGTTATGTCTGCCTAGGTCAAGTTTGCTGAGCTTACCCTGGACACATTCAGAATGCTTCAGTGTTTGGAGTGGGAACCTTGTGGTTCCTTTGCTTTGACCATCCCTGCTGACAGTAGTTACAATGGAACAGGACCCAACCGCATGAACATACAACAAGATATTCGAGACCCTTCCTTGCCCCCAAACCCTAGAAAAGTTATCTTGTATCGTCCAACAGTTACATATTTTCTTGTGGTGAGTTTTTATTCAGTTTGAATTTATACATAAAACTTGGAATTTGATGCATTATACAAATGATAGTGAAATAGATGATGATGTTATTAGCAGGATCCAAACAGGATGAGTAAAATGGAGATATGCTTCTAATGTGTTGTGCGATAGAAAAATTTCATCCAAATTTAGAGGATAAATTTTATAAAATTGTAGTAAGACCAGTGATGATGTATGGTACTGAATGCTAGCCTATAAAGAAGAAACATATAAATAAAATAAGTATTGCAGAAATGAGGAAGACGTGTGAGTATACATGAAAGGATAGAATGAATAATAAGTATATCTGCGAGAAAGTTGGAATTGCACCAATAGAAAGTTGGAATTGCACCAATTGAGGATAAACTTAGAAAAAGTCGGCCTAAATGATTTGGGTATGTAAATCGTTCGCCAATTGAAGCTCCAGTTAGGAAAATCGAGTTATTGGATTTTCTCCATATACAAAGAGGAAAAAGGGGACCAAAGAAATTATGACAAGAAACTATAAGGAGTGATTTTACTCACTTAGACTCAGATAAGGATTTGTTAATTAATAGAGTGCAATGGAAACAAAGGATTCATGTAGCCGATCCCACCTAGTGGGATTAAGGCTTTGTTGTTGTTGTTGTTGATACAAGTGGGCTAAATACTAGACTAAAAGTTGAAGTTGATTTCTTTGATGGTTTGTTTGTCAGTTAATTACTCATCATAACATTGATTCAATCTATGTATACATGCAAAATCATTCACTTTGCATGCAAACAACAAAGAATCTATGTGCAAAGGACAAAGAAAATGTAAGTCTGAATGGATGATATTCTTTAGTGTGACTTTAAGGACCACTATCAACTTTAGAAACATGCCTTAGGTTTTTAATCGACTTGTAATTAATATTTGTAAAGATCAGTGAGATAATTGGGTTGCAGTTTTATGTTGAAAAGAAGCATCTTTTCTTCCATCATTAATGTTTTGCCTCATACCGAATAAATCTTGTATAATTCCTTTATCAGGTGCAATTATACATATGTGAGAAAATTTTCTGTGCAGAATATAGCAATGATGCATTGAACTCTTTGGTTTTTAGATTTGATGATATCTAAATCTTTGAGTATATTCTATTTTTACCATCAGTCGGGTTATGTAGTGATCACAAGGTGGCTACTTCAAGTGGACTGGTTGGAAGTTGAGTAAATTACATTCATTTTGTTTTATTAATGAAGTTATAACTAGAATATATTATTTGCTGGGATTCCTGTTTTGAAAACCTGGTATCTATCTCGACTTAAAATTCTCCTCATTTTGGTATTTGCTCTATTTCATGCAACTGTCCTTTCGTGACTAATCACATGTTATTCAGCATCGCGTATGACATGAAAAAGCATGAAATCCTTGATATAGGTTATTGAATTAAATATATACTGCTATATGTTAGTTGCAAAGATTACCAAATATGATTCATATATTAATTTTAACCAAATCCTGAGTTTTCTTTTGGTGTTTGCAATCTTATCCTGATTTGCTTGATCCATCCTTGTAATGACTTTCTCATCCTTGCTAAGTGTTGTATCCCAACATTTTATCTCTTTTTCTTTTGGAGAATCAAACCTGCAGTTTGACCTTGTTATGCTTTCAAAATAGTCTTGCGACATCAAGAAAACTATAGTTCTTACACTCTTTATCTCTCTCAACTCCATCATTTCGGAGGATTGATAGGATGTATTATATGTGTTAGCTGCTGCGCATCTTGATCTATTCCCTCTTTCGTTTAGATTTAGAGTTGGTTGGTGTGGAATGCTGTTCGGGAATTACCAACATGCTCTATGCTAAGATGACAACATAACTTCTACTTGCTAGACATTTAACCCTACAAATGGATTGTAGGGGAGAGGGATGCAAGCTGATAGATAATGGGTCAAGTTGGAAAAGGGCCACTGATTTTGAATCTAAAGTGCTATTTTATAATGAAAACATTCTGGATATATTAGTTTTGTTAATACAACTACATTAGGGAGATCATGTGGTGGACTTGTGACTAAGCTTCAAACAATATTACAATCCATTAAAATCGACCAAATAATGGACAAACAATAAAGCAAAAGTACCTAGAAATTCATGAATCAAGCTACTGTCAACTAAACTGCGAGCCTAAAATGGATAATGCCAAATTTGTTGAAGCAAGTTCGTTGGTTTCATGACTATTTAAAGTTTTAACTATAACTTTTTCTGTGATGTTTGTTTCTAAGTTTATTACCTGTGATATGCTGGCTTTCTATGATATCTCCAGCCTCATTTTATCATTTTGAAGATAGGTTCTTGCCACCGTATGCGAAGAGCTCCCTCCGGATGGAATTCTACTAATATATCTTTCATCTTCAGGTCAACATTTTTTTTCTTGTGCAGTTATCTGCATGTGTTCTATTATGTTCTCGCAATTCCATTAATTTCTTGCAGGAGATTCTGGGCAGAATGTTTCTGTGCCATTGAGCTCCGGGTTTTCTCTAGATGTTGGGAGGCAAATGGTCAGCTGTGATGGTGCTGATATGATTTCCCCACCAAGCTTTCCAATAAAATTTCCAACTATTCCGATCACCGAAAGTAACAAGGGCAACAATGACAACGAAGAACCGAGGTTGTGCTTAGGATCACGTGGATCCAAAGGTATAAATCTTCACTTCATCTAAATGACCCTTTCAATTCTAATTTCCTTAACCCCTCATCCTCCTTTTTTTGCTGCTAATATTATTACTTTTTTTGTGCTGTGATTAATGGTGAGCAAAATGCCCAAAACTCTAAAAACGCTTTAAAATTGAGTTGGTTTGGAACCAACTCGAAAATAATTGACTCAAATCATTTGATGGATGTACTGACTCAAAATCGATTTCTAGTTGATTTCAATTTTGATATAACTCGCTCGAAAATTAATTCAATATGGCTAGAAATTTATGTTTAAATGATATGTGTAATTAGATTTTATATATAAATGTTCTAAAGAAATTCAATAGAAGGTGCTACTTTAGTGGTTAAAGCTTGGTGCTTTTAATCCTTGGAACCAGAGTTCTAACCTTGGTGGTAGCAAAATTAATATTTTGTTTATCTTTGGCATTTGACAACTAAATCGAGTTGGACTTGAATATGAAATTGAGTTGGCTTGGAATCAATTATTTCAAGTCTAGTTAGCTTGAAATCTAAATGATTTTGATTTTGAGTTGATCTCGAGTTTTTTAAACTCGAAATTTTTGAGTTTGAGTTTGACTCAACTCGCTCAAATTTGGCTCAATATCAGCCCTAGTTGTGATATTTTGAAACTTCATTCTTCAGCCAAGGACGTGGACACTGAAATTTAATGCAGGAATCAATGAGAATAAAATATTTCTGTTGTTTTTTTGAAGGTGCTGTGGTTGTTGTGGCGGTGGTGGTGTGTTGTCAAATAATTGCCCATACGCATATAAATTAGCTGCACATAATAATGAAAATGTGGATTATATGTTTTATGGTCACTATGGTGAGTATTGAGGCTTTTTCTCTCTCTTTTTTCAGGTCCAAACAACTTATATCCATCTGACTTGGTTCCATTTACAAGAAAGCCACTTTTTCTCATTGTTGACAGTTATAACAGTCATGGATTCAAGGCAGGTTACTCTGCTCTAGTTCTTTTAAAATTTGGCTTGTAAACTACCATGCATGACCTTTTTAATCAAAAAAGAGGTCCTTTGTGTATCGTGATTTAAGCAAGTGAGATTATTCCGAGGTTTGTTTGTTTAGTCAGGTTAAAATGTTAAAATTAACTTAGTAAATTTTAATTAAGCGTGTCAATCACACATAATTTAATATTAAAAATTAACTATATTTCACATCATACACAATTCAAAATAAAAAATTAATTTTATTTCACATTCTACATGCATACCAAATAATAACTATTTTATATTACATCTCTTTCACATCTCAATATGATAATTAATTTTATTTTACATCATTCGTAATTTTTAATAAAAAAGTTTTCATCCAAGTTTAACTTTTACCTCATTAAAATTAAGCTTTGCAAATGAACATACCTTAAGTGGTGTCCCTTATATTTGGATGGTTAATAGGATTAAAGCTGTTAAAATCCCCAAAGATGTTGGCTGGTAATAATATTATGTGGACTTACCCATTTCAGTGAGGTAGTGTTTTGTGGGTCCAGATTGAGGTTAATTTGATTAAGAATTTTGGACTATAATCTGAATCTCATTTGGTGTTTGGCAATGTTGCTTAGAACTTGGATTAAAATCGAGATTTGTGGGGATAAATTTGCAAACAAATGCAACTAAGTTATAACACATAAGTATTTCTTTTTTTTCCCTCACACATAGGAAACATGAACACGACATGGAGATATGGGGATACAACATGGCAAGATATGCTAAATAATATAAAAATTAAATAACAAATATCTATATGATATTGTAATATATCATAGCTTTTGCTCAATATTATAGAAACACTTAAGAAGCACAGATGCGGCACGGGGACACGACATGACAAGTGATGCTGGGGTGAATAGAAGTGTCCGTGCTTCCTTACCCATCATTAGCACAAATAAGTTGTGACAGTGATCTTGAATAATGCCATTTTGTGTCAAAAGCTATGATTGCTCGAGTATTAATTTTGCAAGTTTTCTTCATACCACCATCATGAAGTCATAAAATAATACTTTAAGAATGGTAAAGGCATGTGTATGGTGCTCATTGATCATTTGTTGTACTATGGGTTTTGTGGCAAATAAAGTGTTGCACTGCTCAGGATTTTATACAGTTATGTTTGTCTGATCCTATGGGTTTGATAAAGATAGTCAAAAGCATTCATAAATGAACCCAGTCACTTACAAACTAATTTCTCTTGGCTTTTTTTTTTTGAAAATTGGCATAGCCTATTTCTCTTGGTTATTTGGTTTATAATTAGGTTACTGAGATATTGCTGATAATCCTGTGAGTCTCTTGCAGTTTAAAGTAATTGCCAATCTCTAGCATTGCCTAATGTCTGGAGTATTTTCTTTAGTACCTTCTGTAAGCCAGTGTTTGGTTCTGTGTCATTTCTTCAAACAAGTTAGGTTGTTATCTTACAATTTTACTTTCTAAAAACTCCTATATTATTTTCATTGTTTATGAGTTTTGTAGGAATATAAACAATTCATGGGCCAATCTAACAAGTTTAAGCTTTTATGTCACTTGATAGCCAGAGGTTTAACATTGTAGCAAAGCGAGATGTGATCTTAAGTTTGAATCTTGGTAACCACAGTTATTTGCAAAAAACTAATTAAAAAAAGACTCGTGCGTCATTGAATCTACATTGCAAAGCAAATTTGCTTATGTGTGAGTGGGAATGTAGAGATTAACAAATTTGATAGTTGATTAGAGATAGTTCTATCAACTTTTATTTTGTTTTCTTCAGGTGCATGATTTTAAGCACCTATATGCTTTATACTTTTTTATATCTCAAACAATGCTACTATGAGCTAATATTATTATGTGTTGGGTACTTCTGTGATGATTATTATGGAATACCTTCTGCTAGCTCTGTTGATACAACTTAATGTGAATCATGTTGTATGTAGATCATCAAATAAAAAAAAAACTTATGGATAAAACGTGTTACAGAATATATACAGGGAAGGCAAAGGAATGACCATGGCTATATTACTGTCTCCTGTCTCAGAAGCTCCAGTTGTGGGATATTCCGATGAGTCTGCTCGTACCCAGAATACTAGCCAATTTACTATGTTTCTAACTGCTCCAGTTCAAGCTTTCTGCCTTTTGTTGGGCATCTCTGGCATGAATATTGAAAAGGTAATTTTTATGATTACGACTATATCGAACACTTGTAGCACGCACATCACGGAAGGGACATTTTTGTCCCATTAGGTGAAATGATGATTTTTTTTTTCCACTGGATTACTAGCATTAGCTTTCATCACAACTTCTTTGTTGATCGTAATGTGCATTTGTATATTATAATTTTATGAATTTTGCAATTTCATGCTATGGTAATATTCATAATTTAAGGGGTAGTTGTCCACTAGTTACTGGAAAACGAATGGTTTGCTGTGGTTTTTTTTATATTATTATTATTATTATTATTATTATGGTTTGCTGTAGTATTTGAAAAACAGATTTAATAACATCTGCAAGTAATGTTGGATATTCAAATAAAATTTCATTATATGTGAGCAATTGGTTAACATGTAACATTTCTAGTGATGTGTTATCGTGGACTTAGGGATGTTCACAAATTTCAGCTGTAGAACATGTGGCAGTTTATTGTATATTATATCATGCACGTCCATGTTTAAGACTAACTTTTTGTTGGAAGGCTGGCTTAATCTATATATTGAACTAGAATTGACTTTAGAAATGGGAGATTCTTCTGATAGCACTGAGTGAAGCCTGACAATGTTCTCTTGGAGACCAACACCTGTAAAAATTGGGCTCCCCTACAATGGATGGTTGTTAGACTTGTGGCAAAGATCTAGAGAAGATCCAAGCTGTACAGAGTTCTATCTTTGAAGCAAACCCTTCAAATTCTGAACTACAGGCAGAGGGGAGGCGCTGCTTCCTATAATTTCTGTGAAAACAACAGGTCCATACTTCCTGTAGCCATGGGATAACTGTTAAACTTGACTTTAAGAGGATACCCAAAAACAAAGTGTCGTCCAAGAAACATTAATAGGAATGATCACACAACCGAATCTGATACAGCCCATTGAGTTGATATATAACAAAGGTAGAAAATCAAAAACTCAAGGCCCATCTTAAAATGTACTAAAAGGGTTGTTTGGTTCAATACAATTTAGATGTTATTGTTATTTAAATGTCAATATTATTTAGAAATTATTGCTTGTTTAGTTCAATGATATTATATTATGAATCAAAGCATAATGATTCCCTTTAAAACTGGAACTGCTAACTTCTTTACTAACTACTCGGACCTTATACTCCTGTGTCTTCCTTATTGCAACTTCACCTACATCACTGTCTTCTCTAACCTAGTTTGTATATGAGGTGACATCTAGACATCTCATTTTAGTTGATATCTAGATATTACAATGATGTAATATTTTGCAATAATATCTAAATATTTTATTTAAACCAAACAATTATTTTTTCCAAATAATATAACATGATGTCACAATAACATTGAACCAATTGCCACCTGATGTGCTCTTAAAAAAAACAAAAATCAACTGATGTGATGTCCATCTACTTCAAATCTGCTTAGTCTTTATATTTTTGAGCTCACGTTGCCTTTATAATGATTTCTTTTTTAATGTCAAACCCAACTACTTTGGGATTAAAGCTTTGTTTTTGTTGTTGTAATGATATTTTAATAGTGCTATCCAAAACAATTTATTTGGCAAAGCTTATGTCAAGACTGGAATTTGTCCAATGTTGCACTTGTGGCACTTGTGGTTGGATTTGTTGTGGAGGTTACTTCCCTCTTCCTTCTGGAAGTTCTCTCCTTCCCTCCTTTCCTCCCTCCCTAGATTACAACTTAGTTTTCCATTATCTTGTGAGGATAAGGTTCTGTTTATGTGCAACCTAAAATCATTGTTTTGTATACTTTCCTTTTCCTACTTTGCCTCTAGGGATGTGGTTCTTGGATAAGGTTTCCCAAGTCATATGCTTTACAAGCCAAGCATGGTAGGTGGTTGTTCAGGAGTACCTAAATTTCAAATAAGCGATGGTTCTGTGAATGGAAGAATTTTTTCCTTTATTTACCTTCTATATGGATCACCCTCTCCCTACTCTCACGGAGAGGGAACCTTTGGCTTTGGGACAATAAAGAGGAGAAATAAAGCCTTCGGGTTTTTTTTTTTGCATCTCATCCATCTCTTTTTTTCTATGCTCTCATCAATTTTTTGGCTAATTCTCTGCAAACTCTTACTGCATAATTCATGCATTTTTATTAGCTACTTTCTTCCCCTCTTTTTTAAATTTTCTTTTAGATTTATTCTTCTTATTTTTTCCTTTACCATTCGCATTTTTTCTTCAATGGTCAATACCTTAATCTAACGTCTTAATTTCAGCACCTTGGTATGCGTATATCGTCTATATCTGTATGCATGTATTATTTCTTTTTCAAGGAGGATGTTTTAGGTGCTGATCTGCTGTTTATTCCAGGAAACGTATGACAATGCTGATAAAGTATTTTCATCATCAATTGATGAGTTGGAAAGGGCTTCCTTAGAGTCAGATGAACTACATCCAACATGGTTTGAGGTCTTAGGTGATCCATTTTTGAGAAGGTTTCTTCTTAGGTAACCTTTTTTTCTTTTTTCCTTTTTCTTTTTTTTTTAAAGTTTCATGAATTCCTAGCATGCATGAATTTGACATAGGGGTTATACATCAATCTATGAAGTATTGATACTTCATGAAATTTAATGTATTTATATCAATATATATTGTATATAGACATGCCATAGATTCATATACAATACACGAAGTTCCTTATCAGTTATTTTACTTGTAATGTGCCAGCCCACAATGAAAAAAAATGAAATAAATGGCTTATACATAAAGGACACTTTGTATTGATACTAGGTTTTCCACCAGCATACTTGTTCACATGATTGAAAAACCAAAGATCTTCATGCACATAGGTTTTGAAAGTGACGCTTTTTTGGTGCTTCTTTAATCGTGGCGCAATTATGCTAAAGTTCCTATGCTTAGATGATGTTTTTTTTACCTGAGATAACACTTTCCCATAGTCTTGTCAACTCCAGTGATACACTGTTACTTTGGTGCTTCCTCTACTTTAACCAACTTGGCTGACCCATTCTCTCGAGCGTGCTACTGTTTTTGTGTGACGCCGCTCATGGCACTTTTGACTCGCTACTTTTAGTTGTGCCTATTTTGCAGAGAGGGTAGAACCTTCTTTGACCTTTCTTTTTATTTGATATACTTATTCATTGAGTTAGAAACTCGAAGCTGAATGAGCATTTGTCTAGTTTGAGTAGATCAATATAATTTGGTTAGGTCACAGCAATTTATTGTTTATTATATTTAAATATATAACCTAGACGTTAAATATGTAAATATGATACTTCTTATATAATTATCTTTATATATTATATATATTTAGTTGCCGTATACTAATATATCTGTATCCTACTTTTTTAATATTTGTCGTATCTCCTATTTGTTTCGCATTGTATGTATGTAGCCATATTTTCCCCATGCTTCATAGGCACCAATGAGAGCAATAATAAGATGAAGCATTAAAGAACAAAGATAAAATTCTTGTGAAATGAAGAATGAACAAGCAACTTGGTTAACTATTGTAAAAGGAGTTGCATTTACTAGAATCAATACAATATGACATGTAACACGAGGCAGTAATGATTGTCGAAGCAGTGATAGACAACTTTCGAGTGCCACTGCTTTAGATGCGGCAGCACTTTTGATCATGTTCAGCCCTTTGTAAAATTGAAGAGTAATGTAACATAAAACTGCATAATTCCCTTAATGCTGAAGTTTGATGC
Organism: Apostasia ramifera; assembly: GCA_019297695.1. Taxonomy (NCBI): domain Eukaryota; kingdom Viridiplantae; phylum Streptophyta; class Magnoliopsida; order Asparagales; family Orchidaceae; genus Apostasia; species Apostasia ramifera. Next base: position 30,155 of record JAEMOT010001554.1, on the reverse strand, counting down.
TCATGTGATACTTCGATCTACTTCATCCGCGTGCTGCAGGTTCATTTTCTGCCGTGCTGTGCTCGCTCTCTACTCGTCGACATACCGTCAGCAGTCTTTTCTTCCCAGCTGTATTCCTGACCTGCCCAACTCCGTCAGCCCCGAATCCGAGCTCTGCAAGTCTGCTGTGCTTCAGCTTGCAAACTTCTTCGACTCAGGCAGATGTTTCGTGTCCTCTCAAGAGACAGCACTGCTCCAGTCTTTCCCTGATCATCATAACACGGCTGATCAATCACTTCCAGAAGGGCATGAATTTCACTCAACATAAAATGTCAGCTTAAGAGATGGAGCTTTCTGCAATTTACTCTCAGCAACAGGTCTATTGCTCTTATTTCTCTTTTCCACAAGAATGGAACAAGATTTCTAACACTTGATATCTTTGTATCTTTTGTATAATTTGAATGACACTTTTTTTATAGTGAAAAAGCATAAACTATACAATCAAAAAAAAAAAAAAAACATAAACTACGTTTCAAAACTGCACATCTTTCTGATATTGGTTTCTTCTGAGTTTTCTTCATCACTCATTTTTTGATATTTCATATTATTTTTAATTCAAAAATATAGAGGGATTGTTTCTTAATTAGGGCATTTATCTGCATGCCACATAAATTTCTTAAAATTACACCACACATATTTTCTTCACAAAATTTACACTATGGATTACGAAGAAAGTGTGTTTGGTGTAATACATAAAGTTTTATGTGCATGTGGGTAATTATCCTTTTTTAATTTTTTATTTAGCTCCAATAATATGTATTTACATGTATTACCCATAAATTTGATGAATTATCGTAATAACGTGATAGATGTGAATTTTTGGGAGTGAATGGTAGTAATTTAAGGAAGTTAAGGCTGTTGGATGTAAATATACATTTTAGGGATAAATCAGTAATGAGGCTATCAGTTTAATGAACAATAACCATTTATATTAGCTTTTATTTGTATTTTATTTGTATTTTATTTATATTTTATTTATATTTTATTTGATTTAAAATTAACTCTCTTTATTTAAAAAATAATCGATTTAATTGATAATTGTATAAATATGTATATTTAGAATTTTTTAAAATGTAATTGAGATATTTTTTATATAAATATATTATAATAATTTTTAAAAATAATAATATATATATAAAAATTAAAAATAAATTTAGAATATTATATTTTTATATATTTAATATGAATAATAGTTATTTTTATAAAAAATTAGCATATAATTAAATTTGATTTAATTGAACAATTTATTCAAAATTAATTTAACTTGATTTAAAAAAAAATTAATTTTAAGTTGTGTTTGGCTTATTTAAGGGAAGGAGATATTCATGATATGAATTAATTTTAGGGCAGATTAATGCTTTAGTGTGACATTGAAGAAAAAAAAAATGTACTATTATAAGTAAAAAATATAATTTTAATGATTTACTAACAAAAATTTTGTAATATAATTAACTCAAGTGTGCATAAGATTTTATAATTTTTTGAGTGTATAGCGTAATTAATTAAAAATAAATAAGTAATGTATAAATAAAATTAAATGGTGTGACATATAGGTAATTATTAAAAAAAAAAAAAATAATACATCAAAAAATAAAGGAAACAAAAATTTTGTGACATGTATTGATGTGGTCAGTGCGCGTAGTCAAACTTAAATGACTTCACAAAAAATAGTTAGTATGTGTATGGGAAAATTGCACAAAAATCCCTAATGTTTGGCTCTCATTTCATGTAGGCCCCATGAGTTTGGATCATCTAACTTTAGATTACTTGTGTTGAATGCCTGTTGCGAATAGACCCATCTACATATTAACTTTATCGGAAAAAAAAACCAAACGATCATTTCGCTCTTAATAGGTCCCTTTTGAGGATTATTGCACTCGGTTCTCAAAATTTAAAAGTTTTCACTCCAATTTGAGCCTATTAGATATCAAAATAACTTCAAAGTAATTTTTCAAGTTCCTCTTGAGTAAGAATGCAAGCTAAATATGACAAATATAATTTCATTTTCAGATAGTATGGATGTCAACTTTATATACTTTTAAAAATACAAAGAGAATAAGTTATTGAGGTCTCCGAGATTTGTTGAGCGAATTTTTATCTTTTTGGTTTAAAAGGCTAAATCGATGACAGACTGTTATATTTTATAATCTAGTAGTAAAATTAGTGATGTTATATAGTGCTGAATACTGATCTACAAAATAGAGATATAAAAATAAAATAAGTATTGCAGAAAAAATAAAATGAGAAATGAGTAATTTGTAAAAAAAATTAGAGCAGTTTTAATTAATAATAAGCTTAGAGAAAGTTTGCTCAGATGATTTGGATATATAAATCGTGTGTAGATGAAAGCTCAAGCAAAAAGAGTTGAGTTATTGAATCTTGCATTTGTAAAAAGAAAAGATGAAAACTAAATAAAATATGATGAGAAATTAACAGAAATGATTTTATATACTTGAAGATAAATAATAATTTATTATTTAATAGATTGTAATAAAAATAAAAAATTTATTTAACAGACTATTTCTAATGGGATAAAAGCTTAATTATTATTATTGATTTACTATACTAAAAGCTCACATATTCACACATATAACTCTAGCTAATGGAATGTTATAACAATTTTCATTCTAAACTAATAATCATGTGCAATGAGTTCAAATTATTGAGGCATCTTGAAATGAGTTCAAAATTTTAGGCATCTTAATGCAATTTATCTTGTGAAATAAAATATGTCATTTGGAACTCTCTTGCTCAAATTTTTTTTTTTATATGGATCTTTTTTTTTATATATTTTGTTACGTCATTATTTTTAAAAATGAAAAATATATGTTTAAGTATTTTTCATTACTCTAATATCAAATTTTTCTTCATAATATAGATTTATAATTTTTTAACATTTAAATATGTACTTAAAGTTTTAAAAAAATTAATTTAAAATTCAAATTTAGCAAATTTTATAAAAAAGTCCAACGTGATAATAAAACTTGAAAAGGATTAAGATGATATATTTTTTATATATGAGACTTTTTTTTTAAATTATTATAATATAATGAAATAAAAAAATATATTTTTATTTTTATAAATATTTATAAGTTAGAGATATATTTGAGGAGCCCAAATGGAATTACTCTATTTAGAATGTGGAAAGATATTATCATATTATTTATCAAAAAATAAATAAAAAATTCTCATATTAATTATTTACTGATTTTTTTTGGTATAATAATTACTGATATTAGTTTTATGCAAATAAATCATTTCTATATAGAAGAAGGAGAAGGTTTACTCGGCCATTCTTTCGGTTGTCTTCTGTCCGGCGCTCTCCGACGCTCTCCGCCTCTCTCGCGCTCGCAGCTTCTGATCATGGCTTCCGAGATCTTAACTGACAAGAACGCCGTCTTCAAGAAGCTCAGATCCAAGTCGGACAACAAGGTAAAGCTTCTTCCCCCTGCCCTCCTCCTAATCTGCGACTTTCCCTTCTTCCCAAGATCTGGTCGAGAAACCATGCTCTGTTTTCGCGGGATTCGATGGTGGTTTTCTAACCGCTGTTGCCCTCCGTTTCTCTTGTTCTTAGATGTGCTTCGACTGCAATGCGAAGAATCCCACCTGGGCTTCGGTGACGTATGGGATTTTCCTTTGTATAGACTGCTCCGCCGTCCACCGCAGTCTTGGCGTCCATGTTAGCTTCGTCAGGTTCGAATTCCTCTGATCCGTGCCCGAGAATTTTCTGTGCATGTGTTCTTTTTGGTGTTGAATTTGGTTGTTTTTTTATGCCCCTCGAAATTTGTTTCTTATTTCGATGCAGTAGAAATTCATGTTCGTTTAACCAAGGGGGGTCTGGTGGCAATCGATTATACGTAAAGGGAAAGTAGTATTGGTCCCTCACTCACTTGCAGAATGCTTTATCTAGCTATGATTTGGATGAAATTTTAATAGACAGTGGGAAAGCTAGTGAATTTAACTCAAACATTGCTTTTTTTTTCCTGCGATTGTTGAGCTGGGTGCATTAAGTTTTGGAAGAATTTGATGGAAAGTCGCGATTAGTCGCTTCATTAGTGGTAGTGTGGATATTACTAATTATGTAATGGTTTTACAATTCTTGATGACTCTTTGTTTAACAATAAAACTAATCCGTTACATGTGTTTTAGAGCTGCTTCTAATATTAACCTTTTATGTTATGTTTAACTTGATTCCTTGATTATGGTAGCAAGTCTAGCTTAAGAGTGCTTTATGTATTGTTATAGAACAAAATGACATTTCAGATCCACAAACTTGGACTCGTGGAGCCTAGAGCAGCTGAAAATGATGATTTTGGGTGGTAATAATCGTGCTCATGTTTTCTTCAACCAACATGGATGGACAGATGGTGGAAAAATTGAGGCAAAATACACTTCTAGAGCTGCGGAATTGTATCGGCAGTTGCTTTCAAAAGAAGTTGCCAAAAGCTCTTCCGATGATACTATTTTCCCATCATCCCCTGTGGCGTCCCGTTCACCAAAAGCAAATGATGGTTTTTCTGATTTGAAGCTTCCCGAATCAGAAACTCAGGACAAATCAAATGAAAAACATGACAATGGTGGGATTGTTCACTCACCTAGAGCTCGGAGTCATTCAGTTGCAATTAGCTCTATCAAGAAACCCATTGGCTCGAAGAAAGGTGGGAAATCTGGGGGTCTTGGTGCTCGTAAGCTTACAAATAAGGTGAATATATCTTGTGACTCATTTTTATATCACTAATTTCTATCAATGATTTTATGTGCCATTTAAGTTTTGTGATGTTATATTATGTGGCGTATCTTATTGGTGACATCCTGATCACTATTAACCCTGTAACACAATTAATCAAAGTTGGGTCGATGGAAACTGAGTGTCGTGTTAACTAGCTTTACCTATTCACCACAAAAATGATGTTATTCACAATTAAATATAAAAAAAATATGTTTCACTATTTGCCATTTTTCTTCTCCCTTGAGCTTGTGATTGTGTTGTATTTGCAAATTTGTAATTTTAGTGCCATAAAAATAGCGTTGGTCCAACCACAGAACTCTGTAAATAAATCCAACTCAACTTGCTAAATAAAATAATTACTTGCACTACCGGTCAATTTAATTTAAAATAATTTTTATCTTGTCCTAATTCACAAGTCATATCAAACACAGTTATCTTTATTAATTACGTTCTCATGAACTTCTTTATTTTCTAATGTGGAATGATTCCCTCTTGTGCTTTTTTCCTATGTCTAGAAGCCTGCCAGAAATTGCACCTTGCTCAAATGATTCTCCTTTCTTGGGACATCACTCAACCATCTTTTTCCGCCCTCATCAACCACAAGCCATTACAAGTCCAATTGAACCACACTGTACTCCTTATGGTCCATACTCAATTCTCTTTTCAATACCATTATAGCTTAGCATCATTTCAATAATTACATATGTAACAATACTTCTCATTAATATGAAGCATATCAATAAATTAAATAGGAATATATTTAGCAACGAGATTATAAGTATGGAATTTAGCATAATCATGCAAACAATTCAGCGTTACAGAGCAATAAGTCATATAACTCAAAATATTAAATAATTATCATTAAATTTAATTTATATGCAAGCTAAATTAAAATATTTACCTTTGAAATCACAAGTCAATTCGATTTTCTAATTTCATGTACAGCTCCAAAACTAATATGTTAATATTCTAGAACTATAAAACTCACATATAATTTTCCCAAATAGTTTTCTTTCCAGTCTCTTCTGTCTCTCATGAGCTCTCTCTCTTATTCGCGGAAGCGCCAATGCCAGCTCCCCTCCAGCAACAAGTCACTGCCGATAACCTCCCATGTCAGTGCCATCGCTACTAATTGTCCTTGTTGATGCAAGTGCTGACCACACCTTATTCTCTCTTAAATATTATGAATATGGAATGTTAAAGGTTACAAAATATTTATTATAACAAATTATTTTTATTAAATTTAAATAAATTTTGGTAATAAATTCTCACCTTTTAACTCCTTGTTCTTAATTATATTAAATACGAGATTAGTAAATATAGCTCTTCCGACCCACCCCTGTTATTTATAATTATATTTAATATAAAGTAAGCTCAAAGGTTATCTAAATTAATACAAAAGTGTAGGTTATTCATCATTAAATAACTTTTTTATATTATTTATAATTTTTAGTAATTAATAACATTTAATATTATAATATAAATATCTCGAAATATTTACAAAATCACATCAACTTATATTATTATACCCAAAATATGGGATGTTACATTTTCTATTCTTATTTTTCACCAACAATTTTATTACTTTTGATCTTTTTAGGACAAATGTCTATGATGATGGTATTTATATTTTTGGAATCTCGAGTGATAAATATGTCTCTTGAATTTGTTCATATCCTTTAGGGCATGCTCAAGTCTTGTTTGGTTGGAGTTAAAACACCCACCAAAATTTTTAAAAAATATTTTCATCAATATTTTATAGTTCTTTCACGTGATGCATAATTTTAAATATTAAACTTAACTTTATTTCATACCCTGACAAATCTCAATTTTAAAATTTAATTTTATTTCATCTCCTATACATATTTCAATAAAAAAGTTTAATTTTATTTTTCATTTAGTATAATATTTAATAATAAAATAATTTTAGTTCACATCATAGTTAAATTACACTCAGGTTTTTAATTTAAGACTTAATATCATACAGGCCTATGATTTCGAAAAATTAACATTTGGGTCCTTGATTCTACAAAATTCATCAAATAGGTTTTTTTTTTATTATTTTTATCATTAATTTTTTTAAACAATGACCAAATTGCCCTCTCTCTCTCTCTCCTCTCCCTCCTTCCCATTAGCTCTTGTTACCACCGACGACGACGAAGAAGCCCCTTGTCCCCCATTCATTGGCGGTGGCTTCTTCCCCACTTCCACCTTTGGCCGACGGCGGAAGGGCGGGAGAACCACCCTTTGTTGGTGGAGGGGCGGGGGGACGCCCACCCTCTCCTCCTTCCTCGTTTAGAGAGAGAGCACGAGGAGGGGTTGGGTGTGCCTTTGCTGGCTGGGGGGAGGAGTGGGAGGCTTCGCCCCTTGCTGGTGGCTGCTCCGCCCCTTGCTGGTGGCTGCTCCGCCCCTTGCTGGTGGCTGCTCCGCCCCTTGCTGGTGGCTGCTCCGCCCCTTGCTGGTGGCTGCTCCGCCCCTTGCTGGTGGCTGCTCTGCCCCTTGCTTGTGGCTGCTCTGCCCTTTGCTGGTGGCTACTTCGCCCCTTGCTTGTGGCGGCTCCACCTCCACGCTAGTGACTGGCTTCTCTGTCATTGTCGGTGGCGGTGGGAGCTGGTGGGAGGGAGGGAGAGAGAAGGAGGGCAATTTGGTTATTTTTAAAAAAAATAATAATAAAAAATAACAAGGACCGGTTTGATTATTTTTGTAAAATCACAAACTCAGATGTTAATTTTTGGAAATCATGGTCCTGCGTGATATTAAGCTTTAAACTGGGGACCTGGGTGTAGTTTACCCTTAAAATAATTTTCCTTCTTGAATCTCTTTCTATTTCTAAAAAATTTAAAACTTTTTAAAACTATACTCTAACCAAATGATGTTTTAGAAAAGTCCTTTATGTTCAAGGATAAATTTTAAGTAGAACATTAAAAGAATAAATATCTCCTAGCTTTGTTTAGATAGATAATCCCATAAAGTGCATTACTGTTGCAGCCAAATGAAAGTCTTTATGATCAGAAACCTGAAGAACCAGCACCAGTTCTGACTTCCTCAACTAGCTTAGCCTCTCCATTTGGTTCTTTTCCTTCTCGTTTTGAGTATGTGGAGAACCCAGCTGCTGATACCAGATCCGAAGGAACTCAACTCATGACTCATGTATCGCCACCCAAATCTTCAAGCTTCTTTGCAGACTTTGGAATGGATAGCGGCTCTCAGAAGAAATCAAGTTCTCTTTCCTCAAAAATTGAGGTATTGAGTTTTGTTAAATCTCTTTTTATTATGTAAAGTTTTTCAATCAAATGTTTTTATTTAAAGTTAGAACCATTTACTTGTTTCGGGTATATTGACCTCACAACTCTGATTTTGGTGCATTTTTCTCCATGTGTAATAAGGGAAAGAGGTGGTGTGTTCATAGTTTATGAATACCATTGATTAGCAGCGTCAATTTTCAGGAAACCTGTAACTGCTTCATCTCTTTCTGATGATAATGTGCTATTTGTGGTGCTAGTATCTGTTTGAGGATAATGAGTAATGCTTAATGTTTACGTTGCTTTAGTTTCTGTTTTCTCAGCAAGAATTATAATAACTTTGTTAATTAAAAAAATAGTAAGTTAGTGACCACAGCTTAATGAGAATATGTACTATTGGACCATACATATTATATATATATATATATGTATGTATGTATGTATTATTTGGATGGTTTTGTGATGGATTCGATGAGACTTTCTGCTATATGAACAATTTATCATCTTTTCTGTTTTGAGTAGGCTAAAGTTGTACTTTGACTGGGGTTTCAAACTTTTTATTTGAACATTGGCTTTGGTATTTGGTACCGCTTGCCTTTTCATTTTGAGTATAACTAGCATAACGCTTTGAAGAGCAACTTTAATGATTCATGTGTTTCTTAACTCTTATTCTTGTCAAGTACCGACTGTGAACTAGGAGTAATTTTTCATACCACAGGCACATAACGACGTCTTGTTTGGTTAAGCTGGAGAAAACATCTTATATAAGAATTTCAATTTTTATTGTTAAATAGTTTCCTTTGTGTAATAAAAGTTTAATTGTGCAAACATATTTCAAACAAAATCCAATACTTATTCTGCTGCATTAATGTATGCTTTAGGAATTTCTACTAGATAAGGTTCAGTAGTATATTTTTATTTATGTTTATATATTTATATTGATAGAAAATCCATAGATTGAGGAGAGCAAATGAATGGGATGGGAAGTTGCCAGAACAAGAAAAGGACAAGAAAGTTGAAAAGTCCTTTTTGTTGAGATTTAAATTTGAGATGAGAAATGCTTTGTAGTCCCCATAAATAACCCCAAACTTTGAATCAAACTAAGATTTTGCCTATATGGCAATATTGTCACATAGGAAATCTTAGTTGGCTTCAATATTTGATTTCATTTGTGGGGGATATGTGTAGCCTTACTCATTTGAGATACCTCACATTTCAAAGCCAACAACAATAACATTGACCTATGATATGATGAAACCTTGAAAGTAAAAGGTTCAAGGGAATAGGTATCTAATGTTGTTGGGTACCCAAATGAATACAAATAAACAAACGGCCAAGTTAAGTTAAGGTGGGAAAGAAACATCGCAGGTGGAAAAAAAATGTCAAAAGGCATTTTGTTTTTTCAATAAAAAATATATAAAAATTATTTTATATCCTATTCTATACAAACTCCAACATTAGAATATAATTTTATTTTACTTCCTACACAATTTTCATATTTATTTTATATCCTACATAATAATATAACTAAATACCTTTACTTTCTATCTTTTTCAAATAAAATCTGAAAAAGCCATATTCCTAAGCCAAATAAGCTCCATGCCAAATAGGTGTGATGTTGTGGGTTTGGGGGGATGGGGGTGGCGTAGAGGTATTTTAGGAGGTGGTGATGGGGAGTATTGTTAGGTGGTATCGGATAACAAAGCAATAAATATGGTTTGATCTAACATGAAAGAAATAAAAGTGCATTACCTCTTTTTTATATAAGGATAATATTAAATGCATTTAATCATTCGTAGAGTTTATTTAGTGAGATGGCTAAATTGTGGTAAATTTTGAGGATGTGATGTTGGATGTGATGTTGGATGTGAAAGAAAATTGATTTGTGATGTTGGATGTGAAAGAAAGTTGATTTGTGATGTTAGATGTGAAAGAAAGTTGATTTGATAATTTGAAATCTGTATATGATATGAAATAAATTATTAGATTATATTAAAGTATACGTAGGATGTGAAAATAAATCAATTGTGTTGAATTTGGGCAAGATGTGAAATAAATTTTTTATTATTTAAAATTTGTGTTAGATGTTAGATATTGTTGCTGAAAACAGTATGAAAAATTTTGTGCGTGCCAAACAGACCCGACCTCATAATGTTGGAAGTCTCGTGGTACTATATATGCGTCTTTTGTTCATAAATTGGTTGCTCTTGCCTGTAGTCCTGTAAGTCTTTTTTTCCTATATAATTTTTCATCAAGATCATAAGGTCTCTGTTGCGCGCCATGTACAGAGTTTCAAAATTTTCTTAACTATCATTTAGTTAATTTTTATAATTTCAAATTCAGGTGCAGCATTAAAATGCATCGTTCTCTCTTTCTGTTTGCACTTCTTTACAAATGAGCATCCCTGTTAAGTTAAAAAATCTGATTGATCTCTCATGCTTTTACCTTACTCTTATAAAGTTGATAAATTACATTTGGTATCTTTATGGTTTTTATTCTGCTCTTAGGTTCAGGAAAGCAATGAAGCAAGGAATAAGTTCTCAAATGCCAAATCGATTTCATCAGCACAGTTTTTTGGTGATCAGCAGAAAGCTACTGATAGTGACGCACAAGTTTCTTTGCAGAAATTCTCAGTAAGAACTGTGCTTCCCCTTCAAAAACTTACCAAAAAATTGAATTCAACCTTGCCCAAGTATATGAAGTCCGTTGCTACAACTTAACTTCACTTTGCAGGTCAAAGGCAAAACCATGACATCTAGTAGCTGGTGGTTTTTTAAATTATTTTTATGGCTTTTGTAACTTACCTACGATTAACATTCTATGAATTAGGAAGCACAACCATAATATGGGAACATTTGAACACAACACGACACAGTGAAAAGGCAACTTTCTAAAATATAGAACACAGACATGACAAGACACGTTACAACAACAACAACAACCAAGCCTTAATCCCACTAGGTGGGGTCGGCTACATGAATTTTTTGTTTCCATTGTGCCCTATCAGTTACCAAATTCTTATCTAAGTCTAAGTAACTAAGATCACTCTTTATAGTTTCTTACTATGTCTTCTTTGGTCTCCCTTTTTCTCTTTGTATATTGGCAAAATCTAATAACTCAATTTTTCTAACTGGAGCTTCAATCGGCTTACGATTTATATGTCCAAACCATCTAAACCTACTTTCTCTAAGTTTATCCTCAATTGGTACAACACCAACTTTCTTTCGGATATACTCATTTCTCATTTTATCCTTTCATGTATATCCACGCATCCACCTTAGCATCCTCATTTCTGCAATATTTATTTTATTTGTATGTTTTCTCTTTGCAGGCCAGCATTCAGCACCATATATCATCGCTGGTCTTACTATACATTTATAAAATTTATCCTTGATTTTGGATGGGATTTTTCTATCGCACTACACACCAGAAGCATTTCTCTATTTTACTCATCCTGCTTGAATCCTGCTAATAACGTCATTATCTATTTCACCATCATTTTGTATTATTAATCCAAGGTATTTAAAACGTTCACTCTTCTTGACAATTTGATCACCAATTGTCACATTTCCAATATAAGTATTTCTTTCTTGATTAAATGTGCACTCCATATATTCAATTTTTGATCTATTGAGATGAAAACCTTTAGATTCTAGGGCATTTTTCCAAAGCTCGAGTTTCGCTTAGCTCCCTCTTTAGTTTTCTTAACAAGGACAATATTATCTGTGAAGAGCATACACCAAGGCACCTCATCAAAGTCACTGACGAAAGCCACTGACGAAGTATAAGCATGACAGTTGTAGGAGTGCAACAGTTGAGAATCATATTAAAGAATCTAGTGAGCCAAAAAACTCCTTCATCTCCTAAGCATTTTCAAATATCTATTGGAATGTTATTTGGTCCTACTGTTTTTTTATGCTTCATCTTTTTTAAAGCTTTCCAGACTTCAGCTTTACTAATACGTCGGATGTAAGAGTAATTTTTACTTTCTTTTGGAGTGCTGAGTTCCTTAAGATCAATTGAATTTTCACAACCTTCATTGAAAATCTGTTAAAAGTAACTCATCCATCTATCTTTGATATTTTCTTTCATGAAAAGTACTTTTTGATTTTCATCTTTAATACATTTTACTTCAATTAAATTTTTAGTTTTCCTATCTCTTGTCTTGGCAATTCTATATAATTGTCTTTCTTCTTCTTTAGTGTCTAGCTTTTTATATAAATCCTCAAGAGTCATATTCTTTAAGACACGTTAAATAATATAATAATTAAATAATAAATATTTATGTGATAGTGTGCTATAGCTTCACAATATTGTAGAAGCATTTAGGAAATACGATGGCATGCCACAGGACCACAGGGACGTGACACGTCATAGCACGACAGGATATGTAGAGGTATTTGTGCTACTGTTTGACTATGATTAGTGACTTAAATTCTTTGTTACAACTTTCTCATCAAGTATGCATGTTCTCAACTAACGAGTCTTAGTACATGGCTTTTTCTTCAATCACTGGATTCCTGACATTTTCAAGTTGTTGTGCAGACCTCAAGTGCTATATCCAGTGCAGATCTTTTTGGTCAAAGTGCGAATGACTCGCTTGACCTGAATGCAGCAGATCTTGTCAATCGAATCTCTTTCCAGGTAATTTTAGATTGTTATCATTATTATGTTTGAAATCGTAGGCCGATTGAAGCTCCAGTTAGAAAAATCGTTCTATTGAATCGTGCCCATGTACAAAGAGGAAGGAGACGAAAGAAGACATGACAAGAAAGTATAAGGAGTGATCTTAGTTACTTAGACTTAGATAAGAATTTGGTAATTGATAGAGCGCAATGGAAACAAAGGATTCATGTAGCTGATCCCACCTAGTGGGATTAAGGCTTGGTTATTGTTGTTGTTGTATCATTATTATGTTTGAAATACTTTGCAAGCATCTGAAAATTAGAAAAGATCAACTTTTGGGGGTTTATTATGTAGGACAAACTTGAGCCTGCTGCTTAGTTTATGAAAATCTCTAGGTGCAGAGGGAGGGTAATAATTTGAGAGCTCACCTTTAGAGTTTGCCACTGCAAGGTTAAGGTAAAGGGCAAAATTACAGCAGGTCTCTGAAGTTTGTCACATCTTTCATTGAAGTCCACATTTTTTTTGGATCATTCCATTTGGGTTCTTGGGGTCATTAAGTTATTTCACACAAGTCCTGAAAACATGGCCATCCTTCATGTCACTCTCTCACGATAAATGTGGAAGGAACTGCAGTTAGTTCTTCATTGAGCTCTTAAACAGGTGATGCTTATGTTTCACTGAATTCAGAACCACATCTAGGCCAATAGAAAGCAGCATATTCATCGCGTCAAGGCCTACTCACCCACGTTGATTTAATATTGTTACTTGAATGGATCTTTTCAAAAAATTTGCTTTGATTTGCTACATACACTATCGCAAATCATTCTAGCATTAGCTTGAACTGTGATTGCTCATCATCTTCCTTATTCTGAAGGCATCACAGGACCTATCTTCCCTTAAGACTGTTGCAGAGGAAACTGGGAGGAAGCTGACAGCCCTTGCCTCCAGCTTTATAAATGATCTTCAAGATAGAATCCTCTGAGCTATTGCTTCTAATGATTTCCTGAAGGTCAGTGATATACAGTTTGGAAGAGTTCTAGCTTGCCGCCATCTAGGTTTTGAATTGAATGCCATTCATTGAGATGTTGTTGAATAATTATGAGAGAGTAGTTGAGAAAATTCTTTGATTTAATGGTGTGGAAAGTGTGTATATCTGTTGAAGTGCTTCAAATTCCTGGTGGTTAGGTTTAGATTATTTGAGATTTTATTTGCACTATAATTTCTTAATCTTCTAGCTATTGATGATATTATTATATCTCTATTCAGAGTGATGTGTAGATATTAGTTTGTTATTCTAGTTAACCTCTATAAACTTGCACCTTATGCATTCTTCCATTAAATATAAGGTAAATTGTTTGTCTCAGAGGTATTAGAATTTTTTACATATTAGTTCACAGATTTTAACTTATTGCACTTTGGTCCTTCACTAAGGGATACAGACTTTAATGGGATGATCACATGTCAAGTTTCTTGTCTCTTTTCACTCTTAATTTTGACGTATGTAATAAATTTTCATCTTTGGAAATTTTTGAAAGTGAAATATAAATCATTCATCGAAATTAGGGTTGATAGATCTAAAGGAATCAAAGCTGAAAGTCATAGTATAAGAAATCAAAGTTGGGAGTAACGGATGTTAAAAAATTAAATGAATAATGAGGATAAATGTGAGGATGGTATTTAATATGGACTAAACTTCACAAATTATTTAAGATTAAAACTGTGGGCTTTATACATCACGAGCATCTTTCTAAGCTAAAATGGGGATTTTTGCACTATGCTGATGAACAATGGCCACAAATTATTTACATGGTTCTGCTTGTACTATCACACAATAAATTGAATGAATAGGGTTTGGCATGAAACATTAACAGCAAATATTATGTTCGGATTGCAATAACAACAATTTTTATAAATCTTATTTACATAGTAAAGATATAGTTATCAGAATGCCAGTTTTCTCTTTCATTTTTCAATAAGTTAGTAACACAGTATTCAAGATAGCTAACTTAAGAAATGTGAGATAGGAATATTAAAAATAAGTGTACATATATTATTAAATACACAATCAAGCTTTATTTGGTTCTACAACAGGATACCATAAGCAATAACAAACATAAAGCTCAATTGATGCAATAACTAACATCCCAATGAGTTTGCATGAAAATTAAAAGATCTTGAATTCGAATTACATCATCACCACAATTTTTAAGTGAAATTAAAAAAATTATAGTGTCGAGAAATTAAGAAAAGAAAACATAAAGCTCAATAGGGCTAATATTATTGTATAACAATAGTCTTGAAATTATAGTTTCAATAGCATGAGAAAAAAGGGCTTGAATGACCCTAATGCCCCTGATAGGCAGATTTCAAAAATGAGAAGGATGACAAAATATCATGAAGATCTAGATTATTTCACATAATACAAGTTAAAAGATATACACATTTGTCATCTGCTCATCAAACAAACAGCTGCCCCTTGTAGTGATTACTTTCAGAATGAAAATTCTTCAGGCAACCCCTCAAACTTACCAGATAGGAAGGTCTTGTACTTGCCTTTGAGCTCAGCAACTGCATTAGATTCATTATAATAATCAGAAGGGTAACTTGCGAATAGATCCTTACAGTTCAGGCAAATGTAGTAGCGTCCCTCAATTTTTAAATAAACCAAACAGATCTCCTAGTTTGGAAACATGTGCAAATGTCTAGTCACAACGGATGCTATACCTCTAATGCAAAAAGACCACCTACTATCGATGCACAATTCTAAACTACCCTCTTTCATTTCTCACCAAGGGTAGAAAAGTGCATAAAGGGTTTAACAACAGTGCAGTATGAACTATTTGCACATATTCCCAAACTAGAGGATCTGTTGATTTTTTTATTACTTACGAATTTGTTGGGTTAACTTGGGGATGTGAGGGACTTGGCTGCACAAATGCTCAAACTAGAGGGAACTATTTGCAATTTATCCGAATTGAGAATATATTAGGAGAGAATAAGAAATCAATATGACCTTTAGCATCTCTAGCCTCTGGTTGGATATCTGGTAAGTTAGATGATAAAGATGATTCAACCAATTTCCTAAGCTCCAATCCTGAGTTGGAGAATCATTAGTAACTGAACTAACTTGATCCTTTTTTTAAGTTTCAATCTCAGAAGATCTATGTGAACAAACTTACCAGGTATATGCTTGCCAGCATGGTTAACATTTATTAAGAAGGCCGGGATTTCATTGTCCTTTAACTACAAAGAATGAGAAGATACATATTACTGGATGAAAAGGGAAGAGGAAATTGCTGATTGCATTTGAGAAGGGAGAATTGGTTCATACTTGAGTGTGCAAAGCATTTGCAAGAGCTAGAGGATCAACAGGGGATGGGCTCTTGGTATAAGCTGGCATGAACTTGCCATCATGATAGCCTGCCAGGAAATGATAGGCTGCTTGTCCTGGTGAGAGCTTTGATATTGGGGGAAGCGCACCAGAGCTACAGCAAGGATAGAAAACAATAAATGTTAGGTAATGGTTATTGCCTCTATCACCTTTGGAATTGCATGCAATTCGATGCATTTTCCAATCCACTAATGGATTAAAAAAATTCACAGCTGTGGCCTAGTATCCTGCGATATTTTGGACACATGCATTGAGTACTGAAAACTGTTGCGTTGCATCAACAGAGAAGATTTGAAAAAAGATTGAAAATTTTATCTGAGTCCACCAATCATATATAAAATTACTATAAACTAGGAAACATGACCACAATACGGGGATGCTGAGATACAACATGACACAATATGCTGACATGAACTCTTTCCAAATTACAGGACACAAACATGACAAGACAAGCTAAATAATATAACAGATTTCAATATGATTATGTAATTTTATTATAACTTTTACTCAATAATATATAAGTACCTAGAAAGCATGGAAGCGATATGGGAACACAGGCACACGACGCAACATGCTGGGATGGATAAAAATGTCTATACTTCCTTGACTATAAAGCAATGGGCTGTATGCATCATTCAGAAACAACAACAAAAGGGCAATTTAATCAAAGGCACTTATCCCCCGGACATGTCTGTTGCTTAGGGCCATTATATATCTCTCCTAGATGTAGCGATCGTTTGGGTAGATAAGGCTTATGCAAAAGCACTCAGTTGCAATTCTTTGTACCAGTCTCCTAATTACATATATCTCCTAGATGTAGCGAATGCCTACATAATTTTTGTTAGATTGCATATGAGTGTAAAACAAGGGTGAGGAGGATTTATATATGCACAATAACAAAAACGTTTATTTACATGCTAGTCAAACAAATCATAAAATTTATATTGTACACGTGAACAACACACAAATGATAGTCTAGTATTGTTAGAATATTCTTTTAATTGACAACCTCCATTTTTATCACATTAGAATAAGGCGATGCATGTAAATATCCATGTTTAATGTGTGATATCCTCAAATCATTCTAAGCCAAGACAAAATTACAGTCCCGATGGATAACGTCAAGTGTGTAAGAAAGTAACAATTCTTACACACTTGGGTATGTACAATATATAATTCATTCCATAAAAATGATAATGCACTATGCAATAATGTTGTTTCCATAAAGATTACTTTGACGTCTTCAACAACTACCCATATAAATGCAGAAATACGTTGAATATAAGTACAAGGCATCAAAGCAGTAAGCAAAATGACACAAACATGAGCATTGAGGTTTCTATATCATCTAGCTCAAGTATGTTAAAACATGTCGGTTTTGCTTACCAGTCGGCAGATGCGAAGACAACAGCTGAAGGCATTTTTAGCATATTTGGAGCTGCAGGGTCTTTCGTTTGGAAGAATGGTGCAACACCATCGGAAGAGAGAACGACTCCAGCATCCAAAGAGACTAGTGTTCTATGGAGATCAGAGCTGTTTTTTATGGTTTCTTCAGGTGCAAAGAGCAGAGCGATAGAATTACCAGACACAAGGATCCTGGTAGAAGCATTTTTCAGAGTAAATACCAGGAGAATACACATTTTGATGCTGGAGGTAAAGAGAAATTATTACCTTCCTGTAAGTGGAAGGGCTCCTCTTGCCAATATTATGGGAGCAGCCAGAGCGGATAATGCGTCTTTCATGATACCGACATCAGCAAAAGCATTACCACAAAGCACGAGGGATGAGTGTTCAACATCAGCAACTGCAAAAGCAGCATTGGATTGGGACCCTAGGCCAAGAATCTCCCTTATTTTGGGGCTGCAATAAAGTAATGAAAAGAAAAATGTCCATAATAAAAAAAATCAAATAAGATAAATCTTTTTTTTGTTGATAGATCAAATAAGACAATTCAACAAAACAGGCCATCATCAGTTTATTATTCATTAGCTGAAGTGAATCTTGGCATCACGATTTTAATAGCGATTGAAATGTAAATAAATTGGAATCTAAGCAGATTTATTAATTTAGTTCAAAGAGATGAAATTGGGATATTGATGATTTAAATTTAGTTAACCTAGTATTTCTTAAGAGCTTAAGAATTAAGTTAAACGTAATTTTTGTATAGGTGAAGAAGGATCTTCACAGTGAAGTACAGATTTCTATTATATCCAGTATTCATCGCATATTGAGGTAGGAGCATATCCATGGACATTGGAAATAATTACATGATTTATATGCTTATTTTAGTACCATTTTATATGTGCTATATTATTATAAATTCATTTTGATAGTATGTCTATGTTTATGTTTATAAAAATAAAAAGAAAAGAAAGAAGTTGACAGCATAAAATAAGTGAACATAAAACAGTGATAGTGGCTCATTTTTTGTCAATAATAGTTGGCGAATCTCATATATGGAATCAAAGAACATTTACTTTAAATCTATTTGCAACAAAAATAGATAACAAAAGGTGTATGTATGCCAACGTTGAAAAATGTAACATAACCTAGGATCTAACACAGACCGGGATGATATGTGATAAGCTATATAATGCAAGCAATGCTTCATTTGGTTGATGTATTTTGGATGGTTTAAATTTTTTTGATATAGAGAGAAGAATTGTTTTAATGTTATAATATGAAATAAAATAATTTTATTTTTGAGAATTATACTCGATATTAAATAAAGTTATTTTTTAATTGAAATATGTGTGGGAAGTTAAATAAAATCGATTTTCAAGATTAGGATCTATGTAGGACGTGAGATAAAGTTAATTTAATATTTGAATTTATGTTTGATGTGAATAAAATTAGTAGAAGAGTTTTTAGAAGGATTTGGCCAACCAAACGAGGATTCAGATGACTTCCAAAGGCTAGCTTTAACAAATGCATGGTACAAAACCACAAGGTCATTTCCATTTCCTTGAAAAGGTCAATTCTAAATCATTGGATATAAAACTAGATGCCAAATATTTCCAATCATTTTCTATCAAAAAAAATATTTCCAATCATCGGATCATGATAGTGGTGTCACATGCACATATAGCTCAAATTCTCCAATAAACTAGGAAATACCATCAATAATCACACAACTTGGTTTTGACAACTTCGAGGGCAAATCCAAAACAGGATAGGTTAAAAGACATCATCCTTACTAATTTGTGATGGTTAGTTGGAGGCCAACCCAAATGCACTATATATAAGACATGAGGTGTAAATATATGAAAAATTATAACAATAATCACCAATAAATTCAAAAAACAATAATTCAAAATTATTTGTTATTAGATATATCATGATTACAAATACTAACTAAATAATTTCTTGCATCCAATGCTCCCATAAATACAACCTAAACCTAGGCCTCCTCTCTTTGTTTCATTGATAACAAGGGGTGGCGACAGCTACAAATATGATAGAAACCTTTTCTCATTGATCATCTTCAATCATAGTTTCCCAAATTAACCAACTGTGCACTAGATAGTTAATTTGAACATCTTCCAAAAAAAAAAACAGAAATGTTCCGCTTATGTGCAGTATGTACATATGCGTAAACAGAAACTTAGTTACACATTTCTATGAGATGTCAAGTTTCGGAGTGGCAATTATAAGGAGCGGACAACTCCTGTGGATGCATATCAATTAGTAAGGAATGTTCTTTTGGAAAACCTTGCATATCTATTGATAGCAGATTTGTAATTCAGGAATTCATATTTTTTATATATTAGTGTATCTTTGTGCTTTCCGAACGTAAGAAACAACAAAAGCTAATGAAAAATATTAGTAAAGGCTTACTTTATCAAGCTTTCAAAAATATAGGAGCCTTTTAGTTATAATAATTAAACTATTCGTGGACTAGTAGGGTCAATTATAGGGACGTGCCTGTAATTTACCTTTAAAAAATGTAGACCAATTTCTTAGTTGCTTCAAACTATAAGAACTTGCAAGTAATTCAAACCAAGTTAATATGTGCAGTACCTTGTTATGCTTATCATGCATTTAGTTAGCATTCTCATTTTCTGTACTAGCTTTCCTGAATACTCTTCTTTGTATAAAAAATCAACCCTTTTCAATCATAGAAAACACCACATGCTAAGCATAGTAAGCCATCATGTCCCTTTAAAGATCCCATGGTTGTTTTATTACCTGTATCACAAGCTAAACCTTCACTCTTATCTAGCTACATTTTCTACATGTCAATGTCCTTTCTATTTGAAAAATATAAGATCAAAGACCATAGAATGGCAAAGTCTAATTTCATCTTCTCAAATTAAAGAAACAAACACTGGAAAATTTTTAATCTTAAAAAAAAAAACTAAGCCGGTAGAAGATAGAGCATCCATTCCCACATTTCTTCAGTTACAACAGTGCGCTATCTCTATAAGAACGACTGACTGAATTTATTTTTCCCAGTATAGTTTATATAAATTAAACAGAAATTAAGTCTCAGAAAAGTCACGCGAACAACTGCAAGACAGAATGTACTGTCAATGATAAACAATGCTGTCTCAACCTAATAATATTAACTCAACTGTTTTACCTTACACTGCTCGCAATATAAACTGTTAATGGGCAGGAATCATGTGAAATTGCCCTAGCAGGTGTTTTCCAAAGGACATCTGCCAGTTGTGATATAGCAGAGGGACTATCACTTATCACACGAACCTTAGCATCACATTTTGGAGAAGAGCCAATGCCACCATCTTGTACAAAGACACTTGATACTGACGAAATGTGTGATGCAACCTGGAAGAAAATCAAAGAATAGACTATGAAAACGGAAAGCTGAGTAAGCCAGAACATATGTATTCTAAATTTTTTCATAAAAATATTTTCTACAATCATCAAATCAGAGTTTAATCATTGAAATTACCTAAAAATTTAACAGAATTATTTTTGGATCAGAGATCATGAATCTTAATATCAGATTTCATTTCAAATAAAATGAATTGTGATAAAGAAAATGGGCTCTCCTTTGAGAAGAACTTAGATCAGGAACCACAACATTCATAGATCATGTTAAATTTTTGGTTACAAATTCACCCCTAAAAGCTTAAGCTTACAAGTTATGGCCCAAAAATAATTTTATATTCTAACCTAGAAATTTAACATAGTATAGAGCCAAAGGTCTCAAGTTCAAATCCCAAGTATCTCCAGCATAAGAGTAATTAAAAAAAAAAATTAACTCCACACAACAAAACAAATAAGCTTAAGGGTGAGGGGATGCATTAGAATATAAAAGGCAAATTAGAATATTAAATAATTCTTGGGCCATAAGGCCCATAACCTACAAGGTTAAGCTTTTAGGCCAGTTGACAATCAGAAATTTAACACATTAAAAATGAAAAATCTTGTCTAACAAATCCCAAGAAACCTTGAAACTACACAATATTTTATAGCCTGCAATTGCAGACTCACTCTTTAAACAGAAGATATCCAAAAGTCAAAGGTGCAAGTATCACAACCATCACTGATATCAAAAAACCAATCCAAAAAGCAGAAACAAATACTAACTAGCAAAAATGGCAGCATGGACAGAACAACATGCAGATGACAATAAGGCATGGTGCAAAAATAGCCTAAAGCAGTAAACCGGTTGGAGCATCGAATTCCATAACACCTGTTTCAAAAGCTTGCTAAATTGAGCCTTGGAAATGTCAGAAGCTCCTCCAATAGCATTGCCTCTCATATAAAGAGCAATGCCCGACAAAGATTCTACAATTTTCAACAACTATGTAAGAATTACATAAACCACTTCTAAATAAACTTTTTTTTTTTTATAGAATCTTCCAAATGAACTTAACTGACCCTGAAAAGTAGAAGGGTTTTTTACCTGTTTTTCTTGCACCGTATTTTTCAAGCTCAGGCTTCTTCAAGTTGAAATATGCTTTATCCTTTACAATAACACCTCTTCCAGCCAAAGCCCAGTTTAGCCCATAAGAAACTCCTGAACCCTCCCTGTAAATAAATGCTGAAAAGATTAATAACTTTGGAAAGCCATAGCAACTTCAAGTGGGCTTCTCACAATGAAACGCTGCATATAATACAACCACCTTCTAACAATTTCACAAAATTTTAGAAGCAAGCACGATTTCCAAGAAGCTTGATATATATGGACATCATCACTATCAATAGCCTTATCCCAACCATCCGGGTAGGCTTTATGAATCTTGTTTCTTCAACTAATCTTGACCAATGCAATCTATAGTGTTTAACTCTAACATATTCAAATTGTGTTGATATTCCAAAAAAAGAAGTAGAATCTGGTTCAAATTAAAGTTTTCCAAACACCTTAACAAGAAACAGAATTATCATTGAATTTGACTAACAATTTACGCTACAGCTATGGTGGATTTATTATATTAGTAAGTTATTTACTAGTTATGCTTTATACAAATAAAGAGATAAATACAGACATATGAAAGATACCTTTCTCAGCCTTTTGGCAAAGATCAAGTGTATAGGCATATGAAAGATACCTTTCTTGGCCTTTTGGCTAAGATCAAGTGTACAGACATCTGAAAGACTACCTGGGAAAGACCACTGTTTCAGCTTCTTCATCCGCAAATGCTGTCGGAACTGCATACTGAATAATATCAAGAACATTATATGAGGCCTAACTTATGTGCCACCTTTGATGTTTGGTAAGTGCAATCAAATAGTACATGATATATTTAGCATTCAATTAGCAATCAGCTATCTAAATTGTTCATGAGCTGTAGAAGCCAAATAGAATTTGTAAATTCCACTATTCATATGATAGACATGAAGACATTTGGATACTTTGTCCAGAGAAATTTAAAATGTCAGCTATTTGTTTTCTGTTAGCTTTAAGGTTAACGTTATAGATCACATCATATACAAGTTTCAAACATTAAACTAATAATATTTCAAATCCTACACAACATTCAACATTAAAACTAACTTAATGTCACATCCCACACACATTTCAAAATAAGAAATTAACTCTATTTTACATCTTATGCAAATATTGAAATAAAACTAATTTTATTTCAAATCTTTCACAAATATTAAAACAAAAATATCACATGAAAGGTTATTTTTTACTTTAATTAAAAGTAACCCCACAAACAAACAACCCATAGAGATAAAAATAGCCCATGCCATTGCATGCAATTATACTTACAACCACCATCCAAACAATGTGAAACATGAAAATATTATAAAATTCACAACATAAATTTACTCAATAAATGTAATAGCTAAGGTCTAATTCAAATACTTAAATCTTTTTGTTGTAGTTCCTATATAGCTTGAAGGACAATAGATCTTCATTCAGAGAAAAACTTCCATTCTTTTATTCAACCAAATTTTTTTGAGTAATAATTGACAGATATTTTGGAAATAAAATGAACAAAGAAAGGACTATCAAATTTGCGAGCTCCTTAAAACAGACAGATCAACTGCAGATACATTAATTACTTATACCCAAGAACAATCAGATAATTTAACACTTTCAAATGGCAGTGTTTTCCCAAGTTTACAATACTTTAAGTTAATAAATCTAAAATGGCAAGTACAAAGTATTCCTGAATATATCCAGGAATGTAAAGCCTAGCTGCTCTCTAGAAAGTTTCAGTTTAGGCAGACAAAGAATCAATATTTTCCACTTTTTAGAGGCACTTCACCAAAGGCCAGATTGGGCTTAATGATCTCTAGTAGTTTTATTTAACCCTACCCTTGAATAATGAGTTATTCAGTTTACCTCCTGTCTTTAACATTTTTAACACAGATCTCAAACAGATGTTTCACCCTACCCACTGGTTTTAACCAAAGGTAGCTACATTATCGTTCTCCTAATAGCCTTCTGTAGAAATGAAGAACATTTTGTAGTTCAGCAACCATAGAGCTAACCTTCTTTGAAAGCAAAAATACGATCTATAATCATCATATGAAGAAAAGTCCAATAATGAACAGAACAAAATGTTGCAATATATACCTTTTATTAAATAGATCAGTAAAATTGAGAGCATTTTCATAGGAGCAAAAGGTATTCATCTATGTTGTTAGGGAAGTAATATCTGGGATCTCAAGTTTGGTCCAATATACAAGTAATAGACAACTATTAACACAAAGGCCTGAGCCAATGAGTAAAGACCAACACTTATACATTAACACCACAACTTTTGAAGAATTCACTAATGTGAGATTATTCTCAACTATTCTTGTATGTATTTAGCAATCTTCCCCTCACGTGAGAATTCTAACCGCACTGGATCTACTCCCCCTCTTACAGCCAACCATTATGTGCATGTTAACCAAGAGCCCACCTTCACAAATGGGGACCAATGTAAGAAAAATGTTCCCTGGCATCTCTTAACCATATTGAAGAGGCAAGATCCATGGGAGCTAACACACCAGCACCATGATCTTAGCCAAATCATTAGCTCTAATATTACTCAATAGGGGAGTAATCTCCTGGGGAAGTCAAGCTCAATATACAAGAAATGGACATCTATCAACCCAAAAGCCTAGGCCTATATCTTTAAAAAAAAAGGCCTACAACAATGGGTAACTGCCAAAAATTATATTTTAACTCACCAATGTCAATGCGGGACTATTCTCAATTACTCACGTGTACTTAACGGACTTACAAAAGAAAATAACCACAATAACAAGCTCATAGGAAGAGTCATGTTGAATAAAGATAATCATTTCACTCAAATACCAAAAAAAGAAGAAAATCAAGATCTTGGAGATACTTTATTGAGATGCTCAGCTGGATCCTAAATCCAGCTTTCCCCTCAAAACCATCGCAGTAATTAAAAATATAGGAGGAAGTAATCCATTTTGATCTAAAACATAACAGAAAAGGAATCTGGATATACGAAACTAGCGAAAGAGAAGAGGTGGAGAACTGAGGAGAGCTCACCATTCTGGCGAGAAGAAGGAAAGAATTGGTGGGACTCCTCGATCTGGAACATGCAAGAGACGACTGCGAAAGAGCTCTAAGAACAGCCGATCTCATATTCGTAGATTCAAGAAGACGAGCGGGGATGAGAGATTGGCGCCTTCAGGCTTCAGCCCTCCAGGAATGGCGAGCCAAGCATGGAGCCGCAAGGAAGAAGACGGGTTTGGGAGCAGTATTGTAGGGAAGCTCGATCAGTCGACCAGATCGTCTGATAGAGGCCTCTCGGCCGTCTGATTCAAAAACTTGAGTTTCGATCCCTCAGTTTGGAGGGTATTTTACTTTGATCCTTATGTTTCTTTATTACATTGATCCTTATGTTTTTGAATGATCTTATTAAGGTCCAATTCATATTCTTTGAATAACTTTGTTAAAGTCCAATTTTTGAAATACTATTACCCATGGGTAGGGCTGGTTACCGGACCGGACCGGACCGGTTCTACCGGTTCCAACCGGATCCGGATCTGGTCCGGAACCGGTTAGCCTACCTTGGATCCGGTCTGAATCCGGTCCGAATCCATATATTTGGGTCGGGTCGGGTCAATTGGGTAAATTAATTTAAAAATATATTTTTTTATGTATTTTATAAAAAAATTATATATTTTGTAATATTTCTGACAAAATCAATATAAAAAAATCTAAGAAATTTTATTAATATTAACGTAATTATTTATAAAAAATAATTACAGTTCGTACAAATATTTTACATAAAAAAACTATTCGTCGTAATTACAAAGAATTTTTCTCGAGTACTCCTCCTCTTCTTCTGAACTATTATCCTTAAATTTGTCCACGAAATTATATTGTTGATTTCAGGACTCAACAGCAAACAAATCCTGTAGACAGGTAAGCATGCAAAGAGTTGCAGATGATAAATTACTTCTGTAATCTTCTACTATTCTTCCTGTGGTGGAAAAGGCTGATTCAGAAGCTACAGTTGATACTTGTGCTGCTAGTACATCTCGTGCCAAAGCAGATAGAACGAGATATTATTTTGATGAACTTTTTCACCACTCCAATAAGCTCATATAATCATCAAATTTCTCCCCGAGATATAAATAGAACTGCAATTCATTCAAATTTGTAGGGGGTTGACTCTGTGGTGTAGATTGCTCTCCAACAGTTACTTTTCCTTTATCTGTAGCAACAAATCTTTTTGCCGCCGCTGACCTAAGAACGTTGAAAATGTCGGGCTTTTTCTGTGTTCCTGTTTGACTTTCCACACATTCGACATTCCTGCTCGCAACCTGCTCACTGTAATAAAGAGAAAATAACTCTTGGAGAGTTGTAAAAATTGATGCTTTTTCGGCATCAACATTACTCCCCAAGAAATCAGAATATTTCGCGTAAAAAGTTTCAATAGCTTCGGTTCCCTGACGGGATCAAGAATAGCAGCTATTGAATATAACAGTGGAATTTTTTCCCAATATTTTTTAAATTTTAATTCCATGTCAGCAATAAAAGTTTTCAGAATTGGATCTGATCTAAACTCTAAAAATTTTTGAAACATTTGAAAAACATAAGGAAGAAAAATAGATGAAGTTGGATAATAACAACCTGAGAAGTTTTCAGTAAACTCCTTAAAAATAGACAATAATTTAAAAACTTTTTTTAAAAAAATCCAATCATAAGAACATAATTGAAGGTCATGATTAAGTATATATGAATTGTAAAAAACAGTTAGCAAATCTTCGTATGGTAAAAGTGATTCGAATAAACGATGAAGTGAATTCCACCTAGTTTCTGCAGGTAATGAAATTTTACACAATTTATTCTGGCACTTACGCAAACACGTTTTCTTTCACGCCTAACATTTGAATTTAAACGAATCTATTTTGCAACATGCTTAAATTTATCGATAATTAAATGTTCGGAATTAAAAGCACTAAAAACACATAAATTAATGATATGACATGCACATCTAACATGAAAAAGAGAATCATAAAGCGGAGGCCTTAAAAATTACTGTAAAAAATTAACTGCAGAATTATTATTCGAGGCATTATCCAAAGTAATACTAAAAATTTTATTTTCTATACCATAAATTTTACAAACATTGCGAATATAAGAAAAAATAGTTGAACCCGTATGGGCCTCATCTAATACATCTAATGATAATATCCGTTTCTGCATTCCCCACTGTCCATCGATCCAATGACAAGTAACAACTAAATAACTCGCGCCAGTAATACTAGTCCAATTATCGAATGTTAAACTAACCCTATAACTAATATTACTGAGGTGTTGATAAGAGATTTCTTATATTCTTCGTACATTGACATACAATCTTTTTTAACTGTATGCCCAGAAATACGAGTATATTGAGGCTGTAAATATTGAACAATATATTCTAAAAATCTCTTTTTTTTTTACATATAGTAAATGGCTATTCGGTTCGTACTACAATCCGAACTAAACCTCGACGTGCTTTATCATTTCTAAAAGCCCATAGCATAGATTCACTCTGTGGATTGAGTTGTGTTTGGGTTGGCTCTATAGTAGTAGATTGACAAGTTTTTTCATCAAACTTATAAAATCTAATTAGGTGTTTCTTAAATGTACCAGTCCCGCTACCGGTACCACCTTATTTATATGAATATTGATTTTTATAAATTTTACAAATAGCGACATATTCAGGTCTCTCCGAATTGCTATTCGGTTTAATTTGTAAATAAAAAAAATCTCATACCTTACTGCATTTTGTCCTGTTGGCCCAGAGACTTCCCAAGAGGGGGGTGAATTGGGATTAAAAAATAATTTAAAATGATTTCTTTTAGTTAAGAAAAAGAAGGAATAAGAAGAGGTATACTTAAGTTTGTCAAATTGTCCAAGTACACTGAGTTCAGAGATCACCTGAATAAGAAAAGGCTGTGCAGAGAATTTTACCCGAACAGACCGGTCGATTTTGAGAATTGACCAAAGTTCACAGAGCAGTGCAGAAAATTTTTCCCGAACAATCCGGTCGATTTTGGGAATCGACCAAGGTTCACAGAGTAGTGCAGAAAATTTTTTTTTCCGAACAATCCGGTCGATTT